>OX392462.1:6315867-6710867 GCA_947623515.1 Neoascia interrupta
TGACGACCTTGTTTAAATTTAGCTGAAGTATGTCAGGTTTAACAGGCAAGCGAACTGAATTAAAAACGTTTCAAAATTGCCGTTTCCGACCCCAAGCTTTTAAGCTCATTCAAAAAAGCGAAATAAAAAACAGCATATTTTTACCGTTTTCTCAAAAATCCATGTCCGCAGAATTTGAGCAAAGTGGCAAATCCTAGCACAGGTGATTGTAAAATTGAACAAAAAGTCTAACAGTATAATTAAGACTAATCGAAATTGCTGTTTTATGGGTTTTAAGTTATAAAAATCCTAAAAAAAGGGCAAAGAAAACGTATGTCCTTCCCTTTTTTTTTCCAAGCCCAATGTAAAATCACCGAATTTAATATAAAGAATATTATGTTGGGTGATGATTATATAGAATCACTATATATATTAATAGTAGACAGAACTACGATAAAAGTATATTACATACATATAAAATCTAGAAATAGTTTTAGTAAATAAATAGAATGTTACATAAACTGCGCAACATAGATGACCATAACCTTCAACAAACGCCGTTAACACTATGCATAAACCTTCACTAATCACATTAGAATCCAATATTTATCTAATTTAAATTCATATCGGTCACCACTGGGGTTCAATGAACTAAACTTTTCTCGCCATCTATAAAAATGTTAAAACTATGCAATTTCGAATTTGCTAAATTCGAAGCACAATTGAAAATAATTTGTTAAAACAAGTCTAAACTGTTTTTAAGCCTTTAAGTAAAGAAAATCACTGAATAAGCAGAAGCAACAAACCACTTGATATTAGCTGGAGACTTCAACATAAACTGGTGTGAGGATTCACTATATAAAAAGGAGATTAAGAGAATTCTTGATGATAATTGTCTGAAACAAAAAATGATGGAATACTCCAGAATAACAAGTTCAACGAACACCACAGTAGGCTGTAAGGACAAATGCGGATGAAAAAATATCAGACCACGAAAGTATTGACATTTTTATAAACGGCAAAACTATTCAAAGGAGTTGCGAGTCTAAAATTCAAGTTTTCAAGTACAAAAACCAGCTATTTAATAGGGAGTTAAGAAAACATAATACATTTTATAACGAAGAAAAAAATTTACATAACAATACAATCACTTTCAACCTGAATTTAACAAGAACTATAGAAAAATTCATGTATAATAAAATGGATAAACACAAAACGGCAAATCCTTGATTCAATACTGAGCTAAAAGTACTTAAAAGACTTAAATGCAAAAAATATCTATTAGCCAAATTTAGCCGCTGCATGGAGAGATGGCAAGAATATACCCGAATAAGGAATACCTATAAAATTAAAATTACCAAAGCAAAAAATAAATTTATAAGCAGCAAAATTGAGCAAGCGAAAGTGCCAAAGGAAATGTGGGGCCAAATAAAAAACCTTGTTCTTAAGCAACATAGGAATAAAATACAAATGGTGATTTTTCAAGACACTGAGCATAGGGATGAGGCAACTATTGCTAACAAATTTAACGAATATTTCGTGAAAAGTGTTAAAGATATCACCGACTCAATAAAAGACGTTGAGTATGAAAATTTAATTGGAGAAGTAGAAACAAAACTGGAATTTAAGGAAATAACGATGGTCAACCTAAAAGAAGTAGTCCTATCGGTGAAGAATAAAGCAGATTTTGAAAAGATAAGTCCTCAAATGATTATCGATAACTGGAACATGCTAGGACAAAATTTACTACAAATAGTGAACAAATCATTAATGACTGGTGAATTCCCAAACTCATGGAAGGACACAATGATCACACCAGTAGAGAAAGTCACCAATACGAAGAAAACCGAAGAGTTTCGACCAATAAACACCCTTCGAACAGCCGAAAAAATTCTAGAGGCTGTCGTTAAACAACAACTTATGGAATACATCGAAAAAAATAAGATATTATCGGTTTATCAATCAGGGTTAAGAAAAGATCACTCGTGCGAAACAGCAGTAAATCACTTGCTAAACCAGTGGACGGATGGCGGGAGCGCAAAAAAGATAGTTGCACTCTTTTTAGATTTTAAGCGCGCTTTCGAAACGATTGACAGAAAAATACTGTTAACTAAAATGTGTAAGTATGGCATACAGGGTAAAGAGCTAAATTGGTTTAAGTCTTTCCTGGAAAATAGAATGCAATGCACCAAAGTAAACAATTGTGTATCCGGATTCATAAATGTAGAGCAAGGAGTGCCTTAAGGATCCATATTAGGTGCCCTTCTTTTTATTCTATATATTAATGATTTGCCAACATTACTTCAATGCTGTAAGATAACACTTTACGCGGATGAAACGTTGGTGTATGCAGAAGGAAAGGACGCTGATAAATGTAATAGGAAAATAAGGCATGACATAGAAATTTTAATCAAATGGCTTGACATGAACAAACTCAAGCTAAATGAAAGCAAAACTAAAATGATGGAAATAAATTGTGAAAGTGATACACCTCTGGAAATAAATGGACAAATCATAGAGAAAGTTGACAGCATCAAATACTTAGGGATGCATATAGACAGGAATTTCAAAATGCAGCAACATGTGGACTATATATGTAAAAAAAATTGGAAAGAAGATTGGTTTTTTCAAAAGGATCCGCAAAAGGATGAATTTTACCACAGCAGTTATGGTTCATAACACCATAATTAAACCACATTTCGAGTTCTGCTCAACAATTTTATATGTATGCTGCAACCAGGGTCAGGTCGAAAGGCTTCAAAAACTGCAGAGCAAAGGTATGAGGAGCATTCTAAGATGCAACAGGTTTACACCAATAAGGCACATGCCAGAAGCACTTAGTTGGCTGAACATCAAGCAAAGACTTAATCTAAACACGTTTCTGGCAGTCTTCAAAATAAAATACGGGCATGCACCGGAATATCTGACCGGTGAGGTGAGACAAGTACGTGACGTTCAACCTTATATGCTGCGAAATATAAACGATTTTAGACTACCGAATCAGTGCACCACCGCGGCGAGAAATACAATTATTTATAAGGGATTCCAATTATTTAACACTCTACCACCCGACATAAAAAATGAAAGAAACTTTAGAACGTTTAAAAGAAAATGTATTCAGTTTGTTAAAAATAATGATTAAAAACGAGAGAACGACTGATAATATTGTAATGATAATAACGTACACAATATTTATTTAAATTTCTAAATGGATTGTAAAAGTAAGAAAAAATACTAATAAAGAAACTACTACTACTACTACTGTTGAATATTTTTTGTCCGTTGACTCCTCGCCATTAAATATATTTTATAAACCATATAAAAATACGGTCATGTAATTTAAATTTTATTTAATATACGAAATCAGTTTAAATTACGAAAATCAACTCCGTAGTAATATTACAAAATCATTTTTATTTTAATCCATATTTTTGCAACGATTTATTTATGTATAGTCGGTACAAAAAACATTTTCATAAAAATGAGTGCTGCTCGTTTAATCCTTAAATTAAAACTCATCTTATATCGTAACAATATCAATATTTCAAAAATCAATAATCATCATTTAATATTGCAAAAAAATATATCCACATTCTGTTTCATTGAAAAGAAATTGTATTGCAATCCATTTATGCAAATATTTAATCAACGTGACAAGAGACTTCACATCGCTCCAACCCCATCCAACTAAACCACCCTGTGTAAGGCTCATTTTGTTTTCATTATTTTTATATCCCCCAAAACGATGAGCGTGGCGTGTCCTGTTGCGTAGCCAATTTAACTTGATAATTAAAACTGCAATGGCAATGTGGCAAAGTGACTGTAGGCCGAGCTTCTGATTTTGTACAACAATAATAAAATTTTGTATTTATAGTGCAGCAAATGTGTTTAAAAGTTCGATGGGAAACAGAGTTGAATTACTTTTTTTGCCGCACATATTGGCTTAACACAATTAATAGCATTTCAATGGGAGTTTTTTTTTATTACTAGGGAATATTGAACACTTGTCAGCTGGCTGGAATCGGGTTGGAACTGAAATCAACTATGGGCATAAGTATCTCTCTGGGATAAGAGGTGGATAACGGTTTACCATTTTATTGGTAGTCTGTTAGGTGCAATTGAATTTTTGTTGCACGGCCACAGGAGTGTATCGTATGGTTAATCCTTTCAAAGAACCAAGGATACTGTAGTTGGATACTCTCGGATGACGGCAAGGATACTCTTCCTGGAAAGCAAATGCAAGCATTGCAGCATTCTGAATTCTGAAAAATGGAGCCAGATACAACAGCATCTGGCGATGATATTTAAGAAATTGATACGAAACCTTGATACAAAAACATTTAATAAGGCGAAACAGCATAAAAGTTATAGGTTTAGTTATAGGTTTAATGCTTTAATATGTTTAATGCTTTAAAAATTCAAGCAAAACACTACCATATATGATAACGCCCCATCGAAACCAAATTTCTTGAATGACAAACATTTCAGCCACAGAAAACCAAAATCTCATAAAATCCAAAATCTCTACTGTGAAGACTTCATATATCCGACTCAATGAACGAAACCAATTAAGTCACTGACAGTCCAATATAAAATTCAAAAGGAAAGCAATACCCACACTTATTTGAAGGACTTCACAGGTCCTAACGTGTGTTCATGACGGTCTTCCAGCACTCCTTCTGTATGTATTTTGTAGCCTTTCTAAGCCATTTAATTGCTCCTGCTACCTCATTGAGGTGTGTACGTATTTGCAAACGGGAAGTCCCGCAAAAGGATGCCAAACAAAGAACAAACCAGGTAGGAACTGTCTATATATATATGTACCTGACATTTGCGGCAAAGAAGACAATTGCGGTTTCACACAACCAACTTGCGGTGAAGTCCCATTGAACATTGATAACTTATCATTGCATGGTGTAATGAAATTGAATCCCAAATAAGTCCCGACAAAAGTTCGAAAAGGGATACTTACTACCAAGTGTGGTTCGGTGTTGAACGGTTTCCCAAAGGTGTTGCAATAAAGTGGAATTTATTATGTTGTTAATGAAGTAAGAGATTTGTTTAGTGCTTTAGACATAGGATTTATAGAAATCAAGACGAGATCAGAGCCCTTTACCAGAAAAAGGAATTTTCAAATGAAACCATTTTGACTAGAGGGTACGACACTGGGTCAATTCCAATTGGTCAAATGAATCTGATGCACTTTGCAGAAAACGCGGCATTCCGGCTATCAATAAAATTGACAATTTAAGGGAGTTTTGTCTTGAGAAGAACTTCTTTGTGAACCTCAACAGCAAAGAAATGTGGAGCACTTCGTTCACAATCCAACAACATGAGCTGAGCTCATGAGAGCTCAAAAGAACTGGAAATGGCAAACAGATTGGTCGATAACAACTATAGATGCAGCGCGTGTAGGAGTGGGCCAAGAGCAAAATACTTTGAATACATGAGCAAATAATATAACAACAACCTTAAGGCAATAATATGCATCCAGATAGTTAGGTCCGAATCACTTTTGACAGAATATTTAAGGTGGCGCTACAGTCCGGGGGAGACCTGGGCCTTAGCCAACAAGCTGACAAAATCCGGCATTGAAATAATGCCAAACATCTCATCAGCTATTAAAGCCCTAAATGCCTAAAAAGATTGAAACTGCTGGGATATACATTCCTTTCATAGTTGGACCCACAATGCCTTTTAAATATATCTAGTTGATGCAACTGAATCTTGACTATTGAAATAGTTTTTGCATAGTCTTCTTATTGAAGATCGCATGGGATGAAGAAACATTTGCAAAAATGCTACAGTGCCAATACAGATTGCTACCTAAAAATACACTGCCACGCATTCAGAAAGTGGGCGGGTTGCAAACATAATACTTTTGAATGCCTTATGCTAGGAAATTGCGTACATTTTAGGCTAAAACTTCGCCTCCTTAACTAAAAAAATAATTTTTTTAAAGTCACGCCCACAAAAGTGGGCGGAGAGATATACTTTATGCACAAAAAAGTTAGCCAATGCTAAAAACATTTTTCGTCATATTTCATAAATACATAAAAGTAGGTGCGGTGAATGTGTGGCCCAAATTTGTTAAACTTCCTCAAAGACAACTGCAGAGTAGTGTATAATACCAAAAATTATTGTGCTAGCACCATTGCCGCCATACCTAGCTTAAGAGTGCAAAAGAAAGATATGTTTTTTTTAAGTTAGAGGTGGTCGCACATACAGGCCTGCAGTGGGCGTGTCTGTAGGCGGATTTCAAAAATTTCCAAACTCGATCTGCACAGTAGGATTTCGAGATCAACTTAATAATTTTTAATTTAACTTCAATTTCTACCTGAAAACTTAAGGTCTAAAAGTTGTTTACCGACGGACGGACATGGCTTACTCGACTCTCATGTCGTTTTTAATCATAAATCTAAAAGGTCTTAGGGATCTACGGTGATTGCTTCACTGCATTCTATATGAAGTTTCATGTAGAATGCAGTGAAAACTTCATGAAAACTACACCCCCAGTAGCGCAAAAGCTTCAAGAATACCGCACGCAAGTGTTACGCTTTTACAGGTGAAAGCCATGCTCTAAAGAAGACACTTTTTTTTATTTTAAGACAGTCATTTCTGGACTATTCTTCAGGCTGCGGATAAAACATTTCTGAACTACGTTGATAGATGAAGCATTTGTTGCAGGTTTTTCAAGGCATTGTTTCAGCACGACGAAAGCTTAATGCTAAGTTTCTGCTTGTCGATTTATTGACAAACTTTGACAGTTCTCCTCTTTGTCCGTCAAAGACACGATTGGCAAAGCGTAAGCCAATTCACATGTCAATTCAAAGACACTCCATTTCTACTTGCCAATTTCTCAATATAACCTAAAAATACGTCGTTTGTCAATTACAAATCGACAAGTGGAAACCTAGCATTATATGCTTGAATACAAAGGAAAAAATCCAAAATATTGCACACCAAAAATATATAAAAAAAAATCTCGAAGCTGTTTTTTTGCTTTGCTGAATTATAATAAAGGGAAGGAAATAGGTACTCTAAAGGATTAAAGGTAGGTGCGAGATTTTGTATTGAAACGGATGAAACTTTTTTTAAGAATTTCGACAAAAATAGTTTTTGTTGTCGATTTTGTTCGACGCTATGTCCTTCTATATGTTGAAATTTTGTCCATGAGATTTTTAAAGTTCTGCCGAACCGGGTGATCCCAAACTTTGCTGATAGTGATCGCATCAAAGTTAATTAGGAGCCTATTAAAGACTTAAGACGAGGCAAACAACAGTCTTTCTGGATTTGGCATTCAAGAGATTTTGTTCGTTTTCAATTTTTTTGTCGCTCTAGCAAACAGGGTAATCTGAACCGAACTGCAGCTTCAAGTTTCGTAAGGGTCCCTTCGACCCTATCTAAAAAAACACTTAAAGGAGTACTTTTATTAGGTGCCGTGACATAAGACCAAGTGACATATAAGGCCAAATCTCGAAATTTGGTCTTAAGTCACTTTGTGAAAGTGACATAAAGCCAAATTCAGCCGTTTGGCATTGTGACACTTTTGTAAAGTGCCGTAAGCCCAATTTGGCTTTATGTCACATTGCACTTTAGGACCAAAGGGGAAGTAAAGCAGGCAGGGGGTTGCAGGGGGCAGAATGCTCCCCAAAATTTGGTCTTATGTCACTTTCACAAAGTGACTTAAGGCCAAGTTTCGAGATTTGGTCTTATGTCGCTTGGTCTTATGTCACGGTACCATTTTATTATACCCAGGTCAGACGATTGAATTCGTTGTTGTTCTATGCAAACTGATAGCATGTTCATACCTAGCCATGTCTTAGTCAAACCATCCTTCAAAGCATGAAAAAAGCACCACCCAGGTAGGCATTTGCACATGCAAATTCACGATGGGACGCCTTTTAACGGAAATGCAATGGTGCAGATGTTTTGCCCGCTTTTAAGTGCGTCGCAAAAAGCATGAGCGTTTTTTGTGCCTCCCAAGGACGTGCGCTAATTTTGGCCTACCCCCTCGGTTGTATATTTTTGTATCCGTTTCCTGATGCAGTCCGCATAATGAAATTCTGTTATCGCGTGTCTGACTTGCAAATTTATTCAATTGCTGATGCAGAGTCGAGTGCTGTACGTAAGCGGTGGGGTGCGCAAGGATGAGCCTCGCGCCCCAAAACTCCACTAGTATACATGGTGCGGTGCAGATGCGGATTCCTGGATGACGGGTTGCGTCACGATGAGATCTATGTTTGGCGGATGAAATTCCGTTATGCAAATATTGAGCACAATGAGATGGAGAAGAATTAAATTCATGCAGCACAGTGTTTTGGTTTGATTCATGTATGATGCGGGGTGGGGGTGTTGTGTGTATTTGTGTGTGTGTGAGACAAAGGATATTTTGAATTGAAACATTGCGCTGCCTGGTGGATGTTCTTTTGTTGATTTTCAGAAAGTAAAGCACTCATAAACAAACAATAGTGGAGTGCTCGTTGCGCAAGGTTGACTTTCTTTAGCCAGAGACAGAGTCTTGTTTTCGAAATGGCATAATTCCCTGTGTGTGTCTATGGAGATGCATCGCTGTTTCGGCGGCTTCAGATGTGTTTGCCTTGGGTACACCGCGAAATTTATTGCTGAATAAGTAAACGGTATGAAAAGGATTCCCAACCTGCTGGGCTGCAGGTTTATTTATGGTGCAGTTTCTTTGCCATGACGTTATGGTTGAGTTGATTTGTTTCGCATTTATTGTATTTGCCTCGGTGATGAGAGTGAAGCGGATATGAGACTCTGTGATCGTATTGGGGTATAGCACGTACTTACTCATAGTATCTACGCATAAAACAAGCTATACATTAAGTTGTTAAAAAAATATTTGTTATTTTCTTCTATTTTTAATATCCTACTCAGAGTACGTACTTACAACGCATAAAGTTTATTGGTTAGTTTTGTTTTTGTTTTCTTGAATATTTTTAAAAATAGGCAAAAGAGGACAATAGAGGGTTAATAGGCAAAAAAGGACTAACATTATTCAAACATAGGTACACACGAAAGTGGACTAAAGTCGACTAATAGTTAAAGAGAATTAAATAAAAGCCTGTACAAAGCACAAAGTTCAGAGAACGGATTTATCGTCAAAAAAGACATCCGGACTTTTGTCGGTCAAGCATAACGAATATCGAAATTTTCATTGGGCGCTTTTTGTTGTAAAATTGGTCTGTCTTTTGAAAATGTCGTCCAAAAATCTATAGTAAAGTGCGAAAACTCAATTCGGGCTATCAGGTATTGATCCTTCGAGTCCCAATAAAAGACCGATAAAATATTATTGAGTATGTATGCGAACACATGTCGGTTGGAATGATAGTTAAAATGCACCATTTTCCCCGCTGCGCCAGTTTACCAGAGTCTTCCCTCTATGCTTCTTTTCTCACTTCTATTGGTGGTCTTGGGTCATCACCAACCCCACTGATGCAGAGACAACTCTAAACCATAGACCCATTCGTCTATCTGGTGGTGCTAAAATCACTAACATGATTCAATCTAAGTAGCAACTTTCGACTGTTTAATTTGGCATGCTCTGGAGTACCATGTACAACTAGCAGACCAAGTTACCTTGTATATCAAATTTATAAGAAACTATTTGCATTCAATGTGGAACGCTCACTAAAGCTGTTAAACATCAAGTTAACCTTTTGCTTTAAAAATAAGTCAGTATTTGAGTTCATGATTGTTCCGTAACAGTTCCGCAACATAATCCACCTGAAATTCACCTAATATACCCTCGGTCGGGTATAAAGATACAATAAGAAAAGATGCATAGAAATAGTTTTAAAACGGGGGCAAAATGGGCATCTCAACTCCCAAGAACCAAATTTTTAAATATTTCCGGAAGTCAAAAATGTATTTTATGAAAATCAAGACGTGGTTAGGGTGTGCAAACTCTGTCAAAACACTCGAAAACCCTTATTCAAAATAATGGTAGGCTTCAATGAACTAAGGTTTTCCGTGCCGTCAGCCTTGAACTGATGCTCTATAAATCATTTCCCGTCGATTGCTCACCTTTACGAAGCAAAGTGCTAAGGGAAATTACCGAGTGCGGTTGAAAGCATCATCTCCGCCATCCAGAGCTCGGTAGTCGATTTCTGACGTCGTACCAAAAAAAAATTTAAAATTCTATTTCACAATCCAATCTCTATAGAACACAAGAGACAAGTCACCCGCGTCGTTGACAATTAAAATTCAATAAATCACTCAGTAGCTCCCGCAAAACGAAAATGCACCACTATACCGCTGCCTGCCACCCACCATTGTGCTACAAGTTTTCCAATTCGAAATTGCCAGTTCGAAACATGGGCTCTATTGTTTCACTTCGAGAGTATGGCATAGCATATAGTGTCATCCCGCACAGAGCTGGCTTTATTGGTTGTTCCGTGTCGCTGGAGTCGGATATTGTATCCGGTTCAAGCACAGCAAATTCAAAGCGACACGAGATAATTCAATTCCAATGTGTGTGCATCAGACAGTGCATTCCAATTAATGGCGCACTTAACAATGCTCCACGTCCGAGAGTGACATGTATTTACATGCGAAGGACCTGACACATGTACAACTCCCTTCAAAAGTGTCATTTTAAACTTGTCGGTGTTCAAATGTTGGTATATGCGGTATGAGCTTGGTTGGAAATTGTTCAATTATGATGAGCACTTGGCAATGAAATCGAGTAGAGCTTGCTATTTTGTAAATTTTTTCAAAAAATAACTTTTTCGGATTCAACCAGAGCGATTTAGCAGCTCGTTCCCCCACAGTTTTTTCTACTACGCTACTAATGTTCAATTTCAACTGAAAGTCGTTAGTTTCTTATGAAAAAAATTAGGTAAATATCGCATACTTAAATTTAACTGCATGAGTCCTTGTTATATAGAAAGAAATCTTATTTTCCGGTTCAAACTATGCCTAGCAGCAAATGGCTTTCTGCGAAATTCTGCGCTAACTATCGGTACATGTACGTTGACAAAGAACTTTTTCAAAGTGAACAGTAAAATAATTTTCGATCCACTTCCTTTACCATCATTATTCTCTTTATCTGCCGGTACAACGCCATGTTCCACTTAATAGTTCAATCCATGACATGATTATAGTTATTATACCCCACCACCACATCTCACCATCACCATAAGATTATTTAAGCATAATTTTGGTACAGCTCATTGAGTCGTTTAGGTATACCTCCCAGGTCCCAGCCCCAAACCCAGCTACAACTAGTCGCGTATATCACACAAAGTTTGAATGCTTTTCATAAACGAACATTGAGCAAGTACTTTACCATACCGCCTCCGCCGAACCACACGCATTTGTCTGCTATATGCGACACACGTTTATAATTCTTTAGAAACTCCCAAGGGAATCCTTGAAGACACGTTCCGAATAAAGTTACACAATACACACTGACTTGAAACGGGGCATTTTGAATGTAAAAGTTGTGTGTAGGTAAGAACTTTTCGCATCGCGGATTGTTCATTCAACCTCAAACGACGATAAGACATCTGCTGTCTTAATTGCGGAGCTGCATATTGGGTATAGAACTTGGCTGGTAATCAAGGACAACCAAGGTGTAAGTATCTATGTCGACAATTTTTAAACCATATTTTTTATGATTTTAAAAAATGAATTTGTTCAAGCTGTAAAACAGGATGTGCTTTAAAATTACAATTATTACTTTTACTTGTTTTAATCACAAAATTAGTTTCGTTATCAGAGCTTATAGGCATGTTTGTCTCTGTGTTATGTTCCCATAAAGTTATAGTATCGTCGGAGCGTATAATTTTTGATTGATATAACTTGATTGGCTGAGAGCTAGTTTCTAATTAAGTTCTGGACACGCATAATAATTATTTCCGCTCAAAACATGGCGTATACAGGCCCCAGGTAGAAAGCAAGGAAGCACGGCAAAAGCACTTTGTGGTGTTAAGCCCATGTGATATGGCCTATTAATTGCATTTTCTCTTGCATATTTACCACCCCATCCAATTAATTAAACAATTATGCAAATCAGCAGGTGCTTGTAGGTTTAATTACTACACCTACTTCTACATGTTTTCTTCAGGCGCATACATTGGGATACTTTCTAGGATAGAGGAGACACCTAGATAGACGAAGTCCTGAATACATCAAAGACTGAGTTGTCGTTTATTGATCTTTTTTCCCTTTTTGGTTTTACATGGGCAGACGTTTTAAAGTGTTGAAAAATAGAGAGGAAAATCTAGACACGAGCTCATAAAAAAATTTTGTTCAAAAGCATTTAACACAGCCTTGGCAAAGTTAGCCTAGCGTCCTAGCCTTGTAAGGCTAGTAGGCTAGCGTCGAAGGCCTGTCGAAATAGTTTTACAATTTGGCGCAGTCGGGGCATCTATACATTAATTGCTGTCCTGTCACCCAAAATTCTATCTTCCAGAAATCCTAAAGTTCTGGAAGATAGAATCTAAACTGATCTGCAAAAAAACTACATAAAAACGAAAGGTTGTCTTATTCCCATGTGCTAAATGGTAACTTTTATATTTTTAATGGAATCTTTCAGAGTAATAAGCAATTAATTTTTTTTTAAAGCAATAGCTTCCCCTTTTTGGCAATTCGTTGGGATGTTTTCCTTTTCATTTCAACCTCTTCATTCCAAGTTAAACGTTAGTTTCGCTAGTTTATCCTAATAAAGATTGGGAACTCATTTGTTATTCTAGTTTTTTATATATTCTTCAAGCAAATATAACCATCTACATAATCCAATTGCCTCAGCAATGTGATACTACAACAAGCTTGCACGTATTTCTCCAAAGCCTTATTGAAATAAGCCTCCCCTTTCTTATAACAACATCAGTCCATCTCCGCAGTCTGTTGATATAAACTTCCTCTCTCACATATAATTGAACGCACATCGTCTATGCTTAGTTCAGCTAGTAGGAGGAAGGTCTATCAAAAGGCTTTAGCAACAGTATACAACCAAATACGAATATGGTCTTAAATGCTGAACTTTGCAGACCTAATGTGTCGTCTCGTCTGTTTGTTTGTTGTTTTCCTTTTTATGCTCCTTGCTGTGTTTTTCTTTTGGCAGCAGCCTTTTCTACCACCCTTCCACGCTATTAGATGCGGCACTTACAACCATCAAACCGAATTTTTACGTCGTTTCCGACGCTCCGATTCATATCAGCAAATTGACACACGAAAAAGGGGACAATTTTTGGAAGTCCTCCAAAAAAAAAATGCAGAACGACACCAAGGACCACCCCAACTCAAGAAAAATTTCGCTCGTTCGATGTTGTTCTGCTGCTGCTCGTGGAAAATATGAAGTTCGAAGGAGATAATAATGCGCCAACACTTTGTGCGGAGATGACATTTGGCATTGTGCTACAAATTTCTTCCTCCAACTGGTATAGACTCTCCATTAAGTTGTAATGAAATTCCAGAAATGATTTTCCTTATGATGGTAATGTAGTCTCTGGAATATGTGTAAACGTTAAATTTTTCAATTCTTGAGTGTCAACAATGACTGCAGTCAGATTCCATAGATTCTATACACAGTCAAAGACGAGGTACACTGCTGTGAGCGCGGCACATTTTGTAATGAAATTTTGTGAATGTCATGAAATGGATAGCGGCAGTGGCGCCAGACAGCTTTATTAACAAGCATTGATCCACTCACAAATGGATAATATAGTCCTCATAGAACTTGGAATTATTCTTCATGCAAGGAACACATATTCGCAACATAACCAAAGAGGGTAGTATAATTTTCTTCCCACGTTGGGCGCCATTTTCGTGCGAGGAGTGTTAAAGTTAATTGAATTCCTTGTGTGTTAGACTGATTGATTGCGAAAGAGAAGAACAAAGCGAAGGATATTAGAGACATGGAGCACAATCTATTTAAGGGATGCTTAAATGGGACGTGTGTGCCAGCGATAATTTGTTATTCTGGGCAATAAAAGTAGTCACGGAACGATATGAAATTTCGGCTAATGGCCTATGAGTAGAAAAGTCAAGAGTGATAAGGAGGTTTTCTTATTTATTATTGCGGTAAAATAAGGAGCTGTCATAAGGCTATTTTGATGGATAATAAAAGGCAGGTTCATTTGTTAATTTGTTTCGGACAAAGCTATAGGAATTATCTAGAAAACTTGATCGACAATTGAGGAAAATGTTGAAGTCACAGAGTATTTGTTTCGAAACGCAATTCCAAAACTTAGAATTACTCAAGTAGCAAAAAGAAAACCGAGGATCCTTAATAAAATCCAACGCTGTTTTAGACCATCTATCTATTTGTAACTAGGATGTCAAAATTATCAAAGGGGCATTCGATTTTCCCACCAAACTGTGTAAAGTTCTGGGCCATTTTGTTTGTAAAGGTATCCTAAAAATGAATTTAAGTCAGCCTTGAGCGTTTCTAAAAGAATATGTTTTTAATGAGTGGTTTATTTATTCAATAAAATTTAAACTCGTGCTAGAAGACTATACCTACAGAAGCAAAGTTTTTATTTTCGTTTTTTTTTACGTCTAAAAGTATTTTCTTTTTTAATCTTCGAACAATAAGCACCTTAACTGGACTTTGAAACAGCAAAGTGGCTTTTCACATCAAGCACGCATACAAGTAGGTGAAACAATTTAACCAACTGAGCTTCAACAGCACTTGTAATTTTCAACGTTCTTTCTCTTAACCTTTGCATGCTTCGGCGTTTTATTACTAAACATATTTTTACATAATGCATATTTGCACATTGATAACAAAGATATTTGGCTTCCTGTTTCAATTCTCCGCTTTTGATAAACGTAATCCTTTCTATATTTTCTGGTGATCTAAACAGAGTGCGCCTCGTTCGAAAGATAGACTCCCTAGGATATATGGCAATCAGCAAAAAATTCTATGAGCAATGTATTCTCAATACGAAAAGTAACAAAGTAAATGTACCTATAACTCAAATACACTCTAAACCCACCCTTTTGAGGGTATAGGGCTGTGGAAAAGAATATACGATTGAGTGATATAAATTTTCGGTATATTTGAGAGAGTCCCTTTTAAATGGATAATAAATCGAAGAACTTAGTGCATGGATAACAATTTTGAGTATTCATGTGAGCGAATTTCCTTAAGCACAATTGACGTATAGGTAGGAATTTCGAGCTTTTAGGGATGGTAACAATCGACAGGTTTTAAAATTGAAATAGGTATCTAAAAGAGTTTCATATCCTCTTAAATAATTTAATGTTATAGCATTGAGTTTTGTGATACTTTTTAAGAATGTCATATACAAAACCAATAATACCTTTCGAACATAAACGTATACAGCGCAGCGGGCGTAATGCTTGGCTTTCAAAAGCCATAATTTATGGTTGACTGATTGAGCGATAGGATCAAACTCATTGATCCAAATTATTACACAATTATAGACATCATCTGTGCCTTGGATAGGGATGTATATTAAACATTATCGTTCGTTGTTATAGAGAGAACGATCAAAACTGTTGTATAGCGCGCGCTGGTTTGGCTCTTTCGAAGCTTGTCGTAAGTTTTTTTTAGCTTTTTCTAAGACCACATACTTTTGACTAACACGAATAAGTTCTGTATATACATGTTATGTTACATATGAATTTCAGCCTTTACGTGTGCACCATACCCACGACGGATATACCAAAAATAAAACTCCAATCTTGAAATCGAATTGAAAAGCCAAAATCGTGCAACTTTTTATTCTATTATTTCCTCTTAATTTTCTTTAATATTCCATTCAAAGTAATTTCTTGTAATAAATTCATGTAACATGTATCCTAACTATTTTATGTCACGTGATAGAAGTTTGAAAGTACATAAAAGATAGCGTGACTTGCTTATGCACTCCACAGTGTATTTGCATTCAATTTATTTATAAACAGAACAATGGAGAAAAAAAACTTAACTACTTCAAGCTAAAAGTTGGTTAGCACAGCGATTTCTAAACATACAACAAAAATAAAGGCAATTTGGTATACACGTTTTGATATGTCCTTATTTTTAAAAATTTGGCCCACATTAACAAGAATGTTATGAATGTATTAGATTTGGCAGGTTGTCAAAAGGTTTTTAAATTGAAAGCAGTGCTCGATAGATCTCGCTCCACATCCAAGACTATTTAAGCCAATGATTGTTCTGGTAGAGCCGCAATATAGCTTGGGCTCTTCATACAAGCAATTTTTATTCAAGCAACACTAGCGGTTACTGTTAATAATAAATAGGATCTACCAAATCCGAGGCGGGGACAGAAAATGGCAAATTTCCTGAGGTTGAAGTTAAATGCCACAAAAATATACATCATATAAAAAAGATAAGAGATATCACAACACAATCATATCAAACTGAGGCGAGGTATATAATGAACTGGACAACCTGCACACACATTCTACAAAAATTCTGATATCCTAGAGTTGAGATGGCACTGAACGAGCCAACCTGATTTGTCGAACCAATAAGTCTGCATTCGAGCACACAAATCAGCAGGATTACTTGCTACCAAATCCTGCTGATTTGTGTGCTGTAAAATCAGCAGGATTACTTGCTACCACTTTTCCTTTCCAAGTAGAATCTGAGCTGTTTTTACCGGAGCAGTTTTAACAGCACCTACCTACTTATAAAAGATCCCCATTTTCACGAAGGAAAAGGCCCTACAAAGGATCTTAAGGATTTCTTTATTAAATGGATATATGGCTCTGGCTAGTGTCTGACAAGCGCTTAAAGAGTGCGTGCTACTTAAGTTTAGAATGGACCAAATCTCGATAATCGATTTCATAAATCACGAATGCAAAAATCTCAAATAAATCTGGAACGTGCAACTTTTTTCGAAACTCTCATAATATGTAAATTTCATTTAGACTTTATATTCTTACTTAAACTCGCACCAAGCGGAAATCCTATAGTTACCTCAAGAAATAGAGAATAAAATCAATTCGTCAAAGATTCTGTTCAACATAAATTGTCAGTACAGGGGAATTATAGCTTCTGTTTCTCACTCTAGCCTCACGCTTTAATAAAATGGCTGCTTTATAAACTCGTAAATAGGGTTGCCATGTCTATATTAACCGTCACAAATCAAAGACAAATAATTCTAGGTTTACCAACATTCATTTGTTAGCGGACACATTTTCTTAAATGCTAGAAGCCGAAAACATTATAATCAAATCGTAGCATTATCGAATCGATTTTCTCTTTAAAGACAAAAATGACATACTATATGGGACATTCGACACGCAGAGATATTTCCTGTAGTATATACCCTTCAGAGGCAATTCGTATTTTTCACCGCCTAAATATCTATGTAGTAACAAACGTGAAACAGATTACAGTTTACAGTTCAGTAACTCAAGTGCAATCATTTTTAATTAAATGACTAGCGCCCAAATTGAGAAGAAAAATACCCAAGCGTCTTCAGCTGATATTGGAAGCCTAAGTCTCCAAAAATACGATCAATGTTTGCCAAGCACTGTCGTGCGTCTTTTAACAAATTCGATCAAAAAATTGATGAACCAACTGCTGCCCGTCCAACAGGCATAGTTAATTTCCATATACATCAAAATGCTCACCACATCAGTGGTCCTTAATCTATCTGATGCCGTCCATTCATAAAGAAACATCGGGCACGGTGCTAAGATGATGCTTAGATGGTGGACCGCATGATTGTTAAGACCGCATCTTAACAATCTATCTTCTGGCTAAAAACTTAAAATATAAAATTGACGGTGAACGATTGCGGTATGCGTTGGCTCCAAAAGTTTGTTTAAATTTGTAAGTCACCCTGCGCCAACGCGCATTCTTCTTATGGTGGTTTACCTTACCAAGACGAACATAAAATCAATTTTCTTAGGAAGTCTCCTGACAACCAGACCGACGACGGATTTGCTTTGGGTGTGGTCCCTAACCGACAAGCTGATCCAGTCATTTGCGATCGATCCAATCACTCTAACAAGTGCAAACTGGTAAACCTTTTTTCCTGTCACAAGATAGAAACCATTCCCGGTGGCAAAAGACTGCAACAAATTTCTCAGTTATACTCTCTCCACTAAATACATGCAATACAGAGGTGGAATCGGCTATGGTGATCTGTGATTTTAACATTTTGTGACAGTCAATGTGATCAAACCAAATAATCCGTCTGCGTAAGGTGATCACAAAAATATTGTTCCGAATCGTTGCTTTATTTAGGCTTGTGATGTAAGAACACTGATTTTTATTCGCACATGCAGAAAGTCAGCCTAAGGGTAGACTAAGGCTACCACCACCTTATTGATTTTGGCGGTGATTGATCGGGAGCTGTCACAAGAAAATAATTGTGGTGATCACAGTTTGCGCAGAAGAGTTTTTGTGATCTGTGACATCACTAATCATAGATCACCTTAGCGGCTTAGCCGATTCCACCCCAGGTTTTATGAAAAAACCTTAAGCACAACTAATCGGAGTTACCCTGTCCGTGATATTGTAAGCACAAATGTATACTTTTTGAAAATGTTTGCAATTCATAAAAATGTAGTACGGAAACCCTCAAGAGGGTCAATAATTGTAAAATGTAATAATTTTAATTGTAAATTTAATTCTCAACAATTATTTTTTTTTTGCTGGACTAAATACAATTCATGAGATACATGCATCCAATCTTCTCTGCACTGCTTATATTATTCACCAGAGCATAGTAAGCCATCGGTTTGATCATAAGATCATTGGTTTGATATGGTTTAAAACAATAAGACATTTCTTATTTTTATCAAACTGATGTTTGGACTTTGACAACTAAAGTGATAATCTGCTCTGGTGACGACTCTGAATTCGGCAACCAAAACCAGAGACATAGAAAAATACTGTTGTAAATTGACCGTAGACAACTCTGAACAAGACACTTAAGGTATAGTTACAAGTGTTGGTCTTTGCAACTCATAAGAGGGAGCAATGACTGAACTGAGTCTGGTGATTATCTAGTTCGGCGTTGTCCAGTCCGGCCGGGATGGAAATACCAAGTTGGGTAACCTCTAGCAGTGTAAGGCATTCCCATATTGCCTGATTTAATTTCAATATTGTCAAGGTAGTAGATTAGGGATTGATCTGGTGCCTAGGCCATCTAATAACTATGAGGGAAACAAATATTTTTGACTTGCATTAGGGCCCCGGAACATCAAGCACGGTCTTTCAGAAGTAAAAGGACCCTGGAATGGGCGAGCAAAGCCCCATTTCTAAACTACAACTAGTGAGTAAAGTGCGTCAGTGTGTACGTCCCATAAAATATTTTTGTAGTTTTTTGACGATAAGTGATAAGTGATAAGTATAATATGGGGGAGCAAAGCCCCATTTCTAAACTACAACTAGTGAGTAAAGTGCGTCGGTGTGTACGTCACATAACATATTTTTGTAGTTTTTTGACGATAAGTGATATGTGATAAGTATAATATATGTCCCAGTTACACTGAAATGTACACGAAGATACAATTTTTTGGTTCACATTTAAAATGTTTGTAAATTGGAACCCTAAAAGGAGGCGTGGCTAAAAACTTGAAAAAATAAAATCAAGAATCTCGTTTACCTTATGAGCTAAGAATACCGTATCCAGGCTATTAACGCGTCTGTAACGCGGTGAAGTAATTACCGTAAACCCCTAAGACCCTTTAAAGATATGAATGGGACCGCTAGCAGAATCGATTAAGACATGACGATGTAGACAGTTGAAATTTGGTGAGTATGCTGAAAGTTCAGCCCTTCAGATCAAGTTTGAAAATTAGTTGAATTCGCTTACAGACACGCCCACTACAGGCCTGTATGTGCGACCATCTCTAATTTTAGAAAATACTTTTTTCAAATTTTAGCTTTGTTACAATGCTGATAGCGTACTAATTTTGCTATGTGACATTGCCTTGTAATTGTCTTTCAGTCAGCTGAAAAAGTTTGGCCTTTACATTGACCACGCCAAATTTAAGCGATTTTAAGCAACCTTAGCAATTTTAACTTAAAATTAGTGTTTTTCAATGAATATATGTGAAATTTGACAAAAAATTGCCTAATAAAAGTTGTAGATATTAGCATTTTCTAACTTTTTTATATATACATATAAAGTATATGCCTCCACCCAATTTTGTGGGCGTGACTTAAAAAAAGTGTTTTTTTTTTAGATAAAAAGGCGGAGTTTTAGTTCAAGATTTATGCAAACACATAGCATAAAGCATGCAACAGGTATATTTTTATATCCCGCCCACTTTTTGGAGGCGTGGCAGTTTGGTTTTTTGGAAGGGGAGGGTTTTTTGCAATCCGTCGCAGACGGACTGAGGTTTTTACATACGCACTGTTGGACTTTCCCACTTGCTATATCTTACCTACGTTTTTCTAGAAAATTAGAGCTTTTTCTTCAGTTCTGCCTCCAAATGTAGGCATGGCCCAATTTTTTGTTTCAACTAAATGTAGAACTAAGTTTTTTCTACATTATACATTAAGTTAAATTTTTAAACGATTTGGAATAAAAATAATGAATAAAAGAATAAGATGCATTTGAAAATTAGTGCTTAAAGTCGATGCCCACTAGAGGAGGTCAATTGATTTAATTTTTCTTTTTTATTTATAACAATTATTAGGAGATACCAAGTGTTTAAGTTTTGAAAGCATTGAAGGTAGTTACACGTATAAGCCGATTGTGGGCGTTTCTGTGGGTGGATTTAAAACTTTAGACAGTTGTACTGCTTCGGGTGACAGGGAGCCCACTCAAAAAATCTCAACTCTCTACCTCAAAATGTAAGCCCTTAAAACATAGACGGGGGGACATGGCTTGTTGGATTCAGAATACGGCCCTAGTTGCCCTTAAGGTCTCAGGGGTGTACCAGTATTTTTAATAGTGTTCCAAACTACATATGTGGCAAAATGATGAATAAACTTTCTGTCCTATGGAATGGGGTATAAAAAGGCGATTAAAGTATCAGCTTATTGCGCCATAGTCGGATGAGTTCATTCAACAATCACTAAAACACGGGACTGCACACAATACATTATTCTCTCTAATTCGACTTTATCCGCAAGATTGCCAAAACGAAACCTGAAAAGTTAATTCACCGTCTGACATCACTCAGAAAACATTACTACAACGGCGACTGCGGTAGCAATTTACTCCATTTCAAATCAGGACAGCTGCAATCTTCCTCCTTCTGACCATCATAAATTCGCCGTCATATTAAAGAATATGAGATGCAATCTCATTCCTTGCTTCTTGAACTTGTCAGTGAAGACATAAATTATCCTGGGACTGAGACAGCAAAAAAGCCAACTGAAAACTGACCCAAACGAAGCATCCACATTTTCGTACATCCATCTCTAAGGATGAAGAAGGGGTGAAACGTCACATGAAAAAAAGTAAGTGGCGAAAAAAGTTGGGATAGGTTTTGTTTTTATGTCCGAGCCAAGACCCCTTAGCGTCTAGCGTGCGAAGCTTACAATTACCTCGCCATGTTGCCTAAATACAGGTTGTGTAGTTGGTGCTCGTAATTGAGTTGTTAACCTGGCTCGACACTTAAGTTATGCAAATTGTTTGCATTAAATTCAGTTGCCGATTTTATGACTCCGAGACATGAAAGCTCAGGACTTGTGTACCTATAAATGCAATGTTCCATAGCTTGCGCATGCATGTAGACGTGGCGTCGCCAATTATTGTTAACACCCGAGACGAAGCAATGTGTCGCCATCAAGTCCTTGGAGCTTTTTCATGATGTTGTTTGGGAAAATTAAGAAATTTTACGCAGGCAAATAGTGTCTCGTAGTTGTTTTGCGTGTAAAGGACTTGTTTGGCAAATGTCAGTGATTAATACAGCGACATCTATTGCTCGTTTTTGTTTCGTGTTGCATAGACGGGAACTGTATTTTCGAAGTGATGACGGTAAGGAAGGGTAATTAATAAATCAAATTACAGCCATATCACAGATGTGAATCTTTACAGTTGAAGTAACTACATAATATTATGGGCTCCTTCTTACACATATGCCATTGGGTGGGATCGAATCAATCATTTGATAGTTTGAGTGAATGGCGGGGGTGGTTAAAAGAAAGGCTTACCTACATATAGGAACAGGAAAGTAATTAACATTGGTTTTCACTCCAATAAATTACGACGGAATGTGGAAAAGAGTGAGGAATTAAAGTTTCACATGATGAATCCTCTGGTGTGTTAATGTGGCAAACAGTAGGCATATAACGACGCAGGAAACCATTAGTTTTCTTGATTTATTAGGTAATTACTTTCATGGGGACACCTGGGCGCATGCTTCACATATTTCAGCAAATAATAATATTTTCGGAACTTGTTGCCTATTTAGCAAATATTTATTTGAGATACATACATACATACATATACTTCGCGTTGTACAGTGCGAAGTTTTGCATTAGGTAAAGTAAGCGATGATTATCATTGCGAAATCCAACCCTCAGCCACATCACAAGGCAACATTTATGCATTTGGAATTAAAAAAGGACAATTACAAAACTCTTTTAACTATTTTTCGAATTCCCTACGGACTATGTCAAATTTTTTAATCATACTTAATATACCTACTTTTCCTCAAGCCCGCAGATGTATGGTTTGGTCCACAGTTAAATGATGGCATTTTATTAATTTCTTTTAATAATAACCTCATCGGGTATTTTCAGTTTAGCTAGTTCCGCTTCGACTGCGCCAAGTAACCGATTTAATATTTTACTCCGATTCGGGTAATACTGAAAAATTTTCACAACAAGTCTGCTGTGGAAATGCAGATCAATTATTATTTTCAGTTCTTAAAATCACTCGATTTTGTAGTCTCCGTCTTAGCTTTCTCTAAATTCCAGGGTAAACCTGAATTGGAAAATGCCCTTGATGCTCCTTCAGTCTTCTTCATTCAAAACTAAAGTGGTTTTTGTGATCGTGCCATAGCTCTCATCATTGAAAAATACGAAAAAAGTCCGCATCTAATTTTCTGACAAACGATTCATATAAAGGATATTCGCCTCCCCCTGCTCTTCCGATTCTTTCGCAAAATGTTTTGGTATCATTTTAAATTTATAAAACGGAAAACATATTCTTTTCCTAGTTTGAAACTCCTCAATCTTCTGCTGTATGCGCCTTTTGTCTACACTTGATGGTTTCCCTTTCCCAAGACTAAAGTATACATTTAAAATTCCCTCAGCGTAAGTGTGTTGAAATTGTTTTGCCTCTGGGAGGGAGTGAAAATTTCATCCTTCCCGCAGCAGTATAGTGAAGACAGACGAAGATTCTGACTCGCCTCCTTGCTGGCGAAAACTTTTTACGAAAGATGGATGTGTTTCCCCATGCAAAACAGGTGGATGAGTGTGCGGC
The DNA here is from genome assembly GCA_947623515.1 of Neoascia interrupta. NCBI lineage: Eukaryota > Metazoa > Arthropoda > Insecta > Diptera > Syrphidae > Neoascia > Neoascia interrupta. Next base: position 6,339,192 of record OX392462.1, read on the forward strand.
ATGGAAGCGTTTCCTGTGTATTTACTCGGTTGACTTTGATCATGATGCTGATTGAATTATGATACACGCCGCAACAGCAATGATACATCAAAACGTTTATTATGCAATTACGATGGGTAAATTGGCTTTTGTTACACCGACCGCATCGGTTCAATTTGCAACAAATGGCCATAAATGGACGCATAATTGGGTGTGTTGAGCAGAACGTGAATGCGAAAGTGACACGGAAGATGCTCCTTATTGAGTCAGAAGATGGTCGTGGAATTGAATTACATAGCCGCTTGCTGAATCAAAGTGGTTTAGGTCGTAAGTGCCTTGGTCGCCTAAGTGGGTAGAATCTTCGTCAAAATCAAGTCAAGCTATGGATTCTGTATTTCCAAGTGGGAAGTTCAGAAACGGGAGAGTTATGCCGCCTTAAATGAATTTTCTCAATGTGAAATTAGTATTTACTAGATATTTAAAAGAACAAGTAACTCATTCAACTCGGTGGATAAATTTAAGGTAGAGGGCGGTTATTAAAGATTGCAGTTTAGAGCAGTCATGTCCGGTAAAAAAGCCCTGGTGGGTTCCGTACAGATCACGGAACAGCCAAATAATTTAACAATGGCCTCCTTACCACTTAATTCGAACTTTTTTTAAGGTGTTTAAGAAGGTAAGTCCTTAATATCGATATATAATGGCACTATAGCCACATTTTCGAAAAGGTAATTTCCTTAAGTGCGACAAGCCAACTACAATCGAGTGCAAGCCTTATATCCCGGTATTGAGTAGGTACGTAGCAAATTTTTAATGCGACTATACATATGAAGCTAATTTTTTTGTAGATTCTATTTTCATGAGATCCAATGTTATTCCAAATTTCTTGAACTCTTTAAAAAAAACTTGTTCTATGGAGCCAAAAAAAAAATTATACATACGGGATTTCCGAAGAGTCTTTTATGTTGAATTTTGCAAAGATATCGTGCGTTAAAAGTGTCGCAAACTCAAACAGTTAATACTGTAGGATTTCCAAATATGTACATACTACTGATTCTGTTAGAGTCGTCTCTCACGAGCGACGAAACGGTTTTAGGGTACATCAAGTCTTATCAAAGGCCGAGTGACAGCTATCGCTCCCATAAGACCCCATGTTTTTCGAGCTTACCGCATCTGCCGACGACGGCTACTCTTCTGTGACTCGTGGAAATAGAACCTTAAAGTAAGCAGTGAATTGCGAATTCATTAGGAGTAGTGGTGATTAACTTTGGAGTGAATTTTCGAGGAGAACCTTTATTAAAGACAAACTTATAGCTTTAAACACACAAAATTTTACTACAAGTGAGCTTAAAAAACGATGGCCAAACGATGACTGACTTCCGGACATAAAGATCATTGTTCGAACTGCAGAATGTTCTCAACAAAGAAGGTTGAAATGCGAAGAACTAAACGATGCTGTTTGACCTTGAAGAAGAAGAGCGATAAAGCAAGCACAAGACTAGATAGGACCAGCAGACCACTAAGAAAAAGTTTTGCAGACTGATCAATCAGAAGCAAAGCCGTTAAGAGCTGAAACGTCGGTAGTCAAAAATGTAAAATTTAATCGAAAATGTAACAAAAGTTTGTTCGAAATATTTCCACGCACTGGTACAGACTTTTCAGCTGACAGATCAATATAATAGTTTATAAAGTTAAAAGTAGCTACCAACTCGATATAGTTTCATAGGTGTTTGTATTTTCTCACTCTTACACGCTCTTCAGTTCTAGCGTTTAGTCCTTTTCTTACCAAGAAAACTACCAGCTTTGCGAGCTTTTTAAATGCGTACAAAAGACATAAAAGAACTGCGATGACATCAATATTCCAGCGCTCTACAAAGCCCATGTGCACAAGTGGACTTTGCATGTGTGGTGCACCTCGATGTCTAATCACATACTCCAACCAAAAAGCTGCCGTCTCCCTAGCCGTTATTGGTCGATCTCTATAGACTTTGGAAAAGTGTTTCACCTTATTTGCATAGCAGGGGCTACCCAAAACTTTGTCTATAGCCTTTTGAAGAGACAGCTCGGTAAGAGTATTACCATCTTCAGAGACTCCGTAGCCTTTTTTGACCATTTCCTCCACAATGTATGACTCATCGATATATAGCGGTATACCCAGAACTGGAACCCCAAAATATTGCGCTGCGAATAAGGCCTGTGGTCTGCCATTTGTAATGTGGAGTCGCACATTCGGATGGGCAAGAATGTCTTCGATAGGTAGACCCCGCCTAAAAAGGATATTTGAATTCGTTGTTGGTGGCTCTTCCTTTTCCCATTCCCAAAGTGTTGTCATATTTAGTTTGGACAGAACACTAGCACACATTTTGATAAGGTCTTCTCGCAGGTTAGAGCTATGGGAACCTTGCGCTCTGAAGCCAACATTGTACAGCACAGTTCCATTGACTGATGAATCGAGAAAAGCTTGAATATCCTGGAGTAAAATGAAAACTGATTCAAATAATTTTAGAGAAAAATTTAAATGCACACCAAAGGTAATGGGTCTGGTTTCTTCTTAATTTGAATACCTCCAATTCCGATGAGGGCCGGCACTAAGGGGCGTATAGGTGTTTCCGAGAAATGTTTATTAAACAGAACAAGAGAAACATTTTTGATTACTTCGGAGTATTTTGGATAAAATTCATCTGTAAAGAGACTCCTGTAAAAAAGTATTTATTTCCAGTTCCTTACAGCCATAAACTCACTCATAAAAACGTTCCATCATACTGCTCGCATAGGCATGAATGCACGGCTCCACAGTGGCCCACAAAAAATTAATTGTTCTTTCCGTAAAGGACATGGGTTGACTTCTTCCAAAAAGCGGAAACTGTACGTAGGTGGTTTCTTCGGGGTTGCCAATCATGCGACTTATTGGGCCATATGGTGAACCCAAACTGATAACTGCTATCGGGCACCCGTAGCGAGCTGCTATTCCAACTATATAGTCGTTGTGAAAGTACCCAAGAAGCAGCAAATCAAAGTGATTTTCCTCCCGAAGAAACATTTGGAATTTCTCCTGTTTTAGGGCATCTCTTTGGATTGTGGTAAAAAGATTTACGGCTTCCACAAAACTGATCATTGCACTTGAATTCCAAGTCTCTCCATCCCCATCGACTGTTTCCACTATGTTCTGGTTGAGTTTGCTCATGGTTTTCACGGACTGTTCAAGATAGATGTGCCGGAAGGAATTTTTACTTGATGACTGTGCTGGGATTGGAATTGTTGTTACAATTGTCACATTGTGCCCTCTATCGATCAGGGTGTTCGCTACGGCCATAAAGACGGTAAGCTGCGATCCACCAGAGCTTGTAAACATGCACAACACGTTTGCGGTTTGACTCCATTCGATAAGGTTAGCTGACGCGAAGAGCACGAAATATAAAATGTCGTAGCACCTCAGCATTATTTTAGGGCGGCTGGCGATAAACTAAACCAAAAATTTTACCTTGTATTTCTAAACAGTAGATCGATTATACATTGTGGAATCACGGATAAGATAAGAACTATTGATATGAAGTGCAGTCTTTCCAGTCTAGTCAGAGTCTGTTGCCAAAAACAATTTGCTCAATCAGTATTTTCGGTATAACCTGATAAATTTAGTTTAAGATTTTTGTTGATAAGAATTTACTAACGAGGAAGGAACCTGAACTGGTTGAGGAGGCCAAAAAGTATCAGCTCGATGCAACTGGCATCTCCTCAACTAAGTGGAAGGGTTCTGGAACCAAAGACTTCGATGATGGGTGGAAGCTCTTCTGGTCTGGCGTCCCAAATCACATGACTGCACAGGCGGGTGTGGGGATACTCACAAGCCCCCGGTTGTCAGAAAATGTATTCGATGTCATTCCGTTAGAGGGAAGGATTTTGATCTTGAAGCTTAAGCTTGAACGATCGACTCTGGCTCTGGTTCAGGTTTATGCACCAAATCGAGAGTCAGAGTTTGTCTGCCCTGGACAGAGTGGCAGAAATGGACTTCTTTCTCCTGATGGGTGACTTCAATGCACATGTGGGTACAGACGACAGTACTTGGAGGAGTGTGATTGTGAGGCACGGTGACCCGGATCAAAACAGGAACGGAGGGAAGTTGTTGGACTTTTGCTGTGCATATGGCTTGTCCATCATGAACACCTATTTCCTTGTTGATTTCTTTGTTGTACCATCGTGTGTTCAAAGAATGATTTGTGATGTTCGAGTTTTCAGGGGAGCTGAGTTGTCAACTGATCACCACTTAGTGTTGTGTAAATTGTTTTTCAGTGACAGTATTCCTTTGCCACCCAGGCGAAAACCAAGACTGGTGACCCGCATACGGTGGGAAAGGTTGCAGGATGCTGACTCTGATTTCAGAGAGCGTTTTGCACAGCATGTTTCGGAGAAGTTTGAACAAATTCCAACTGACCTTTTGAATGTAGAGGAGGAATGGCAGCTGTTTTTATCGGCAGTCATTGCCTCTGCAGGAAATGTTTGTGGAGTGAAGCGGCTTGGGGTAGCAGCTGGTGGTGAGAAAAGAACTGCTTGGTTTAAAACGCCTGGAGTTCAAGAAGCCATCAGAGAGAAGAAGAGAGCCTACATTGCGTGGATCCAATGTAGAAACTCAACTTCTCGAGCCCGGTACAATGAGGCGCGAAGGACTTCCAATCTGGCAGTCAGAACAGCCAAGGAACAGTCATGGAAAAAGTTCGGCGAGAAGTTGGAGCACGATTACAGATCTGCAAACAAGATATTTTGGCAGACCATTCGCCGGCTCAGAGGAAGGAAGTTAAATATCATCCAAGGGGTTAAATCCAAGGACGGTACACTTCTTTCAAGTGAAAGCGATGTCTTGCGCAGATGGAGAGAGCACTTTTCGGAGTTGCTCAACCCCCAATAGGGCACTGAAGATGGCATTCCCCCTGCTGATGAGATAAGGGCGGAGAATAGTCCCACAGTAGACGAAGTCACTGAAGCGATTAAATCGCTAAAAGTTGGCAAGTCTGCTGGAGTTGATGAAATCCGGCCAGAAATGCTCAAGGCAATGGATGAAGAGGGTGTTAAATGGCTAACACGTGTCATTAAGGTGGCCTGGGATAGCGGGAAGGCACCTAGCGATTGGCAAACGGGAGTTATAGTGCCCATTTTCAAAAAAGTGAACAGGAGAGATTGCGCCAACTATAGGGGCATATCTCTCTTGAGTCTTCCGGGAAAAGTATTCGCGAAGGTGTTGGAAACGCGTTCCAGAGCTGTAATCGAGCCTTTGTTACGGGAAGAACAGTGCGGCTTTCGGCCTGGCAGAGGCACAACCGACCAGCTTTTTACTCTGAAGGTTATTCTTGAGAAGGCTTGAAAATATGCCAAACCGGTCTATGCGTGTTTTGTAGATCTGGAAAAGGCGTATGACCGAGTCCCTCGGGATACACTGTGGAGAGTTTTGCAGGACTATCCGCTGAGTGGGCCTCTTCTGAGAGCCATTCAGTCTTTGTATGGAAACTGCAGAAGCTGTGTACGGATAAATGGCGTCAAATCCCATCCTTTTGATGTGCGCGTTGGACTTCGCCAGGGCTGTGTTCTGTCGCCGCTCCTTTTCATAGCATATATGGACTGGATGGTGAGGCGCAGTCTTGGCGAGCAATGTTTCGAATTGACTGGCATCAGGATGAGCCATCTGCTTTTCGCAGATGATTTGGCCATCCTTGCATCATCCAAAGAGGAACTTCAACGAGCACTGGATAGGTTTCCAGCCATCTGTGGTGATGCTGGGATGAAAGTAAACGTGAACAAATCGGAAGTGATGGTTGTTTCCTGAACTCCTGTGCAGTGTACCCTGCACATAAATGGAGTTCCATTAAAACAGGTGGAGAAGTTTAAGTATCTCGGGGTCTTTTTCACGGAAGATGGGAGGAGTGATACTGAGTTGTCCTGTAGAATTGGCCAAGCTGGAGCAATAGTAAAGGAACTGCGCCGGCCGGTCATCAGGAAAGCTGAGCTTGGAGTGAAAGCAAAGATCTCAGTTTTTAATTCAGTGTTCGTTCCGACCCTCATCTATGGTCATGAAATTTGGGTAATGACCGAAAGAATTAGATCGCGGGTACAAGCTGCCGAAATGAGATTGCTGAAGTGCGTTGCTGGTGTAACTCTTAGGGACAGAGTGAGAAACGTCAGTAGTCGTAGGAATCTTAATGTTGAACAGCTACTTCTCCGAGTGGAGCGATCGATTTTTCGATGGTTTGGACACGTTGTTCGCATGCCCCCTGACAGACTTCCTAGACAGGTCATGCTAGCCAAATGCGAGCGCGTCGCCCCCCTGGTGGGCCAAGAAACAAGTGGTGGGATCAGGTAAAGAACCTCTCTGAGTCCCGCCTGGGGATTGCGCCGGAGTCTCTTGAGTTGGTGGCGGAGGATCGAGAAAGATGGAAGGACCATTTAGCCACCCTCGCTCCGCGACCCTTTTAAAGGATTGCATTCGAAAATGATGATGATGATGAAGAATTCAAAATTAGCAAGAAACGCTAAAGTTGGAGAGCAAGGAAAATAGGAAATTACCTACAGTTAGATTCATCCATTTCTTTTTACGCGCAGCTTCCTATCCGATTATAAGTATTTTCGCGTAGATATCTACTTTCATTTAAACTCCACCAACTTATTAGCTATTCAAAATCTTTTCTTTTTAACTTAAGTAGGTCCAAAATGGGTGCCAAATAGCGCACTTTACTAGTCATAGCTAGTCATAAAGCCATATGGTAATACATAAATATATATATTAATATATTAATATTAACATTAATAATTAATATATTACTATACACATTAATATATTAATATATGCATGAATGTACATTAATATATTCAAAACGACAGTGAACTAAATACATTTCAAAATTATATTAATTACCTTATAAATTAGCATATTAATATAAAAATGTATTAATATATTATTGTATATTAATATACATATTAATGTGAATTGATATATCCAAAACTACAGTAAATTAAATATTTTTCAATATCAACACTTATTTCGAATATATGTGGCACCTTTATGGGCTTAGAACAGGTACCTATAGTAAATTCTAAACGCTGCGCTGGTTTTCAGTCTTACTTACTAATTGGCCTTCAAAACATTTCAAATTCTCGGTAATGCATAGGATACCAATAGCGCTTCAACAACTGGGCAAATCGTCACCACCAAATCCGGGCGATATAAAAGCCTTCACTCTGGTTTCCAAGGTAACCGCATCAATATCCGTACGTTAATTGGTTGCGAGTTGTTTTCAAGTGGCAATATTCAGCATTATCTCTGACTATTATACTCGAGGACACTCGGCCCAAACAAACGAACAAATTTCGCAATACCACATTTGGGAATCGGAATCATCCAGAATTTCGCCAAAAGTTCTTCACCGTATATCCATAGTGGTAGAAACTCATTTATAAGCGATACGACGACGTCAACAATTGCCATGGTATCCCGGGCAAGGTTCAGTCAAATTTTCGCTTCAAAAACTCTACAGAATTCCTTCAAGCTCATACGCTGCTGGCAGTGCCAACAGGCAGCTATGCATATAGTGCGTGTCGGTTTGGCTTCCCACGTCAGCACATCCAAAAGTGAATCCAAATTGGCTGTCATAGATACAAGTATATGAATGGGCGAAATGTACGATTTTCTATATCCAGCTCTTGGACTGAATACGAGATAGAAATACATACACAACTCGAGGAAGCAAAAAGCCATCAGTGCAAACAGAATCCTCGTTGCAAGTTGCTTGGAAACACATTACTTCAACTTGGTTTCATCATCATCTTTATCTGCTTCGTTCGATAAAGAAGTTGAATATTGCCAAGCGCCAAACACGAGTGAAATAGAAGAACAACCAGGATGCGGTGGACTTGGTCGGAAGCTCCTTGGAGTTAAAATTAAATTGTAATTCATTTAGAATGCCGTGTCGGTTTGTTCTGGCTAGAACTTTTCTTGTCGGTTTGCGAATTGGGATGCACAGTTTGGAGAGTTTTGGAAAGCCATTACACGAAGTGATGCTTGTTTGAAGGTCCTCAGCAGAAAACTTTCACGAAGCGTCTGGATGAGCAGCCAGGGTTTAAAGTTAAGTCATTATTTGCAGGAATGCCTTTGGAGAAGCCTTTTGCTGGTAACACTAAGAGAAGGAATCATGTCCGGTCTTGGAAACAAAGGCGAAGCTACTTTTCCTGACGGGTAGCTTCCATCGAACTGTAGAAAATTCGAGTTTTATTATAAATAAGAGCGACTTTTTACAGTGTCTACTTACGAGAATGGCTTCGTAAGTGTAACTTAGACCTGCAACTTTAAAACCAAGGCAGTTTTTGTCAAACTGACAGAAATTCCTCATGATTGGGGAATGATTTCACTATAATTTTCCCATTTTAAGAACACCTCTCTAGAATATAGAGAAGTTATTATCAACTGTCGGCTACCACAATGAGTGCTAATTGTGAGCATAGCCACACTCAATACAATCCTTTTTTGAAATATCGCTGAAAGGGTTGTCTGATTGGAAATTCAAAAACTTTTCCTTACCTACCGTTCGAAAGCAGTCCCGGAGGGAGGATGGGTGGGTGGGTGGTGGTAAATTATGTGAAATTGATTCAGACAATCATTGATGGGCATTATCGAATATCAAAATCGAGCTGTCGTCTCGTGATATTGCCCCACAGTGGATGAATGTTGCTTGACGAGGGTCCACTTTGTTTTTATTTCGATGAACTCTTGTCAATGTTTGATTGCAAATTAAGGGTAATATTGTTCGAGATATACTGTCTCTATACTGTTCGTATATCTGATAGGGTGTGGCCCATGAAAAGGATTGTATTGATTGCCCGAATAAATTGCATTACAATTTACATTTCATTGTTGTGTTTACATGCATATGGAAACGGGAAAAAAAGTTGATAAAATTTAGATGGATAAGGACGAAACGGATGAAGGATAAACTAATGGGAAGAAAAATAGTACGGGTTTGCTTGTGGGACAGCAGAGAATAATGTTTCGTGTTTAAAGAATTTTATGTTATCCCTTATGTGCTTTGGTCGCGGTGACATAAATCATTTCCCTAGTGCTTCTCTCTGGTTCGTCGTTTATAGTTTCTTTTTTCAATTTTAGTAACACTGAGGATGAAGTTAAAGAAGACAAATGGTACTAATAGCCGAAGTGTAAAGTGTCCTTCTTTTGATAAATAAAAATGTGAGGTGTTTCGTAGTCGATTGAAAGTGGGTTTTCGATTTTATTTGTGTAGAAAACTTTTTTTTAAAGGTTCAATCCATTAAAATGCGGACTCGTACTAACATTTAAAAGGTTTTAACTTATTCCGGAAAACCACGCGGAGCTATCGTGGACTGAACTGGTGCGGGAAAACGATAATAATGAAAGCACTGAGGTGACCGGTAATTTGACATTCCTCACATACAATGCTTTGTTAATGGCGTGGGTTATGCGAAACGCCCAAAACCAAAACATGATAAATCGCCCAATAATTTTGGGCAAAGTTTCATAAGGAAAAAAGTGGGGTGCCGTGGCGCAGTGGTTAGTGTGTGTGCTTACTACGCCGGAGGTCTGGGTTCGAATCCTGCCATCGTCACCTGAAAAAAAAAGACTTGTTCTTTTTCACGGCCCCCACCTCCGCGAGGGTCTGACAAGCCCTCCGAGAGTATCATTTGTCTTGAAAAACTTCTCAAAGTGCCGTTCGGATTCGGCAAAAAATTGTAGGTCCCTTTGTATGTAAAAAAAATTAACACACCAGCATACATTGTTGAGAAGTTGTCCCTGGTTCACCTCGAGCTGTTGCGCCACTCTATTTATTTATTTTTTTTATTCATAAGGAAAAAATCAAATGCAAGGTCGCTCAAAAAGTAAAGGAATGTAAAGGAGTGAGTAAGTGCAAGAGTTTGTCCGTGACAAGCTTCTATATACCAGACCGTATATACTGTGTAACGCCAAATCTTAAAGTTTCTTGGCCCGAATTGATATATTTTTGTATAGGCCACGCCCACAAAAGTGAGCTTGATCTAAAAATTAAAATCAATTCATTTTAAGTTCGTTACATTCATGAGAAAATACGGTAAAAACGAATATTTTTTCAGAAAAAAAAACGTTTTTCCTAAAAACGCCCCCTAAAAGTGGGCGGAGCTCAGACCTTTGCATGGAACAAACTTAGCAAATAGCAATATCTTTGATATTTGTAAAAAAAAAAATTTATATGGAGTGAACTTCCCGAGAAACCGGGTTTTTAAAGAACTATCATGTTAAAAATTGGCATGGTCTTGGGCCAATATTGCTCAGTACCAAAATTCAAAATCCTACGCCATTCCTAACTTGACTAAAAACATTTTGAAAGAAAATGTTAAACAGAGGTTATCTCACATTGAAGCCAGTAGTGGGCGTGGCCGTTGACGGATTGTGCCAATTTTTATAAAAAGGCAAAAGCTCGGTTGGTTATAAAAAGGCCAAGCAAAGGGTTGCAACGGGCAGCATGCCCCCATTCCCATACATATCCATGGACCTTATCCAAAAGTGGAAAATATATGGGGGCACGATGCCCCCTGCGACTCTCCTGCTTGACTTTTTTCTACCTTTCATTATGTTTCATTTTTGACATTGTGGACGATTTTTCATTATGCTAAACCGCAAAAATTAAAATTCGCCCAAACTGGTCTGAAAAATCAACCTAATCTAGTTTTCGGCGGTTTTTAATTTTTTTGGTTTTGGGCGATTTTTTACATAGCCAGTTTTATGTACCCAAATTTATGCACCTACACCTGCAGGGCTGCAGGCGATCGCTAGAATTCATTTCATCCGAGATTTTCGTCGTTCTAGGTCTTTCTTTTCTAAATTAATTTTTTTCAAGATTTTGGGTCTAGAAATCGGGGTAGGGTAAACCGGGGCTAGTTCGGACACTTTTTACTTAAAGTTTCATAACTTTTGACTCATTCACAACCCAGCAATATAAGTGAAATCTATGCAAAGAATGTATTCTCGGCTTCTTAAACACATTAAAAAAAAAAATAGAATATGTTATAGCAGATGATTGAGATCGCCTCAAATGCACCAAGTGCCAAAAAGCCTAAAGAGTGGGAATAAAAACTTAGATTATGGATAAAAACACACTTTCTTTAACACAAGTTTGATCTTAAACGAAATTTTTTCATAAGCATAAATACGGTGACCATATTTAAAAATTTTAAATAATGAACAAAAGAAAAATAAAATCAACCCCACTTTTAATATATTATTTTTTAATTTTAAAGTGATATGTTTTATGTTTTTAAAAAGAACGTAAAATATTTCAAGAGAGCCTATTTAAGGGCTTAAAAAAATATAAGATTCTAACTTGAATACATTTTAGGGCCGGTTTTTTAGTGCAGAGTTAGGCCCAGCTTAGACAAAGATCTGTTAATCCCAGAACAAAACTAATCTGGATTTGACTCAGCGAGCAGTTATTCTGTGCAGAGTTAACTCCGTTAGCCAAGTTCTCAAAATTTTCAAAAAAATATTCAAAGAAGTTCAAACTGCTCTCCAGAGTTGATCCGGGATTAATTCACCAAATTTGGCGAGCTAAGCCGAGATTAACCTAAGATCAAAATTCACTGAGATACTCATTCCTGGCGTTAATCTCAGTTTAACTCGGTAACTAGGATAATTTCGGTCTAAAAAAACACTGGCCCTTAGTGCTATGGAACGGCGGACAAGTACTGGGCTATTCTTGTGCTGCCATAATATGAAAAATCTTAACTTTGCTTCACACTGGATTGGGGCTCGTAAATATTTTTCATCAAATCACTATTTTCTAGGCTCAGATCTGTGCAGTCGTTCGAACAAAAACATGTTTTTCTTAATGTTTACGTTACTGTTTTAAGAACATTTATGAATTACTGAACAACTAATGAATAACTTTTGTCAACTAAATAATTTATAATGAACGTCACCTTCGAATACTAAACTGTTCATTATTTAGGTACTCTTAAAGAGTTAAGGTAACCTAGGAAAGAATAAAAATTTCATATTTTTCGGCTGGTCCAAGACTTGTCACTAGTTTCGTTAGGTTATTCGTTAGGTCGAATACTAAACTGTTCATTATTTAGGTACTCTTAAAGAGTTAAGGTAACCTAGGAAAGAATAAAAATGTCATATTTTTCGGCTGGTCCAAGTCACTTGTCACTAGTTTCGTTAGGTTTAAGCACTAACCCATGTTAATTGCTTCGACATTATTTACCAAAGCATTTAAACTATAACCTTCCATTAATCGCTATCCTTCTTAAAACCGTGATTCAGGGTTTCAATATAATACTCGTATGCTTTCATCAACATTCTGACAAAACCTTCCTTATCGTAAGCTTCTCCATATCGAATTTCATCCAGTTTACCACAAAAGTAAAGCACCTACACGTTCTCTATAACGAATGCAAATGTGCAAACTTTTCTTAACCCTCATCCTCCTAAACTGGCGCCTTATTGCCTCAACAAAACAATTCTGTTTGCATTTGTTTTTAATAAAATTGCCGTTGAAAGTTATCCTGGGGTTTTAGTTCCGCCATTGCGAAAGTAAAAATCACTTTAGTCAAGCAGTGTTCGCAGCTCTAAAAATGACTCGCTCTAGATTTCAATTTCATGGAAAATAACGTAAAAGTTATTCTCTTCCGGGAAGCATTCATGGCACCCAACTAAGCGAAGGCAACGCAAATTTTTGGCATATAATATATAAATGAGCTGCAGCTTCATAAAAGTTTCTCCCTTACCATGGCAGAAGAATTCGTTTTAATGAAACGAAATTTCTTGCCTAATTTATCTGACGAGGCAGGAAGTGTTTTATATGTGTGTTGATGTGAAAAAAGGACACATAGTTTTTTCATACAGACAAAATTCGGGAACTTGGAACTCGCAATTACTTTCTGTCTCGCTGTGGTTCAATTAATAAACCCATGGCTTATACCATCTCAAAATGATATTGCCAATGCATCAGACTTCCGATGTAAATTAAAAAGGAAAAGAATAAAAAACGAATTTCTGTCCTGTTACATACATAGCAGACGACTAATTGAAATGAGGCTGTCCTTTTAGACAACATGAACAAGTTTTGCCGATGCAGACAAAAACTATGAGTGTTCGTTGGTGCAAAAAGCATTCTATTGGAGATGGAGGAGCTTCTGGCGGGCCACCGGAAATTATATTAAAACCCCGCCGGAATGATGTGGCTCATCATTTCCCATAGCCATGAGGCAGTAGTGTATCTGCAGGATGTATTGTGGCAGGATGGTTATGGTTATGGCATTCAATTTTGAAATTGAAATTTTTTTTTCTTGAAACTAGTTTTATGGCTCGCATCCTTAAACTTGAGTTAAAGGGTAGTTTACAACAAGCATATGAGGAAAACTTAAAGCTAATTGAAGGAAACGCCAAAAATTATTCGTGCAATCCTTGGTTATGGGTTCCTTCCACCACCTCATACGATTTTCCCTCAGACACAAATGAAATCAAAGATTTATTCTGTCAAAAAGTCAGCACATCCGCCGCAGAGTGTTGATATTGTTTTCGTGGAAGAACTTACACTTTCTTCTATAGTGAATGTGGCATCAGACGGAATCTCATCATTACACTCGTGACAGCTGACTCTTTCTGTTCGGTGACATCTTGACAAATCTGAGAATAAACCCAAGTGTCACTTGAACAAGGAACAAGTACAGATAGGTATTGCCGCAGTCTTGTCGCCTCATTGTGGCTGTGAAATGAAAAATATATAACGTTCGACTGTGACGTGTAAATAATTTGAATTGCAAATCAGTTTGACAGTAATCTTTGACACTCAAGATGACACACAATAAATACATTTTCTAATGCAAATTAGAACACGAATTTATAGTGGAATGTCTTCCACTTTTTGAAAGACTTTGACTAGACGTTCTTCTCAACATCATGATATTGAAAGTGAAGCTGCTAAAAGGTGTTTACACGAAGGACTATACATTCGTGCACAAACAATTTTATTCGACTTTCACAAATTTGGTACTGTAGGCGATATTGTTTCCATAAATTACATTACATTACCAGCCAAACTATCTTATTGTTAAGCCACGGTAATGGCTTACACTAACAACTGGTAAATGTGGCGATTTGAAATGACATGTTAAGAATTGTTCTTGTAAAATTATCTTTATAATGACGTGATTCAGACACGGACCTATTTCATAAAATGCAACTGAATCCAGAAAATCTAAAACTAGAACTCGAACCCAGCTTAACGGCTTGCTTGAGATCCTGACCCGTTCCCGCTGGTCTCTTTTAAGTTATGGTGGTAGTTGTTGAGGCATCGGCGATGCTTGTGTGGTCAATTTGAATCAGAAAAAGAGGTGTCCCTTACCGCTGGTGGGGGAAAAAGCTTTCTTGTGATCAAAAAGACACCAAAAAAAACTTGACAATCGAAAAACAGATCACGATAGTACAGAGCCATGTGTGCGCCTCTTAGCACCTATGCATTAGTGCAAAACTTCTTGGTTTTTCAAGGAAGGTAAAGAAGACTTATTGGGAATAATGTCTGATCCGTTAGTGACGGGATAACAGATCCTCTAAGTGTTATTATTGGATTCGTGACACTTTTAACATAAAGAAACATTACTCATCAGAAATCACGCGCAAGCAAAGACGACATAGAACCTATTAAAAGAACTCCTCGGACTTTATCCGTCGGGCGGTTGCATGTCAGCAGAAGCGCTCAAGATGAGTTCAATGATGATTAATCTACCCTGATATCTATTAAAGACTGCAAAACTATGGAACCGTAAAATCTCGGACACATCTAGAAAATAAAATTTCGGAAGGTTCTTTACATCCTGTTTTTTATTTTATTTTTTATTTTTACACTTTCGTTAAAGTGGATATGAATACCCTTATAATGAGTAAACATAACGCGAGTGGCAAAGATCAGAGGATAGACAGGACAAATACTGATGAACCTGGGCTTTAACAACTGAGAACTGTAATGACGTAGAAAAACCTCAAGTGGAAGTTTGTCCCACATCCGTGATGTTCTGCTAAAGAAAGAGTTCTAATACAATGCGGTACATCCTAGGTGAACTCTAAAGGTGAATTGATGAGCATTCCTTCCAGCGCGGGTATTGCCGTTGAATTATTTGGGAGGTGGAATGCAGCTAGCTATTTCACTGTAGCATTCTTGGTAGTAGTAGTGATGAAATAAAGACAGATCGGAGACATTGCGAAGATGCTCTAAAATGACATTACAATTCTACTGTCTCCCATATGTTTCAATACACGTTTTTGGAGCCTGTCAAGTAGGTGGCCTTACGTGCTTATATCCTGATTATATGAAAAGGCTCTAGTTTGCTTAGCTCAACTCCAATGCTTGGATACACTAAAGGATTTGTGGGGTAGGTGCTAGTTGAAGTTTTTGAAACTGTTGCAAATCTGGAAAAAAGTGCCCTTTCAAAATTTTTTTTTATATTTTGTCTTTACAGGTTTTTTTTTAGATCTTGTTCCATTCAAGATTGTGTGCATCTGAAATTTTTGACCAACCTTTGAAATTGTCTATAGTCTAGATTTATGTCGTTCTAGAAAAAGGGGCATGATCAAAAGATTGCACACAGACGTAGCAAGTTAATTGTTCACCAGATCAGTCCCTACCCTACTCATATGGCAAAAATAGTAGTGAGTTTTCTAATTTCAGTCCTCAATAGATAAAGAACATTGCATTACAACTCGCTTAATAAACCACTTTTTCAGAGCAGATCAAATTATGTAAATACATTAACCAACGATTTGTCCTTTGAAAATAAAAAAGGTAAAATTCTTTGACTGAATCAGAGCATGGTTGACGACAAGTGAGGTAAGCCTCTCTCATTAGTTCCTCTGGTCCTTCGCTCAGAATCATTCTAAAAGGACACACTATAAACCCATATAAATCCCTCAAAGAGCATGACATAAAAAAGCAAAAAGTTACGTTGTCGGCTTGGTTGTATGACGGTACATACAGGATTGAAAACTGCATTAGCATCACCACATCACCTTCTCAACTACGACGAATACCCTGATGGATTTCGTCTTTTTTTTCATCCACCTCCATCAACCAAAGTTATCTTCAAAGGCATCTCACTTACGTTTGTGAAAACTTTAATTGCTTTGAGGCGCCTCACCGTTCTATCAAGCACTAGGAATGAGATGTGGGCGGTCGTATATAGTCATAAAGGCAATCCTCGGGTGCATTTTGCGCAAAAGCACTTTAAAACAATCAGCAAAAGTTTTAATGGATCCTGTTGTCTTTCGACAAACTAACTTGATTGGATTTCTATTGACATTGCATTTTCTCTGTTTACCTGGGGTACATACACACATGGCCCCATACACCTGCTCATGAAACTATAGACTATAGAGGATGCATTAAGTCACCCGTGATACGATGAAGATGTAAGGGATTTTGACAGGTGAAGCTACGACTTAATCTTCTCATGTACTTCTGCACAGTTAAAGGCATACAAATTGCGAAATTAAACGCAACTAGGCGGCTTCTGACACTGTGCTTATCTAGACAAAGCCCCGATGAGCATAATGCAAGGTTAAATGAGAAGGTAGCCTTCACCCTTATATCTGTGCGGATGAATATGGTGTTTAATTTTGAGGTGTTTTCTGACACTGAGATTACCTAGAAAAAAACTTTGGCGTAAAAAATTGGTTGACATACTACAGAAAAAAGTTGTGTAGTTAAATTTTAAGGTCATTGCCCTAAGTCTCTGTGAATTTAAGTAAGTAAAATTAATTTTAAAGGGTTGGTCTTTTTAATACAACAAAATGTTTTAACTCATTTTTTAATTGCCACATTTAAGGCGATAACCTGTATAGGTATTTTAAGTGTCCTCTAACAAGACCCCACTTACTACTCCCAGAAAATTTCAAGCATTTTCCCACCAGTACCTAACCTGAACACCCCACCAAGCAATAATTAGCCAGATGGTGATTAACTGGCTTTCCACAACGCCTCATTAATTTATGAATTCTCTATAAGGGTTCCCATTAGCCTCTAAGTCAAGTGCCCCAATAACTTCATCCAATGACACGAAAGCCCCTTTTGTAAATATCTGCACTTCCTCGGCAAACATTTAAGCCTAACCCCATCACAGAGTGATTTCGTAACTTCCTTTGATGATGGCTTTTTTGCCTTCAAACCCTCCGGTATCCACATCTATTCAATTCAAATGCACATCCAAAAGCAGCCAATTTTGTGACAAGAAACCCCAGCGGCATTTAATTCCGCTTTTAATTTTGACGGAGTTTGAAAATGTTTGCATTTTTGGGGGAATAACAACGCCGCCGCCGTATTGGTCGCTCCTCACTTCGTAGATACTATAGCAGAGGAAGAGCCCACTTAAATTTTTGGCTCGAATGTATTACCCTTGTTTCAACCCTTATCGGTGGCAATGCAGACGTTCAAGCTTTTCAATTTCCTGGCTATAAAGACATTGGGGTTGCATCCTGCTTCTACCCCTCTGGCTATCAATTCATTTCTATTCGTTAAATTTGTATTGCATATCGGCCCCATCACGAAAGTACGCTAAGCTTGATTAACGAGAAGCATTTTTTTCTCAATATAGAAAATCCCCTCAAGGCGTTTTAAAGTCCTTAAGTTAAATACGGTATAACCATATAGTGAGGGTTAATAACTGCATGCTACGCTTGAATGGATATTAAATCGGCGACATAGTTACAATCCGGCATTGAACAAAAAAATATGGGGTTCTCAATTCCTTGGTTGATGGATCGATTGACACTGCTCCGTAAATCCCAATCAAAGAGGATAGAATATTTTGCCATGTAAAAATTTAAACCAATGTCGGTGTAGTGTAGACGAAGGGTGTCCTTGCCAAAAAATATCACGAAATTTCTTGTCTCTCTGTTGAAGTCGTCGTTTCCTTTTTTATGGCTGCATCCGCTTTTGATTCGAAAATTAGGGTGATTTTGTCTGACAACCCCAATGCTGCCATAAACTCCACCCGCGAAATCGAGAGTGATTCAAAAAGGGATTTCAAAGAATCGTATCGATCGTAGAGTTGGATAACACAACAACAATTTGCATTTTTTTTATGGCCCTTATAGTTCAATGGTCAAGGCGGGCTGGTTCATTCTTTATGCGACTTGTGTTTCGTGCGGTAGGGAGCTATAACAGACTTCGAGAGCTTATAATGTTTGCTTTAGCAAAAGGAACAAGTTCTGTGGTACATTTAGTTTAATAACTCATATAAGAAAGTTTTAAGTATATCGTAAAAACTAGAGACGCAGCGGACACTTAAAAGAACACAATCGTGTACATTAGACTTTTTGGAAAGTTTTTTTTTCGTTTTATAGATTTTCTGTCGTCGGCGGGTGTATAAATAATGCTGTTAGACTTGAAAGGACAGCAAAATGTTGAATTAATTTGCTGTATGACTCAAGTTTAAGTAAGCTCAATGGATACTTACGCGACAATAGCAATAAAACAAAAAGAACAAAAAAGCAAAAAAAAAAACCCATTTCAGGAAACGTTAGTGCAAAGTGACTCACAGCTTTTTATGTTCACCGTAAGGATTATTATTGGAAGCATAATCGGGCAGGTATCGGCTCATTGGTTAAGTTCTTTATAAAATAAAACGGTCTTCCCGATATATATGTCATGCATTACCTACTTTGTTATTACCGCCGCCACAAATGTTTGCATGCCTTATTGACGATTGCCATGATCTGGCAATATTGTCGGAGCTTTTCGTAAAAAATATGTCTCGAATATATCAACATATTTCAGACATAGTCTTTCTACTGCGAATCGTACCAAATGTACGTTTTAAAATAAAAGCCTATAGTAGATACAATAACCACACCGTCACGATATTAAAAGTCCTCCAAGGTGCCCCCCTATGGATAAGCAATTTCTAAATAAGAAATATCTTACCCTATTATTTAGAAATCCCATCGCTTTCAGGTACTGCTGTTCCCTTATGGTAAGTACCGGAACGAATATTACTCGGGGCGGACCAAAACCAGCAATAAGACAATATCCAGGTTCATCTGCCTCAAATTAATCAGCGTTTTCTTGGACGTTTGTTATCCAGTTTCGGATTGGCCGTAACCAACTAAAACTATTCTATAACGGGGTGTTACTAAGAAGACTTATAACTTTGCTTTCCCTCGTTAAGGCATAACACTCACGGGTGGAAATTTTGGTGTTTTCAAGTTGAGTTTTTATTCGCGATTCCAAAATAGAATAGAGTATATTAAGTTTGATACAGGAGAAAATGTAAAGCATTGAGAAACTAGAACGCCAAGATTTAGTCGCCCCCGCTCCGTGACCCTTCTAAGGATAAGCAATTACCGAAAATGAGGATGATAATGATGACCCCAAGACCTTAAGGCCATATGATCGAGACCCAATTCTGAGTTGAATGATCCATGTCCGTCCGTATGTCACCAATTTGTAGGCCTTAAATTTTGGCTAGAAAGCAGACATTTTGTACGTAAGCTCTCTATCATCCGAAGCAATACAAGTGTTAACATTTTTCAAATCGACTCAGAGACACGGCCACAATCAGTCTATATGTACAACTACCTCCAGTGCTTTCAAAACTGGAAGTCGTGAGAAGCTGAAATTTGGCATTTATCATCTCCAAATAACTATAAGACATAAAAAAAAAAACAAAATTGGCAGACCACCCCTTTTGGGCCTGGCATCGATTAAATAAGTAATAATGCAAACGCAATTTATTCAATATTTTTGTTCCAAATCCGAAATTTTTTTTATGTTGAAAATACCTAATTCTACATTTGTTTTCTACAATTCTACATTTCTAGCTTTCATTTATGCAAAATTTTTGGCCACGCCCATCTCTAGGGGTCGAATTTATATAATTAAAGAATTTCACAAAAAAAAATTAATTTTTACGTACATTTTAGCCGCAAACCCGAACATTTCTATGCTAATATTGATTTTTTGGTTATAGAAGTTGGACATTCCACGCCTCTTTTCAAAAATAACTTAAAAGACCTTATAAGGAACAAAATATTTTTTTTAGTATTGAATAATTCATGTCTGCTAACGGGGAGGGGATGAAAAACCAAAAAAATATGAACGGGAAAGTGTATAGGAACTAAAAAAAGAATAGGAATAGGGGATTCCGCGGTCCGTTACGGATGGATCGAAGTTATTACATACGCTCTGTTGCACTTACTCACTAGTTTAAATCTAGAAATGAGTTTGTACACGCCGGACCTTAAACAGTTCGACTTGTAGAGCGGCAGCCCCGGCAGCCTTGTTGGTGGGTCGGCTTCGTCTAGAAGTTAAATGTGACTCAAGGTAAAAGGCAGTGCGTACCCCAAGGTATTATGCAATTTGCCAGAATTTGTAAGATAAGCGTAAGATAAGTTCAAAGTCAAAATCGAAACTGTTGAAATTCCTTTCAGAATTTGCTTATTCCGAATAATAATAATCGGAATCACATTTTTGAGGATGCTGACTAAATATATTTAGAAGTGTCGATGTTAAATTCTCGGAATGTATATGAATATTATTCCATAGGAGTTCGCCTTCCATAGGAGTTTATAAACATTTGCATTGATAGGCAAACACTTAAGGAAATGAGAGTTAAATATCGTTTTACGTTGTGACCACTTTATTGTCTGCTTCTGCTTCTGCTTACTACATCATCGATAGCCTTGTTTCACTCTTTATCGGGTGATTGCTTGAGAAACTTACACCTCAAAGACAAATGGTACAATTCATTTCTCAACACAAAAAAAAATTAAAACTTTTGTTAAACAAAATTCAGTTACCTACCAACCACAAACTGCTGCGTCCTGCCTCATCTCCTTCTTCGACAACTGCTTTCTTTTCATCTCACTCAGGCGGAAATCTTGAATAAGGAAATGATTTGCTTGCAGCCACCATGGCGCGCGATGCTAATTTCAACACCCACTTCGTTTCCTGCCGGTAGGTTACCACAAGGAAAAGCCCTAGGTCGTGCGAACATAAAAAAAAATCCTCCACAAACTTGTGTAAATAGAGATACGACAGTGTACAGGAGGAAAAGTTTGTGTTAAGTTTCTGATAAAGCAACAAGAACAAGAAGAAGTAAATAAACGAAGCAAAGTGTTCAGGGTTTTGCAATTGAATTTCTTTCTAGCTCGGTGCCTTTTGGGGACAAAGTTCTCAAAAAAATTTACAAACTAACTACCAACATTCGAGCGACCAGCAGCTTCGGAGTTGTAAATTTCCGCTTGTTTTGGCTTTGATTTACATCATTTTGAAATTCCGTGAAAGTTCCTTTTTTTTCAAATAGCCTCAAGGTGGAATAAGCTCATCCTGTTCAATATGTTTTCTGTTACTTCTGATTTATAATTTTAAGGAGATGCAGCTCTCTGCAACATTTGTGCCGTCATATAGGATGTCAAAACTTAGCAAGCAATATGGAATCCCTCACTGTGCGGTGTCAAAAAGTCTTCACTCTTTATATCAAAATCCAAATCCAGATCTACTTCGCCCAAAGGACCCTATTTCGGCTCCATTGACATATCCATTATAAAATTAATTCGAAAATCTCACTTGACGCAATCTCAACGTTCCGCAATATTTCAATTTAATGACAATAATGGTGATGATGTTGACGTTGTTGGGTTCCATCAAAGTCTGTTTCGCACCATAACACCAGATCCGCCACACCAAACACCGACTATGGGTCAGGTCGGGTATATGCGGGTGCCATCATGTCACACTATACACACCTACAACACCACTGAAGAGAGGAAATTAATTTCTCGGTTGAGGGGATGTTAAGCGAAAATTTAATTTTAACACTTTTCCTGAGACTCGCACCGAGTGAGTGAGAGCGAGCCACACAAAACTCAACTCATCCTGTATTATAGACGACAAGCTTTTGGCTCTTAGAGAGGGACAACGACGCGCCTTTGTGCTTTATAATTATGACAGCGCCGTTCAGTTGAAAAGTTGTCAACAATTACTTTTCGGGTCTGTGTATTCGTTACCAAATTAATGATGGTAATTGTGATGTTGCCTGAAAAAGCTTGACGGCATAATTATGCAATATGAGAAGAATGGACTGAAGGGTGATTTTGTTAGCTCCAGCATCACCCTTTTTGCTTGAGATAAATCCAACGGATGGGTAGTATTATGCTTTCTTCATCAATCACCTTTTGACGAAGTAGAGCCATCTCCGTTTTATGCCGACAAGGGGGTTGTTGTTTTATGCGATGTCATTGGTTGAGAATCGTTTGTTTTGCGTTTTCAGGTGACCATCATTCCTTACCGAGAGTACGACAATAAAATTAAAATTCAAAGTAACTTATGGTTATAAATTTGCGGAAGGTTTCAGGCTATAAACCTGGGTGACGTAAACATTTTTTGTGGTGAATGTTTGCGGTCGTGCCTGAGGATCGCGCCGTTGTCTCTTGAGTTGGTGGCGGAGGATCGGGAACGATTTAAGTACCATTTAGCCACCCTCGCTCCGCGGTCCATATGGCAGGCAGTCAAAAAATGCTATGTATGTATGTATGTTTACGGTCAACAATCTAGCTTGAGTGTCATTGTTTACTTTTGTAATGTCAGTGACGATGGTTAACTGGCTGTGGCGGGTCACTGATAGGGTGTCACATGTGATTCAAAAGTGTCCAGGGTTCGTCCATAACCACACTTGTACCTGCCGGCTAGTACGTCGCAGAAGGGATGCCTTGACGCTCATACAGTACGTTGAATAGAATCTTTCATGGGGCATTTATTAAGAATATGTCCTGATAGTTCTTACAAGGTGGAACTCCAACCGTATTACCATTACATAAACATTGAAAAAACAAGTGGGAAAGTGCAACAGTGCGTGTGCAAAAGCTTCAGATTGAAAAATACCCTACCCCTTCTAAAAAAGAAATTGCCATACCTCCAAAAAGTGGGCGGGGTAAAATATGCTTTATGCAATTCGGTAACATCAATTTTGTACAGAAAACCCTGCGTTTTGACTTAAAAATAAACTTTTTTAACTACGCCCCCAAAAGTGGGCAGAGACATATAGTTTGTCTATAAAAAGTAAAGCAAATTCGTACCTACACTTAAATTTTTTGTAATATTTTTCCAAATTTCATACATGTTTTAAAAAAAGAAGTTGAATTTTTACTTAAAACTGATCAAAAATTGGGCGCTTAAATATGACTTTAAGACAATGCCCGAAGCAGTGCCTCATGCTTAAAATTGATGTGCTGATAAAAAAAACTCAATGGTAAGATGAAAGAATTTTGCGTCTGCAAATAAATTGTCTTGCCAAACTATAGTTCTTTCAAGAGGAAGAGGCTTTAAAAGCATTTAAAAGGTGGAAATCCAATGATGGTCTAGGTTCAGATGAAACCTCTGTCCTAATTCGATCGTGTGAGCTCGAGTTACAAATTCTTTATGACCTAGATTAAGCTTTGAATATGAGCAGTAATGGTGATCGGAGTAGAAAAAAGTCATGCCTCCAAAATAGCTCAATAAGGCAATTTTGTTTCTTCAATATTTTGCTAATATGCTAGAGGAGAAAGTGTGTCCGTCAGAATAGGTTAATTCTGGCCTTACACGAGCGACGTTTAATTTTTTGGGAACACATTAACGTTGGTTGGATAAAGTCTATGTTGATCGCCGTCTTATTCATGATCGATGTTGAACATGAATAAGAAGAACATGATTATTGTTGTTCTAATATTTGAGTATTTGTATTATTATTAGTGTTCGGAGCATTCGGAGTAAGATTTGTATTTACTTTTTTGCTTGCTTGGCAACACTTTTAACGAGCCAATAGTTTATTTAAATGATGTTAAGTATATAATGTGCCCTTTAAATTCAAGACCTTTTTGGATTTTCGCTCTCTTCTTTTTTGGGCTTAGGAAAGTAAGCATATCTAGAATTGTTTAATAGCTAAAATTCTTATCCTTATAAAAATTGGTTTTTTATAAGGTTTTGGAAAACTAAAATTGTTTTTATTAAATCTTTTATTACAATTGTTTTTATTAAATCTTACGCTATTTTATTAAAATAGCGTAAAATAATGCTAGATCGTTCAATTAGTAATTTTTTTTATTTTGTTGGGTTGGGTAAGATTCCAGGTGATCCACACACGGTTTTCTCTTTCGGCATTTCCGTCCGCTAACATTTCAACTCCACCCTTATATTAATTATTATTATTATATTTCCTCAGTTCCTTATTATAAATAAAATATAACTTTATAATGTATCATAATAATATAATATTAATATATAATATGTCACAACATAATATTATAAATATTCTTATATTACTAATATAGCTAGTAATATAGATAGCTTTAGTATGAAAAAAGTTTCGTTAGTTGAACTCCGACAGACAATAAGCAAACTTAAAAATAATAAGGCCCCGGGTTACGACCTGATCACTGGCGAAATATTGAAAGAACTACCAAAAAAGGCACTAGTCAAGCTACTTTACATTTTTTTCTTTGACTTTTCTTAGACTTCTATACGTTCCAAGGCAATGGCAAGTTGCTGAGGTTCTTATGGTTCCAAAACCGGGGAAACGTGCAAATGATAAAAAATCTTATAGGCCCATATCGCTTCTGCCGATAATATCGAAAGTATTCGAGAAACTTCTGCTGAAGCAATTACAACCAATAATTGCAGAAAGACGCTTGATCCCGGATCATCAATTCGATTTCAGACCTTACCATTCCACAATAGATCAAGTCTACAGAATAACGCATGAAATTGAAAAAGCCTCTAAGGGAAAAAAAATATGTTCAAGTGCTTTCCTTGTCGTATTGCAAGCCTTCGACAAAGTATGGCCCAAAGGCTTGAAACATAAGCTATGGCAAAACTTGCCGGAAGACATATTTAGAACATTGAAAAACTATCTTGAAGGAAGACTCTTTCGTGTTAGGTGTAGTAGTGAATACTCGAGTTTCGAACAAATTCGTGCTGGCGTACCCCAGGGAAGCGTCCTCGGTCCGACTCTGTTCCTGCTCTACACAAGAGACATACCTCTAGATGACTAAATAGTTGTGGCCACGTTTGCAGA
Source organism: Neoascia interrupta (assembly GCA_947623515.1). Taxonomy (NCBI): domain Eukaryota; kingdom Metazoa; phylum Arthropoda; class Insecta; order Diptera; family Syrphidae; genus Neoascia; species Neoascia interrupta. The sequence goes on from OX392462.1 coordinate 6,364,251, forward strand.
CGATACGGCCATCCTGGCAACAGGTGAATCAGTCGAGTCATCACCGAGAAACCTCCAACGAGCATTGGACAGAATTTGTGTCTGGACGAAGACTTGAATTTCACTTACAGAACGGTTAACAATTTACCTCTGTTCATAAATTCTGCACAAATACCTTATGCAAATGAAGCGAAGTATCTAGGGATGACACTGGACGCTAAACTAAGGTGGAAGCCACACGTAAAGAAGAAGCGTGATGAGCTCGAGATTAGGCTCAGGGAAATGTATTGGCTTATCGGAAGATTTTCGAAATCAAGCATGTATATATAACAAACTGATCTTGTACAGGCAGGTGTTAAAGCCGTCCTGGACATACAGTATGCAACTTTGGGGTTGTACCAAGCCGAGCAGCATGTCCATGTTGCAGACTTTCCAAAACAAGACATTTAGAGCAATTGTGAATGCTCCTGTGAGCGAAGAAGAAACAAACTTTACTCGAAAGCCAAGTGCTCGTCTTCATGTTCCTTACAACGATGAAATGATCCGTACTCTTAACGAAACTCTTAACGAGACTTTTAACGAAGTAAACAACAAGCGACGACTACAAAGAACAAGACCCATCGATCTAGCGACGTCGGGTGAAGCCGCACGAACTGACGGTTTAAGTAAGTGCATTCACTGGATAGCAACCTACCCAACGCGATAAACACTATGGAAGCGTTAACTACTTGTTAAGTTAACTTAGTTGTAGTCAAGAAGAATTATGAGAGAGCGAAAATTTACTGCTGTGACGTGTGTTCTGGCAGTTTTCATAGTGTCTCTCATAAATGGGTGATTTTTTAGCACGTGGAAATCGGGCATAATCAATATCGGCTACTTCGGTCTCATCTTATCCGTATTATCTGGAACTGTAGTAGCTCGACTAAAGATTGTACATTTTATATGCCATTCACAACTTTTTTTTACCAAATAACACAATGTACATCTACAATTTTTTATATTTTCTCTGTTACTGCTCACTCCGAGTTAGATTCGCCCTCTTCATCAGATAGGTCAAAAACGAGTTTTAGACAAATTTCTTAGAGTACTATGATAACAAAACAGAACATATTAATACACACCAAAGAGAACTCCATCTTTCATCACTCAATCAAGACTACTATGAATTTTCTTACTTGAACCATGTTTGTACGAAATAAATTACATATTAATGAAATTCCCTTACAAAGCTCAAACGAGTTGCCATTTAATAATATTGTTTAAATAAAAAAAGCATCCCTTCCTCATTGCGGAGGTTGCAATGCGAAATAACCATTTGCTTGCATGATGTACCCTCAATAGCATAAGTACATTGAAACTCTCAACCGAAGCCGAAGTAATAGGTTTCCCAGAAACTAAAAGGAAACACTAAAGGCACTTCACTACTCTGTTGAGCGTCTATATACATGAGTGCTACGCTCGTTCATTCACAGACCAAAGGGGGCGAGTAAAACGCATCTGTGGCCCTTGAGTAACCCAATTGCTTTCGAAACGTATATACGATGTCGGCAAAGAAGAGATGCACCAACGCACTATATGCCACTTTATCAGCTTTCCATATTCCCACGGGCAGTTGCGCTGAACTCTATGAAAGTTTCCCAAAAATCTCTCATGCAGAAGGACGCGCTCATCACGAAGCTTTCGGTGCTGTTGGAGCCCCTAAAGCGTTCTTCAAACACTATATCCCATCTTAGTGGGGTATAAATAATTTTCTAAAATGGAAATTTTTTGGTGAAATTGCAATCCACCCGTGCGTCTGCCTGTCCTGACTTCGTCCTGATGGTTATTGAACGTAACTCTTGTTTGTTTAACTCAGTGAATTGCTCCTCAACTACAGTATCCGGTTAAAATGTTTGTTATTGCCACTTGAGCGGCAACGCAACTCTGCCAACCAATCTATGTGTGAATATTGGCGGTTGCGTTGGTAACTTCGTCGATTGAGCTTCTATGTGTGGGTACGATCCAAAGGATTACTAGGATACAAACGTTTATCTCGTTACGAAGAGGAAAGAGGTGAAATTGGATTCTATTCAGGTCATAATGCTTGATGGATGATGTGTACAGCCTTTTGGGGCTCAACTCTGGGTAGGTACACTCTGATGTGTATAGGTATCCTTCGACTTGCTGTATTGATTTCAATGCCTTGCTACACAGATATTCTCAATCAGCCTGGCTTAAGTTGAAGTGGTCCTTGATCTGGCTTTTACTTTTTGCTAATATATTTTTTGATGCGAATTCTTTTATAGGTTAGAAGTGGCTAGTAAATGGGTGAAGGTTCCAACAAAATGTTAGTTGGTTAAGGTCTTTTGGTCTTTCCAAATGGTGAGCACATTTTATTGGTGTTTGGGTGATATGTATTCTGAAGGTCGAGTGTCGCGTAGTAAAAGGAATTGCAGGAAAGGCAAATTGCCTTAGAAATCTTTAATGACTTTCTCCCAAGGACTTTTTCCTATTCGGTTTAAAACTAAGCAACTAATTGCAAGCACACTTTTTGTCGTTTGGATGAATGGCATTAAACAGGCAGTCAAAGGCCGGCGTGAGTGAAGAAGTGGTAGGTCATGATGATACAGCACGGACTGTAAGAACTTAATGTAAGAGAGTAAATAATTAAAAATGAAAATTCAATAAAAACACATAAGAACTAATAAAAATGCATACTTAGGCGCCTTTAATATGTTTTTTTATGTTATACGAAATAGTTTCGTCATTTTTAAACACTTTACTTAGAACTTAACCTGGCTGTAAGACAGCAGTTTTATATGCAAAATACCTTTGGCATAAAAGTAAGTACGCATATGGCTCCTCCAGTCAAAGTATCTATTAAATCTAAAATATAATTAAGAATATAGCGAATATTAAAAGTAATTACGGTAAATCATCTCAAGGCTCCAAAATACCTAAAAGATGACTGTCAAGTCCCAAAGCGCGCGCCACCAAAATGATTGATTTAAAGTGCGAACACGAATGTATGAATCAATTGTACAAAACTTTACAGGCTCTCTTCTACAACTTGATTTATTATGCTCGCCCACTTGCGACAGCATAAGTTTACCATTGTGCAGCCCCGCTCAACATTAATCACTGACATTGCTACACGACAATTCACTTACACGCAACACAATTACCAGTTGTTGTTTTTCGTTTACTTAAATTTCTTAATTAGTGAAGGAGGCTTAGTGAGAATACAAAAATCTAAAAACATAAAAACAAAATCCGAAAGACTTTATTTACGGTCGCATTGGTTTGACTGCACCACCGTAGGACATGCGTGCAAGGCTCTTACGGATGTTGCATTTTAGTTAGACCTTCATGTTGAGCGGTCATAACATTGGCAGAAAAGAATTTCATGCAAATGATTAGGTAGCAGAACTCAGGTGTCGAACATGGGGCATGCAAATATGCTTACAACTCAATTACTTAGGTTCATGCTGAGTTTATTTTTGCCTTGAAGAGGTGTGGATCATGAGCTCAATAATCGGTTGGATTGCATGCAACAGCTAGGAGAGAGCGTATACTTCAAGTAAGCTGAAATATTTTGATGAATGACTAAGAATAACGGTGGAGCAAGAATGCTTGAAGTTCTAGGAGATGAAGAGAAGTTATGTGATCCGGTCCCATATATTGATAGGGCAGAAAAACGTAGGTAAAATAATGAAGAAAGCACAACAAGCCGAAGAACGGAAACTTGCAATCCAATTTAATCAAAGAACGTACAATACCAAATATATAAAACAAAAACGGCTCCTAAAAAGACTCCATAAAAATTATTGACGTTTTTATACCCTACGCAGGTGGGGTAGGGCACACGGGTGATGTCAGTGGCTAGTGTGTAGGACCTGCAAGTGGATTAGTTTGATGTTAAGTTTGATGTATAGTTTGTAGCCGACAGGAGAACTGTTTAAGCCATATCCGTCCGTCCGTCCATCTATTAACAACTTTTAGGCCTTTAAATTTGAGCTAGAGAGCTTTAAAATGGTGAGTGAGCTGGAAGTCTAGTCCTCCAGATCAAGTTTGAAAATACAGATATTATCATTTTCTAACCTTCTTGCATACATATATTGTGTATGCATCCACTTTTGTAGGCGTGGCTTTTAAAAAAGTGATTTTTTTAGTTAAAAAGGCGAAGTTTTATTCCGAAATGTATGCAATCACCTAGCATTAAGCATTAAACAGTTATATTTTTATATAACTTTGTAGTCAGTTTCCTTTTTCTCTTTGTACGCTTTGTAGTTTAACGAAATCTGATCAGGATCGCTTTTGCGTTTAGGATACTAGAAGATTTTAAAAACGCTTGGATCCCAAAACCATAAAATTTAATGCCAACAACTTGGCTGTGACTTCATATTACGCAGCTTTAACTTTGGAGTAGTTGAGAACTTCGTGTTTGCATTCCTCGGTACAGCAATTACCTCTGAAAGCTATTTCTTCACAGTTCAAGCGAAAATGCCAGGCCTCTTTGCGGGTTAGAATAGGTATCCTCGCTACCTACATGTGCACTTTTTTAGTCACTTAAAGTGACCACGTTTAGCTTTCACTTTCGGCAACCAATATTGACCAAAGACCTAAAGACAAGATCTGCTTTAAAGAAGAATTCAGCCTTTGATGAGCTACTCACTTAAAAAGCTTCAGGGATTACGGCTCGCTTATTGTCATTTACCAACTCACCCATAAAAAAGTCACTGCACTCACTTTTCAAAACGAGAGCACAACATATATCCCTTGAACTCATTTTACGACGGCTTCCAGTGAATTAACGCCAAAGGCCACTTCATTTGCATCAACGTTGAATGGCATCCTTGTAGCAAAAAAAAAACATGACTGAAAATATATGTGCCACTAAAATTAACCCTTTTTTCGCTGAGCCATCAGGACATAAGCCACTCGAGTTAATTCCTCCGTCAAACACTTCAGATGCTTTTGTTGCGTTGCACGCCGTCAAGCAGCAACCATTTGCATGGAATTCCGGCCAATTCAAAGGGTGACGTGCATTTTTCAACCCATTTAACTCAACTGCATATCATCCTCTTTCGGCTAATTGCCATTTGCCAGTCGGCGTATAGACACAGTCATATAGTTACAAAAGGGTCGTCGTTGCAATTAAATGCGTCGACGACGAAGCACGTCGTCTTGCTTTTGACAATCGAAATAGCACACCACCTAATGAATTCGTTATGAGCCTATTAATCCAATTAAACCGCTTTAATTAATTGTTATTAATTGCAGTATGGGACTGAGTATGCTGCCTTTCAAGGACAATGTTCAAACTGGAAATTATTACCATTCTTACATTATGCGTGTATGCGTATATAATTAACTATGTATATGGCATTCGGCATTGAATCGCGACAACAATAACATTTCCAGCATCTTTTTCCCTTACCGAAAATGGGAAGCGTATATAGTAAGCCCCCTGGGAAGGATGAATGCGGTGAAGCAAACAGCATAAAGCAACATACTGCTCTAGAGCTGTTGACTCCTTGATGCTGTTGGTGTATACTGATGCCACTTCTACCCCTCGCTGACTCTCTAATTAATGGCATCCATTCGATGAATGGGTGGAAAAAGCTTCTCGCTTTCGCTTCCTTTACTCCCTGGAATTTCTCATTATTTCGGCAATATTTCCCGTTTACGTAAACTTCCGCTCTGATGGATGTTACTTAATAAAATGTACACATGCATCTTGAACTAGGACCCATCAGGAAAGATGCCAAGATGCTGAGTTCGAGGCATTGGGCGGCGATGGTGTGCGTTGGGGGAATGTTTTCCACTAAGCTGAACACAAAGCACCATAAATTTTCAATGGCGATGAAGGGTACCCAGAGTCCTTTCGTGTATAGTCTTTCCTTGGACGCTTTTAACGTTCATCAAATAGGATTGGACAGGCATGATGTAAACAATGGCTGTGTTGTGTTTGATCAGATCTTTGTTAGATGGCAAAGCATATGGTCCTGCTGCAGTAAATTCTTTGCGCTTTAAACGGGTGTCCCGTAATTGACGAAATAGGGAAAAACTTCAACTTTCGGTAAGTTTTTAAAAATTCTAAGGAATATTAATGGAACTAAAAGTTGTTAATGAGACACAAATATCGTTTTAACTATTTGGTACTAGCAAGAACCGAGAGCCTTTGCTGTTAGGTTTTCTTTTGTTATTTTTTCACGAAGTTCTTTTTCCTTACACAATAAAATAAATAAACACAATAAATAAACAGAAAAATAATAAAAAATAGTGACGAAATTCAATATGTAAATTAAGGTTTGGATCAAAATTGTGCTGTTCAAAAGTCTAAATTACAATTAAACTTCCACAATGCTTCCGCATTACTCAGTCCTTATACTGTAGTCCCCTTGTGTGTTTTGCTGATCCAGCTTCAGCAGACCAGAGGCCACCCAGTTTTGAATCAATTCATCATTAAAGCCAATCGAACTTTGCTTTTGTTACTTTATGCTATCCATGTATTTTTGGGCGTCTCTGGACCGTTTGAGCTGGTCACACTCGAATTTTCTGCAAATACCTACGTTCTTTTGCGTGCGGAGGCTTTAATAGAGGATCTATTAAAGCCTCCGTATCGTATTCTGTCCAACTTTGTTACAGCAAGGAATTGAGTTTCGCTCGGGTTGAAAAACACTAATTAAGTTACCATCTGGCTCTCAACCTCGACCGGCATCACCTATAGTCAAGCAGAAGCACTGACAACACCATTGGGGTAAATCAGCCGTCTGCCACAGCCTAAGCTCTAAATTAACTTTTTCAAACACTTTAATTTCAGCTTTTTAAAATACGAGTCTCAAAAGCAGCCAGTATTTTTTTCAAATTTATTTTAAACTCTGACATAGTTATCCTAACGACTCTCATAGAAGCCTCCATAGTTATCCTAACGACGTTATTCTTGCAACTAGATATACTTCATTTCCCATGTTTATCTCAGCTCTTTGTAGTGGCCCTTATAGCATTTCCTAGCAATTATTTGGCCATCTCTACGCGGCGCAGAGTCATAAGTGCATGGACCAAAAGTCCATAATGGACTTGTGAACCGCTTGGGTGGGTTATAAGTTCGGAAAACAACTGTAACTTTTTTAAGTAACTGTAAGGAAAACAAGATAAACTTTTTTAAGCACACAAATTGGTCGAGACAAGTAAAAGAAGATAAAGCTGGCCAATAGCTTCAGTCTTTTTTATTCTTCTTCTTAAGGAACATTACTCGGAAAATAAACACAAAAAACAATTTTACAATTTTGAACAAGGCATATAGCACAAGCAAAATAAGTCCAATTACATCCACCGAGGCAAGCTGAAGAATATTCATATGCACTGCTGGGCTCTGCATATGAGGCGCACCACGATGTCTTAGCACATATTCAACCCAAAATACGGCTGTTTCCTTTGCCGACATCGGCCGATCCCTATAAATTTTGGCAAACTTTTTTACATTTTCAGTATACCGGTTTCGAGTTAACACTTCAGAAATAGCCCCACCAAATGTTTCTTTCGTGATTGTGGCAAAGTCAACACGAAGACCATATCCATCCTCTACCACAGTTGCTATATTTGCAAATTGGTCCATACATAGTGGAACTCCGACCATTGGGACACCATAAAATTTTGACTCGAGAATGCTGCCACTTCCACCATGAGTAACAAAGAGTATTACATTTGGATGGCCCAAGATTTCACTTTGCGGAAACCAGCTTTTGTATACGATGTTTGACGATCGACCTGGCAGTTCAGCTCCATCCCATTTCCAGAGTACCTTCTGTTCAACTTTTGACAAAACGTCGAACATTACTTGTATCATGGTTTTGCTAAGCATACTGTCTGTAAGTGTTGATCCAAAACTGACGTAGATCGCACCGTACTTCGCGTTGTCCAGAATTCCCTGTATATCCTGAAATTAAATAGGGTTTAAGAGGATTAAAAGTAAGTTAAAGAAAACCTACATGCTGAAGAGGTAACCCTTTCATTACCTCTTATCATGAATGACTTAAGATCTAAGGATCAAAAAATCACAAAACGAAAATTTAAGACGCATAAAGATTGCATTTTAAATGGGTATATACCATACAGCAATACATTGAAAAATTATAATTTAACTTTAATGGTTCGACACTCTATAACGGTTTAACCACTTATGAAAAATTTACATAAACATACTAATATGTTCATTCACCTCGGAAACCGGTTCGAGTTTGTCTTTTATATGAATTCCTCCGACTTCTATCAGACCAGGTACACTTGCACTTCTTGTTCCCTGACTAAAGTGATAGTTTTCGAGCACAAGCGAAACGTTCTTTTTCACCTTGTCAAAGCTCGGATATCTATCCGGAGGGAAGTTGTTGCTGCAAGTGAGAACAAAAGTTAGTATTTTTACAAAGCTGCAATTCTCTAGAACTTCTTAACTTGTATATAACGTTTTCTCTGCTCGCTATCAAATATGCAAAAAATTGCTCGCATACGACATGGAACGCGAAATTCATTAAGCGGGCCCGAAAGTTCATCGGCTGTCTTGCATCAACAACATTAGGTACGTAGGATACTTCAATTGGATTTCCAATTAGATATTTGGCTGGCGTTCTTGCCTGCTTAGTACATGAAAGTATTACTGGACAATTGAAATGTGTTGCGATACCGAGTAGAACGTCGTTCAAAAAGTGTCCCAAAATGACCAAATCAAAGGATTCCTCTCTCATTAGTTGCCGCATTGCCGCATTACTCAGGATGGCTTGGCTACACTCAGTGTACTCGTTAATTGCCTTCGGCAATGTTTTGTAAAACGGCAAAGGGACTTTTACCAAATCAGCCCAAAAGTCTGACTTCAAACAAGTCAAATTCAATTGAATGTGACGAAAGTTTGAGTTTTTCTGTTGTAGAGGAATAATAGTGACCACTGTTGCTTCATGACCCCTTTCCACTAAAGAGTCAATTATCGCGGTATGAATTATAACATGACTGGTTAACGGATTTGGGAAGAGTCCCAGAATTTTCGCTGAATGACATTGCGAGGCATAAACTAAAGCAAAAATAAGGACCGAAAAATTGCAAGGCATTTTACGCCGTTCACGTTGACAGAGACTTTATGGGGTTACTAATTGACAGAGACTGACTTTTAACCTGTAAAACCATGACCGTTAAACTAAATGACTCCGCAAAGATTTTTTGATAAGTGTGCCTACGCAATGATAAAAAAAACAACATGAATATACGGCTACTAACAACCTAAAAACATGCAATTGGAGTTTTTATCATTAAGTTTGTTATCAAACTACCTGAAGCTAATAAAAAGTTTTTTATACCCTGTTTCACTGGTGGAGTGCATAAAGTTTGATATAGGTGAAAATGAATATGTAACATAAAGAACAATAAAAACGAAAGACCCCAAGACCTTTGGGGCATATAATCGAGACCAAATTCTGAGTCGCATGAGTTCACCCAAACAAATTTGTAGGCCCTAAATTTTGAGCTGAAAGAGCTGAAATGTGCAAGCTTCATGACATACGAAACCGATTCAAGTCTTAAGAATCCAAATCTACCAACAGTCTAAATGTGCTGCTACCTCCACGGCTAATGAAGATGTAAGACGTCGTAAAAGGCTGAAATTTTACATTTAGTTTGTAAGAAAAAAGATATGTAAATAAAAAAAAACTCTTAACAAACGGAAATATCACCCAGTCTATTACGCTTTTATTTTTTTCATACAGGTACAATTGCTGATGGTTGTTTATTTTCCTGTAGATTTATTCTTTTGGTGTCAACAAAATGCAATAGACCAAAATTAAACGAAATAATCCAACTCGTTTTAGCTGTAAGAAAGTACTTTAAAGCTTTTTCATGATTTTTAAAAATATTAAGAACTTTGTACTTATAAATTTCAGCTTAGTCAATAAAATCAATAGATTTTCAATTAGATCAATTAGATTTTTCTTTTCTTTTCTCATACCTATTTAAAACATTCAAAAACCGACCTGAAAGCTGATTTTAAGAAAAATTAATTCCGGCTTATTTAAGCTCTAGCAAACAGTTATTACAATACATAAAAATTTTACTACACCTAGGTACAAGTTATGTAGAAAACACTTTGTTTTGTTTTTACAAAGTTTTGGGTCCCGCTTACTTGGAGGCTGAATTTAAGAAAAATCTCTTATTTGTCAGAAACTCGGGATTTTACGCCCTAGCCCACTTTTTTTAAGATTAAGAAACAAATTTAGCACATAATGTACGCAAGATTCTAATATAGATCTTGTTTACACAAAGTTTTTGGCCAGGACAACCTTTTCGGGTCGATTTTAAAAAAACTATTGAACTTTAACCAACTTCTTCTTTTTCATTTAGGCACTAGGTTATGATCTAAAGTGATCGATCATATCACCCTCCCGCCGATTTGACCTCAGAATATACCGTCAGGCCTATGCTGCTAGATCTAACGATCTCATTCGTTGTAGTCGGCGAGTAAGATTTGTCTGATCCAAAGTTCGGATAATTTCATTGTTGCAGTGTCCGCGAAGACGAGTACTAAGTTTGCGAGCAAAGTTTGTTACCTCGTCAGAAACGGTTGCGATTCCTAGATCTCGGTGTAGATCGCTATTTCTTATGTACCATGAAGCATTAACGATTGCTCTGAGTGTCTTATTCTGAAAAGTTTTTAAAATAGCTATATTGCTTGGTTTATTACAACCCCAGAGTTGTATACCGTACGTCCAAGATGGTTTTAGCACTTGCTTATACAAAAGCAGTTTGTTATATATGCTTAGTTTCGAAAATCTTCCGATAAGCCAATTCATTTCTCATAACTTGATTTCGAGCTCGTCGCGTTTCTTTTTAACGTGCGGCTTCCATTCAAGTTTTGCGTCTAGAGTCATTCCTAGATATTTCGCTTCATTTGAGTACGGGATTTGTACCGAGTTAATGAATAAAGATTTGTTGTTTATCTTTTCATAAGTAAAGTTAACATGCGTTGACTTAGTCTCGTTAAGGACGACTCGCCAGCTCTTCGTCCAGTCGCATATTTTGTCTAAAGCGCGCTGCAGTTTCCCTGTTGATAGTTCGACTGTCGTATCAATAGCGAGAATAGCAGTGTCGTTTGCGAACGTAGCTAAAATTGTTCCCTCATCGTGGGGAATGTCTCTTGTATAAAGCAAAAATAATATTGGGCCGAGAACGCTTCCTTGCGGGACACCGGCATTTATCTCTTTGAATTCAGAGTACTCATTCTCGTACCTTACGCGAAAAATTCTGTCTTTAAGGTAAGACTCTAAGATTCTTTAGAGTTTTTCTGGTAAGCTAAGCCTTAACTTGTACTTCAGGCCTTCGTGCCACACCTTGTCGAAGGCTTGCGATACGTCGAGAAAAGCGCTAATACATATCTTTTTCGCTTCCAGAGCTTTTTCGATTTCGTGTGTTAGACGATAGACCTGGTCGATTGTTGAATGTTTTTTTCTAAATCCGAATTGGTGATCCGGAATCAATCGTCTTTCTTCAATGATTGGTTGCAACCTTTTAAGCAACAGTTTCTCGAACACCCTAGCTATTATTGGCAGTAGCGAAATAAGTCTGTATGACTTTTTGTCGTTCGGACATTTTCCTGGTTTCGGAACCATTATGACCTCGGCCACTTTCCATTGCCTTGGAACGTATAAAACTCTCATGGAAGCGTTAATGATATAGAGTAGCTTGACCAAAGCTTTTTCCGGTAGCTCCTTTAGAATTTCGCTAGTAATTAAGTCGTAGCCAGGGGCTTTGTTGTTTTTCAGATTATTTATCGTTTGACGAAGTTCAGCCAATGACACGGTTTTTATTCTATAATTATCTTGTACCGCATAAGGATTGAGCTCCTCGACCAATGGTACCCCGTCAAACGGTTTGAATGTTTCTTCTAGGTAATCTGCAAATAAATCCGCTTTTTCTTTGTCTTCTCTTGCCTTCTCTTGTCTTCATTGGCCGTTGGCTTTTCTTAATGGCGCAGAGTGTGCTATAGGCTTCTCAACGGACTTGACTGCTTTCCAAAGAGAGTAGTTCGAACCTTTATCGGCAGTTAAACTTTCGAGGTAAGCAGAAGTCTTGCGACTTTTTTTTTCTTCTTGAAGTTCGTGCTTCAGTTTGTTAGAAAGGTAGTTCAAGATGGTCTTATCCGGGGGTGCTCGCGAACGTTGCCATCTCTTGCGCGCTCTCCTCTTTTCGTATACTAGCTCTTCTATTTCTCGCGGATATATTGTTCCGCTGTTCGATAATTCGGACCTCCGAAAAGAAGTGTTATTCCACGCAGTGCTCTGAACAACTCTCACGAGTTTATCTAATTCTTCTTCTATTTCTAGTGGCGTTTTGAGCGGTACATTTAAAGCTATGTTTTCTTTGCAGTATTTTCTAAAGCCGTCCCAGTCGGTGTTGTTGTTAGTTAATCTAGGCGCTCTATTCTTTTTGAATAGTGCGCCGAGTGATCTGAAAAGAACTGCCGAGTGATCTGAACAGAGATCAAAGCGTTCTTCTACGTTCGTAAGGTAACGAGGTACCCCCTTGGCGATAAAGAAGTCGACGAGATCAGGTATTTTATTTCTGTCGGTTGGCCAATATGTTGGCTTTCCCGTCGATAAGAAGATCACGCCGCGTTTTGTACTTGCTTTAAAGTGGGCTCTGCCTCTTGTTGAATTGCACCGTGAGCCCCAAAAAGTATTTTTCGCGTTAAAGTCCCCGCCGATGATAAAGTTTGACCCAAGTGAATCAAAGAGCAGAGCAAGATCTTCATCTGCCAGCCGATACTGCGGAGGAAAATAGCTCGTCGCGATGTTGTAATTTATGTGACTTAATTTTACTGAGACTGAGGTTATTTGCATAGGGTCAAGTTCTATTCGTTTTTGGAGTGCTTTATGCAGTCTTTAATGTAGAGAGAGGATCCACCTCTCGAATTTTCTGAAGGATGATGCGCGTGATAGTCAATGTAACCTATTATTTTGCGTGCTGAACCCTTTTTAAAGTGGGTTTCCGAAATCAGGCATATGTCTACGTTATTTTTCCGTAGCAATACTTCTAGCTCGTCAATTTTTTGCAAAAGGCCGTTTGCATTCCATGTGAGAATGGAATGCAAACGGATTTGAGAGCCCGAATCTGATGCATCCGATTGTGGCTTACTTTCACGTGACGCGACTTGAGCGTACGATCTTGGACCAACAAGTGTGGATTCTCCCTTTTGACTCCGGTGGAAACTAGGACCAGCGACGTTTTCTTGTGCATTTTGAATTTTGCCTTTAATCAAACCCTTGTCGACTTAGGGGTTTTTGGCTTATCTACTTTAGGAGGTTTTAAGCTTGGGCCCTTATTTTCACTATTTTTCTTCGGAGCTTCATGTCGCTTTTGCAACTCAATGGCAATTTCGCAACCTCGGTAGCTGACTTCCCCTGCGCAAACCGCGGGGGCCTGACTGCTGACATTGCAATCCGTCGAGAGATGTTCGCCGGCACATTTTACGCATCGCGGCTTTTTCTGGCAGTACGCTTGCGTGTGTCGGAAACCTTGGCATCGCTTACATTGGGGAACTAGCCTGTTGCCCTTCCGCTTGGGCTCGATTTTTACCTTGATTTTAAGGATTGATTTAATTTTGTAGATTTCGTTAATATTTTCAGTTCTATCAAAAGAAAGCATAAAAATTTGCAGGCCGCGTCGGACAACAGCGGAATCTTTGCCTTCGTCCGTACGTTGCTTCTCTTTCTTTATTATGTTCACGGCGTCAAGAATTTTAAAGCCTTGGGCTTGAACGTATTGTATTATTTTGTCCTTGGTACAGGATGGGTGTAGTCCCCTCGCGATAACCCGCAGCGGCTTTTCGAGGTGATTTTCATAAGTAAACCATTGGATTTTCTCTAAATTCAACTTTTGTGACAGTGACCGATAGGCATCAGAGTCATCGACGTTAATTTTCCATACGTTGTTTCGAAGTGATGTTAAGTTATATTTCGTCCCAAGATTATTTTTAAGGATGTTTCGCAACTTTCCGTAGTCGGCGATCCCAACGACATTTATTGCAGGTGGTCGGCACTGTTTTTCTTGGGGTATTCCTGTCGCTTTGTTTGATACGACTGGTGTTTCTTCTTTTTGCTGCACGGTTTCTACTTCGGGTGAAGAACCGGACTTTCGTTTCTTGGTAAGCCTTTTCCTAAAGACCGGACTCGTTTCGCGTGCAAGTTCTTCCTCGTCCGTCTGGTATTCACATTGACGTTTCGGCGTTTCCTCGCATACTATGGTACCAGGGGGGTTCCTTAAGGCTTCATTTTCTTTACGTAACGAATCTACTTTGCTTTTAAGCTCATGGTAGAGACGTTCCATTTCATTAAGCTTAGCACGGAGTTCGTTGTTTTCCGCTTCAAAGAAACTAATTTTCGCTGAGTCCTGATTAACCGGCGGACTTCTTTTCCCGGAGACCTTCGATCCAGCTGGTGGAGATCGAGGCACCCTTGATTTTTTCAAAAAGGGATTTATAAGCAATAAATGGCTCTCCCCAGAATCCGTAGAGCCTACCTCCGAAGAGGGTGGATTTGCCAGTGAAACTGGATTGCCACCTGGGGTAATAATATCTTTTGTTTTGTCCATTGCATAGTTTAGAAAAGGGTGGAGAAAAGGGCAGAAAAGGGTATAAAAAACATAAATGTGTGAATAGGTCTATGATCACGTACATCATCCTTCGCAAAATTCAAAACTATGATCCTTACCCCGGAAACTCAATTGAATACTGCATTGACACCGTTCTGTTTTCACTGGGCCAAATTTGGCACCTCCTCATGTTGCGGAAAGAGGAACGCTTACTAGTATGGTGGGTACCGGTATATAAAATATCTGGTGCGGACCGAAACCAGCAACAACCGAAAAATCCAGGATCGTCTTTCTAAATGTGTGCAGCTTTCTATTTCTCGTTATCGCCATATAACCAATTTAGGATCGGCCGAATATTAAAACACCCAATGTATGTTGTCTCTTCCAACATACAAGAAACTAGTGGAAGTAAAATGTCCAAAACAAAACCGGGGAAATGTCCAAATTTTAAAATGTTTTATAGGCCCTTACCGCTCAGGTAATATCGGGTAATACCGAAGGTCTTCGAGAGATTTCTAATGAAACGATTACAACCAACAACTGCAGAAAGCCGCTTGATCGAGTATCATAAATTCGACTTTAGGACTATATAGATTGAGTCTACAGAATAAAGCATATGACTTCATATGGGATATTTGCGTTTCTCAATAGTTTCCAAATTTATTATGGCAGAGACAAAATTAAGTCCTTTTTTGTAAACAAGCAAGATCCAGACTTGCCTAACATCAAAACTTACTAAAACATATAAAAAATTAACAAAAAACTCATAAAAAAATATATATATACATTAACATATACATAAATTTACAAATTAATTTTTGCACAGCTGTCTACCGCTACAAAAGATAAAAGTCGACCAACTCTTACTACCGCCTCGGCTACACAATGTGCGCACAATACACTGATGGCGTGCTTCAACTTTTGACAGTTCCTACCACCGTTTCAGCTACACCATTGTTGTCCTGTGGTATATCGTTTCGGAAAGAAGACAAATCTAAAGCGTGCTAGTGGTTCCCGCATTAAGAAAACATCGGATAAGCAATGTTGAATGAACCAAGAATTAAAGAACCATGTTGATGACCGACATTGTAATTCAAAAACTTTTAAACCAGAGGCATGAAACTTATGCTAACTCACTCATAATAAATGTGAGGAGCTACAAGTCTTTCGAGAACATTTCTTTCATGCACAAAATTTGGTTGAGATAAGCTAACAAAGATAACGCTGGCCAAGTTGGGCCTTAGTCCTTTTTATTCTTTCTCTTAAGAAATATTACTCGGAAAACAAACACTAAGAACATTTTTACAATTTTGAACACAACATATAGCACAAGCAAAAATAAGCCAATCACATCCAACGAGGCAAGCTGAAGACTGTTCATATGCACTGCTGGACTCTGCATATGTGGCGCACCACGATGTCTTAGCACATATTCCACCCAAAAGACGGCTGTTTCCTTTGCAGACATCGGCCGATCCCTGTAAATTCTGGCAAACTGTTTGACATTTTCAGTATACCGATTTTGGGTTAAGACTTCAGAAACAGCTCCACCAAATGACGTAGCCGTGATTGTGGTAAAGTCAATTCCCAGACCGTATCCATCCGATACCATACCTGCTATATTCGCAAATTGGTCATTACACAGTGGTACACCGACCATTGGAACACCATAAAATTTCGACTCGAGAATACTGCCCATTCCACCATGAGTAACGAAGAGTTTAACATTTCTATGGCCCAAAATTTCACTTTGCGAAAACCATCTTTTGTATATTATATTCGGCGATCGACCTGGTATATCAGCGTCATCCCATTTCCAGAGGACCTTCTGTTCAACTTTTGATAAAACGTCGAACATTGCTTTTGTCATTTCCTTGCTTAGCATATTGACTTGAACTGTTGATCCAAAACTGACGTAGATCGCACCCTCATTTGCATTGTCCAGAATTCCTTGTAGATCCTGAAAACAATAGAGTTAAATAGTATTGAAAGGAAGTTAAAAGAAACCTCCGTGCAGTAGAGGTTACATTCTCATTATCCCTTTTCGTGGATGAGTTGCGATCAGTAAAACACCGCCATAATGAAATTATGATCTATTCTAAATGGCAGTTGCAGTTAAAGTGGAAATTTGATTGCTGTTCTACTATAAAATGTGTGTTTTAAGTTGTAATGCAACTGACGAGTTTACAAAAATTTATTTGATGCAGCGTGTAACAAAGTCTGCTCATGCAGGATAAGCCATCAAATAGTGTAGATGTTGGCTGTCAAATAGTGTAGATGTTGGCTGTCAATTACTGTCATTCAGCCTTGTATGTAGCGGAAATGTTCCACGTAAAAATGAATAATTTTTTACTAACCTCTTTGATTAGCAGATTTAGTTATTTTGGCCAACAAAAGTCCTTCAAAAAGTCATCGATAATTCTCACCTTTGGATGGCCGCTTGCAACCGAAAGCTGTAGTGGTCACACTATCACATAGATCTTGGCAAGTGGGTGCCCCACTGTTGAAGCACTAAACAGGATACAAGAGACTAACTATAATGTAGGTACGGGCCGTTTGTACAGCGACACCGACCTAGGAGAGTCAAAATACAACGGTTGCGATGGCTGGGTCATCTAGAGTAGATGGGAACCAATGCCCAAGCCCAGAAAATCGTAGAACCCACCCCGCAGTGCCGGTGCATAATAGGACGAGACCTTAGCCAAATTCGCGTGCAAAACAAGACTCTATGGCCACCTTAAGTAAGTAGGTAAATTATTAAGTAAGATTGTTCACTTAACAAGATCCGTACTGAATGGATTTAAGATTCAAGATCACATATGTATACGAAAATTAATAAGTTTTAAGACTCCGTTTAATATTTCTTTTGATTTTAGTGGTGACGCATTCCAACCGATTATGAAAAAAGTCTACAACTAAAATGATATGGTTTCATACACATATTCACCTCTGGAAGCGGATCAAGTTTGTCTTTTAGATGATATCCTCCGACTTCTATCAGAGCCGGCACATTTGCACTTATTATTCCCTGACTGAAGTGATAATTCACGAGCACAAGGGACACGTTCCTTTTCATTTCGTCAAAGCTCGGGTATTTATCCGGAGGGAAGTTGTAGCTGCAAGTGGGAAAGCACATTATAAAATATAATTTACAATGTGGAGATTCTTTCGAACCATACTTACTTGTATATTTCGTTCTCAATGCTGGCTACGTATTGCATAAATAACTTTCCATAGACAAAAGACAAAAAATTCTTAACCCGGTCCCAAAAGTTCATCGGCTGTGTTACATCAATTATTACAGGCGGTACGTAGGATACTTCGATTGGATTTCCAATCAGATATTTGGGTAGCATTGTCGGCATCATAGTAACTGAAAGTATTACAGGGCAATTGAAATGTGCTGCTAGACCCAATTGAACGTCGTTCAAGAAATGTCCCAAAATGACCAAATCAAAGGATTCCTCTTTCATTAGTTGCCGCATCGCTGGATTACTTAGAATGACTTTGCTACACTCGGTGTATACGGCGGCTAGCTTCGCACATCTCTTGTGGAACGATAAAGGGGCTTTGATCATATCAGCTACAAAGTCTGACTTAAAGCAAGTCAAATTCAACTGAATGTGCCGAAAGTTTGGGTTTTTCTTATGTAAAGGTGCAGCAGTGACCATTGTTGCTTCATGACCACTTTCCACTAACGAGTCAATAAGAGCGGTATGAATTATCAGATGACTGGAAAACGGAGCTACGAAGAGTCCCAAAATTTTCGCAGAGTTACATTGCGAGGTACAAATTAAAGCGAAAATAACAACCGAAAAACTGCTTGACATTTTACGACGTTTACGTAGACCGAGACTTTGTGAAAAACTGACGTTCAACCTTTGATATCGCGAGCGTTGAACGAAATGCCTTTACAAAGATTTTTTGATAGTTGTTCCTTTATTTAATAATAAAACAAAGTAGTATGGATAGGCGGGTACTAATAGCTTAAAAGCATGAAATATTTAATGGCTCATTAGGTTTGTAATCAATCTACCATTAGCTATTAAAAGATTATTTTTATTCATCTAGCCTCTACTTAAAAAATGCACAAGTATAGTAACCAAGGTTAAAACAGTGCGGTGTGATGGAAACGCCACAAAAAATTTGCGCCAAAAATGTTAAACGGTTAAAGGTTAAAAGCAATTTTCCTGCAAAAAAAAAATTACTTGAAATATGTGTCTTGCATTTCCAAGCCTCGCACAACCAAAACCAATAGGATGCGTGCGTCGGAAGTGTTTGTTTCGAGATCTTGTTCCCACAAGCTAGAACCTTTCCAACGGCTTCCCATTCTCAGTCAAGATAATACAAACACTGGTCATTAATGCCGATCCGAAAATTCAATAATGTAAAAAAAAGTGGACCAAGGCTATGATGAAGCACTAAGGATCACAGGCCACTTAACTTGAATACTGAAAGTTTCGGCTTCCGAAGCAATTAAATTTCAAATTAGACTTTCAAAAACGCCATACAAAAATCCGCACCAGAAAACAGAAAAAACTAGTTTTGCGAAAGGCATGATAGTATTTTAAATCTCTCTCAGGGCTTTCTTTTATTTGAATCGCATGCATCGCGATAAGTGTTGAAAAAATTCACCAATATATGGGCAATGTCTTCAAAAATATCAACTCGCTTGGCAGCAAATCAATATTTCCTGTTAAACCTACAAAAACTTTTTTGGTTTTACGCTACCGTTATCAATTTTCCTACAAATTAAATCCTTGATTTTCATGTTTGCAATTAATCACATAACACAAGTCTTAATACTTAAGAGAAAATGCTGGAAATGTTTTCACAACTTGCCAACAGAAACAGCAAATTTTTTTGTATACACAATTTTTTCTTCGAAAATTAACAGTGTTTTGAGTGCATATGAGTTTTTTAAATGCTGTCATTCTAGTGTGGAAAGTATCTTTTGAGTATTTTTCCGACTTTCAGATTTAAAATTGTTTAAATTACTTTTTGATTAATTTGAAGGCACTATTATAAATTTTTAGTAGTCCGTCCAAAAATGGAAAAAGTATATTTTATGGTTTCACTACTTTAACCGCCCGTTCGTCCGTCGAATGGCGTTGTTACGCTGAACGGTATATGTAAGTCGTAGAAAGACGAAATTTGGTGTGCTTGCATCACGATAGGGGGCGGAGCTCAAAACTTAGTATAAAGCAAGTGGGAAAGTCCAACAGTGCGTATGCAAAAGCTTCAGTCCATCTACGACGGATTGCAAATTACCCGACCATACCAAAAAGAAAACTGCCATGCCTCCAAAAAGTGGGCGGGATATAAAAATATAACTGTTGAATGCTTTATACTAAGAGGTTGCGTCCATTTCGGCCAAAGTTTTGAACAAACAAAATGAAGAACTAAACGTTTTCTACAAAAAATGTTAAGCTAAATTTTTTCAATTTGGAGCAAAAATATTGAGTAAAATGCATTTGAAAATTTACCCCTAAAATAGATGCCACGCCCACTGGAGGAGGTTAACCAATTAAATTTTTCTTTTTTGAGTCTTACATTCATTAGAAGATGCTAAATGTCAAATTTCAGCCTGTTAAGACGTCTTACAGATTTGAAAGCTCTGGAGGTAGTTGCACATTTAATACAATAGGTGGCGTGTCTGTGAGCGGATTTAACACTTGCAATGCTTCGCATGTCGTGGAGCACAAAATGTCAGCACCCTAGCTCAATTTAGGGCCTATAAACATGTGACATACAGACGGCCGGACTTACGGACAGACGGACATGCAGCTTATTCGATTCAGAATTTGGTCTCGATCATATGCCCTCAAGGGGTCTACCATTATTATTTCACCGTGATAGAAACTATCTGACAAACTTAATATACCTCCTATCCTAGGGGAAATAGATCCTCATCACATTATTCACAGCCAATTTATAACGGTTTGAATATACACTGATCGTTTTTTATGGATATTCAGATCATCATCATCATTATTTTCTGTTGCCGCTTATCCTTAAAAGATTCGCGGAGCGAGGGCGCCTTCCATTCCATCGATGTCGATCCTCCGCCGTCAACTCAAGAGAAACAACCTCAGGGCTTATGAGATTTCTGCTGTGTATCTCAGAATATTTTTGCTGAATGTCCGCTAGAATCTCTGCTTAAATCTCCAAAATTTCCCTAGCGCATCATCGGCTGTTATAGGTTACCCTTACCACATCCCACCATATATGCGTCAACAAACAACAAAGTTGTCTTCGTAAAAGAAAAACTCTTTTATTCATTCTTCGTTTTGGCTTTCACAGTCATAACATAAAAAACAAACCCAAAACAAGTTTTTAATATTTTGAAAACAATAAAAAATACCAAGAATAAAAAACCAATTACATCCACTGACGAGAGCTGAAAGCTGTTCATATGCACTGCTGGACTCCGCATATGAGGCGCACCGCGGTGCCTTAGAACATACTCCACCCAAAAGACAGCTGTTTCCTTTGCAGACATCGGTCGATCCCAATAAATTCTGGCAAACTGTTTGGCATTTTCAGTATACCGATTTTGGGTTAACACTTCAGAAATAGCCCCACCAAATGACGTCGCCGTCATTGTGGCAAAGTCAACTGCCAGACCGAATCCATCCGACACCATACCTCCAATATTTGCAAATTGGTCACTACACCGACCATTGGAACACCATAAAATTTCGACTCGAGAATGCTGCCACTTCCACCATGAGTAATAAAGAGTTTGACATTTGGATGGCCCAAAATTTCACTTTGAGGAAACCAACTTTTGTATATTATGTTCGGCGATCGACCTGGTAGATCAGCATCATCCCATTTCCAGAGGACCTTCTGTTCCACTTTTGATAAAACGTCGAACATTACTTTTACCAATGCCTTGTTAAGCATATTCCCCTGAATTGTTGATCCAAAACTGACGTAGATCGCACCGTTTTTTGCGTTTTCCAGAATTCCTTGAAGATCCTGAAATACAATTGAGTCTTAAAAAAATGAAAAGCAAGTTAAATGCCGCGAACCTCTAATGAGAGGTAACCTTCTAACTGTCATTTCAGGTGGCTGATTCTTTTTTTAATAATATAGTAAAACTTTTAGGTCATTTAAGTCGTGGCATCGTTAGCCATGCAACCATTGCCACACCTTTTCTTCAAAACGTAATCGATAGGTTTGACATTTGGAAAGCTGCTTGCTACAGAGGCTGTGGTGGTCAAATGTTTGGTCTTGTGCTCCATTTATACTTGCCTCTATCTACCTATATTTGGCAAGTTTCATTAAAATGTATCAATCTGCAAAGTTCTAAAAGTGGTTAAATTAATGAAAACTTTCAGCTATTGGCGCACCCTTAATTGAGAACTTAAATCCATTTCAATGAATTCGAAATCTGACAACGTGCCAGTGTCAAAATATCACAGCGACCTTAAGCCAATCGAGATTGAGCCAAAATATGAGTTTTTCTTTAAAACGCCCCCTAAAAGTATCGTAAGTAAATATCGTAAGTAATTATCTTTAATATTTATTTTTAACATTACATTTAACACATGTAATATTTTTTCTATGAAGAGTGGATTTTCAGAGAAATCAAGTGTTTTCAAATATAACACGGTAAAAGTGGGCATGGTCTGTGGTGTCGGCGATCTAATTTGCGTCGTGTTAAAGGTTTTTAGCCAAAATTTCTATCTACCAAAATTAAAACATGAGAACTGTGTTTAATTGGGTCAAAGATATTTTGAAATACCTGAGGTTGTCTTAGATTCAAGCCAATAGAGGGTGTAGCTGTCGCGGATTTAGCCAATTCAGTTTATCCTTGCAACATAAAAACCAACCTGTGCCCCAAGTTTCAGCTCTCTGGCTTTATTTGTAAGACCTAAACCCTCCACACATACAGACAGACGAACGGACGAAAGGAAATGGCATACTCAATTCAACTGTCGGTCTCGACCATGGCTCTCAAAGGTCTTAGGGATCTTTAGTCATTACTTCACTATGCCACAAACTATGAATTAAAATCGTTATACCCTGGCAGGTATAGAATAGAAGAGAGTGGCGCAACAGCTGTAGGTGAACCAGGGCCAACTTCTCAACAACATATGCTGTGTGTGTTAATTTCTTCACATACATGGGGATCTTTAGTATTTTGTCGAATCCGAACAGCATTTTGAGAAGTTTTTCAAGACAAATGATAGTCTCGGAGGGCTTGTCAGACCCTCGCGGAGGTGGGGACCGTGAAAAAGACAGAGTATTTTTTTTTTCAGGTGATGATGGTAGGATTCGAACCCAGACCTTCGGCGTAGTAAGCACACACACTAGCCAGTACGCCACGCCACGGCACCCCACGTAGGTAGGGTATAAAAATAATAATTTAATTTCAATAGCGTGATACTCTAACCCTTAATGAAAAATTTACATATCTACGTCAATAAATATAGGTTAAAATATTCACCTCGGGAAGCGGATCCAGTTTTTCTTTTAGATGAATCCCCCCCACTTCTATCAGACCAGGCACATTTGCACTTTTTGTTCCCTGACTGAAGTGATAATTAGCGAGCACAAGAGACACGTTTTTTTTCATCTGGTCAAAACTGGGGTACCTATCCGGAGGGAAGTTGTTGCTGCAAGTGAGAAAACACATTATGAAGTCTTTTTACAAAATTGAAATTTTCTTCAACTTCTAACTTGTATATTTCGTTTTCTATGCACTCTGTCGAGTATCGAAGAAGTCGCTCGTATAAGACATGAAACACAAAATTCTTGACCCGGATCCAAAAGTTCATCGGCTGTCTTACACCAACTAAATTCGGTACGTAGGACACTTCAATTGGATTTCCAATGAGATATTTGGTTGGGGTTACTGGCTGCATAGTGCATGAAAGTATAACTGGGCAATTAAAATATGCTGCTACACCCAATTGAAGGTCGTTCAGGAAATGCCCCAATATGACCAAATCAAAGGATTCCTCCTTCATAAGTTGCCGCATTGCCACATTGCTCAGGATGCTTTTGCTGCACTTGGTGTTTTCCGCAATTAGTTTCGGCCAGGTTTTGTAAATCGGCAAAGGAGCTTTTATCAAATCAGCTAAAAATTCTGGCTTAAAACAAGTCAAATTCATTTGAATGTGACGAAATTTTAAGTTTTTCTTTTGTAAAGGAGTAACAGTGACCACTGTAATATCATGGCCCCTCTCCACCAAAGAGTCGATAAGCGCAGTATGAATAATAACATGACTGGTAAACGGAGTTACAAAGAGTCCCAGGATTTTCGCCGAATAACATCGTGAGGAAAAAATTAAAGCAAAAATAAGAGCCGAAAAAATACAGGGCATTTTTAACCGTTCACGCTGACAGAAACGTTGTAAGGAACTGACTTTGTACCTTTAATATCGCGATCGTTAAACGAAAGGCCTTTGCTAAAATTTTCTGATAATTGTGTCTACATAAAAATAAAAAAAAACAATATAGATTAACAGCTCAAAAGCATGAAATTTTTATTGGCTCATTAGGTTGTTAACAAGGCTAGGTAAGATTAAGGCCACGCCACACAAAACTTGGCGCCAAAAAAGTATAAACTCGAACTCCGGCTCGTTTATTTTAGAATTCACACGCCTTCTAGGGGTCAAGCTACCCTTTTACTGAGTTAATACAACGCGAACGGAAAGGATCAGAGAAGAAAGAGGAGAGGAACTGATGCACTTTGGTTTTGAAGTGTTTGGGGACTGTAGTGATGACGAAAAAACCTCCTGCGGAAGCCTATTCCACATCCACAATGCGGTTCGTTCGAAATTGAGCTCAAGGATGTACTGATGAGTATTCCTTCTTGAGCGGCTTTCGCTGTTGAATTCTTTAAGCGTTGAAACGCAGCTGGCTATTTCACTGGAGCTCTTTTTATGAAAAAAAGAATAAAACAACGAAAGACAAGAGACAAGAGACATTGCGATGCTGTTAAGGTCGGAATTTAATTAGTTCAAAATACTTAACCGTTACCTTTCAATGTCCGAAGGACTGGGGCTTTTGTGAGGAAACGAATATGAGAAACTTAGATTACTGTCATCAGCAAAAGAGTGAAGTGGATTTGATGTGGCAGACAAGAGATCATTTAAAAAGACCAGAAAGAGAGTTGGAAATAAAACTGAGTTCTGGGGGTCACCAGCACTAAAATGATGGAAATTAAACTTGAAACCGTCCAAAACCACTGGGATTGATCGGTTCAAAAGGAAATTCCTAATCCAATGAATAAAAGACACATCGATTCGAAATGCACGCATTTTGGCCACGAGAGCCTGATGCCAGACTCTGACAAATGCTTTAGAAATATCGAGCTCAACAACCTTGCTTTGAAAGGAGTGGTTCCACTTCAGCCAATCTTCAAAATTACTGCTGAGTGGTCTAAGCAAATCAATAAAAAAATATTTTTACCGCTCTGCCATATACTTCGCTAACTTATGTCGTAGGTATCCCGCGGACTCATTTCCCACTTTTCCTTCACCCAAGTATTCTCCTGATTTCTTTGATTCTGGGAGACTGCTTCGGCTGCGTAGCGTAGTGGTCGAGTCATTCTACATCACCAAAATGAGTACCTATATTGGCCTGCCCAGATGTATCATCTTTCTTATTATAGTTAGTGTCCTTTCAAAATCTTCACTGTCACAAAAATGTTGTCTTCACGAAAAAAAATCTTAGCTTTCACAATTATTATAACATTAAAAACAACACAAAAAACGATAGATCCACAGCCCCTTATATCCAAAAATTTAATATAAAGAGTGGGCAAGGCTTAGATGGAGCCGCAAATATATCTGGCAACTTAACTGGAGTAGGATAAAAGCATGAGTCGGAAAATCTTATATAAACTTACAGACTTTAATATTTTGCTAAATCCAGCCAAGTTCAAGCGATGTCTTAACAGTGAATATATTTGGCGTTTTTATACTAACGCTCTGTTTTTTTTTTAAATACCAGGGTGGACGGAGGCTTAAATTCCAAAATCTTTCAAAGACACCAATATGCTCACTACCGAAGTAGCCGATATTGGTTATGCCCGATTCACACGTGCTAAAAAACCACCCATTTTTGGCGGTTTTCGTGGTGTGTCTCATAAATGTGAGTTAATCAGATATTAACATTTAAATTCAAAATGCTTTTTGGTCAAATCAGACAAGGCTTAGGAATTAAAATTTTGGCGCAGAGCAATGAGATTTAATGAGACAAAAAATTGACCACCCACACCACAGACCATGTCCACTTTCAACATGTTAGATCTCTTAAGACCTTATTTCTCGGAAAATTCATTCTAAATCGAAAAAATGTTCTATTACCATTATTGAAGATATAACCAATTGCTAAATTTGTTACATACAAAGTATTGAACTTCGCTGAAGTAAAACTGTCTTTTTTAAGGCGTAATTTACACTTTGAAGGCATTCTCTCATTATTTTAACGAGGCTAGAATTACTTGATTTAAATTTTCAGCCCAGGCACATTTTTGGGGGCGTGACCAATACAATTAATTGATAGTAAATGAATTCAGGTCAGAAAACTTTTAAATTTTTCGATTATTTAGAAGTTCGTTGTAGATGAACTCTTGCACTTAGTCACATTTTTTGTTAAACTTTTTTTTGTGTTTTTCAAAATTTGAGTTTAGAAAATAATTTGTCATAAACTGTACACTTAACCAGCTTTATTTAAAATTAAAATAAAAGAAGAGATTTCTGGTCATATTTTGGTAAGTCATATTTTGGTAAGTCATATTTTGGTGAGTCATATTTTGGTGGTAAGCCATATTTTTTAGAAAATCGCCCCTCCCGGCTAAACGGGGGGAATAGACCCCTTCCCTTTCCACAAAATTTTTTTTCTCATCTCCTCCCAACCTATACACCCTAGCTTTTTGTCACACCTTAACTGAAACACCCTCTATATTGGTTTTGACCTTAATCTCGAAAATTTTTCAATACTTTTTTTAAGCTAAGTTTTTTTTACGATAAACCAATATTTTTTTTGAAAAGTGAAAAATTACAACAATTTACAATTCTCGAATGAAAGATATAACCAATTGCTTAATTTGTTACATACAAAGTACAACATACAAAGTTCAACTTCGCCCACTTTTAGGGGGCGGTATATTTTTGATTTAAAGCTTTTTAAGATAAATGCCAAAACACAATCTGAGTTTTTACTATCAAAACTCAAACAGTTGTGTGTGTCTTTATAAGCGGCTATAGGAAATAAGGCCCAAATAACGCCCACAGCAACTTGGAGTTTTTAGATTGGGGCCTTATTTCAATATTAGACAATAGAAGGGCCTTATTTCGTTTTCATTTTGGAGTCGTATATATTTCATTATGAAATGAAGCCTCTTTTTTGTGGCCTTATTTCATTGGGGCCTTATTTGCCAGCGCCCTGTATAAGGAAACTGGGTTTGCTTGGAAATAAGTGGATATCGTTCCTGTTTTGAAGGCTGTAAGCCACAAGATCAGGCCGGAAGCTATAGAATAGATAGACCAACAAGTTGGCTTAGTAGCATGAGCACAATTTACATAAAATTTGTGAAAGAAAAAGCTTTAGGCTTTATATACGGATGGTTGGTATAGACCATGGAGCTTAAAGTAAAAGTTGTTGCCACTAACGATCAGACTATAAGGAGATAGCCAACTCGGCACAAGAATTCTCTTTTTGCCCTCAAGGTTCCACTTACTGGGGACTGCATATGTGTTCTGTGCTTTGCCTGGCACACTTCTACATTCTCAACTGACGAGTGTTTCACACCGACAGGAAATCAAAGGCAAATCCCATGGCAGATCCCCTTACGTTCCATTTCGTTCACTGTGTCTGTTTTCTTTATAGTCTGATCAGTGGTTGCCACTATACACACGCACAACAAAATGAAATAACCTATGACCCCCTTCAAAAGAAAAGAAAATAGTTTTTGAGAATTACCGAAAACTCGCGCAATAAATCCAAAAAACATTCTTTCTCCTTCAAAATATCTATGAATCGCCGAAAAATCAATTTAACCGATTTGTGGCCGGGTGGAATTGCCACATATATTAGCTTGAACTACATTATTAAACTGCATTTCCGATATTATCTATACTTACAGACGGTTTTTCAATCATATTACTGAATTCGCCTCCTTTTTCCTGAATTAACGAAAAGAAAATGCTTTCGTAAAAAAAAACTTCGCATTTTATTCATTCTTTGTCTTAGCTTTCATAGTAAAAAATTTAAAAACAAACCGGAGGAAAGTTTTTATTATTTTGAAAACAATAAAAAATCCCAAAAGTAAGAAACCGATTACATCCACTGAGCCAAGCTGAAAACTGTTCATATGCACTGCGGGACTCTGCATATGAGGAGCACCGCGGTGCCGCAGCACATATTCCACCCAAAAGACAGCTGTTTCCTTTGCAGACATCGGTCGATCCCAATAAATTCTGACAAATTCTTTGACATTTTCAGTATACCGATTTTGAGTTAAGACTTCAGAAACAGCTCCACCAAATGACGTAGCCGTGATTGTGGCAAAGTCAACTCGCACACCGTATCCATCCGATACCATATTTGCTATGTTTGCAAATTGGTCACTACACAGTGGTATGCCGACCATTGGAACACCATAAAATTTCGACTCGAGAATACTGCCACTTCCACCATGAGTAACAAAGAGTCTGACATTTGGATGGCCCAGAATTTCACTTTGCGGAAACCAACTTTTGTATACTATGTTCGGCGATTGGCCTGGTAGATCAGAGTCATCCAATTTCCAGAGTACCATCTGCTCCACTTTTGATAGAACGTCAAACATAACTTTTATCACTGCATTGTTAAGCATATCTCCCTTAACTAAAGATCCGAAACTGACATAGATCACACCGTTCTTTGCACTGTCCAGAACTCCTTGTAGGTCCTAAGAGACAAAAGCGTTAAAGAGGATTAAAATGAAATTAAAAGTAACCAACATGCCGTAGGGGTTATATTGTCATTATCCATTATAATAAATTTAAAAGGAGAAAAAAAACCGTCATAATGAAATTATGATCTGTTTAAATGGCATTTGACTGTAGTTCGGGCATTTGCTTGCTGTTTTACAATGCTCTGTGGATTCGATATGCATATGCAAACTAGTTTGGCACAGCGCAGCACTATAACAGCCAGGGGGACCCAACAAATATGGTGTCAATGTTGGTTGTCAATCATTGTCATTTCCTGAATTCAATGTGGCTGATAATGGTGCCGGGAGTTGTCAACCCAGTCTCAGAACGGAAAAGTAATGCGAAAAAAGTTAATTTTTTTATTAACCTTCCATTAATATTTATTGCGTAGGCACCGTGGTGCAGTTGTTAGTGTTTAGGACCACTGTCCACGAGGTCCCTGGTTACATTTTCGACCGGGGCAATTCAATTTTGTATGGTGTCCCACCTCCACGAGGGTCTGACAAACTCTCCGAGAGTATCATTTTTCATGAAAGACCTTTTAATTCGCCGTTCGGAATCCGCAAAAAATTTTAGCAGATTTTTCGTCAACAACAGTCCAAAATTAGTAAAATATTTTTTCGAAACTGATGCGCGGTATCGGCCAGCACAGCAACTATACGTGCCAAAACATCACCACTGCGTTTCTGTATATAAGTGTGCTTAAAACCGGCCAAGCACCACAACTGTGTTCACGGACTGCCACTTCTACCAAAACTGAAAAAATTGGTAAATCTGTTTTCAACAGGATGATGCTTTCGACCACACCAATCATCGTCGAATCATCTTATTTCGCTTTTTAGAGAAGAAACTTTGAGCTAAAACAGATTTTCATATTTTCAATATTGGTCATTGAGGAACTTTTTTTTCAAAATGTCATCGATAACTTAGACCTTTGTATGCCCGTCTGAAACAGAAGCTGCGGTGGTCTAAAATTTTTGGAATAAAATTCTTAATTCCTTAAGTAATGATGATTCAATTTTAACGGTAATTTTAGTGCACATAATTAAACTAATATGGTTTCATATATTCACCTCGGGAAGCGAATCAAGTTTGTCTTTTAGATGGAACCCTCCAACTTCTATTAAACCAGGCACATTAGCACTTTTTATACCCTGACTGAAGTGATAATTTGCGAGCACAATTGAAACGTTCTTTTTCATCTGGTCAAAACTAGGGTATCTATCCGGAGGGAAGTTATTGCTGCAAGTATTTTATTTTATTATCAAATATTTTTTCAAAGTTGAAATTATCTTGAATTACTGACTTGTATATTTCGTTCTCTTTGCTGGCCATCGTGTATACAATAAGTGGTTCCAAAAGGGCTCCGAAGATGAAATTCTTTACCCGGGTGCTGAAGCTCATCGGCTGTCTTACACCAACTAAATTCGGTACGTAGGATACTTCGATTGGATTTCCAATCAGATATTTGGTTGGCGTTATCGGCTTCATAGTAACGGAAAGTATTACTGGGCAATTGAAATGTGCTGCTACACCCAATAGAACGTCGTTCAAGAAATGTCCCAAAATCACCAAATCAAAGGATTCCTCCCTCATCAGCTGCCGCATTGCTGCACTACTCAGGATGACTTTGCTACATTCGATGTTTTCGGAAATTAACTTCGTCAATGTCTTGTAAATCGGCAAGGGGGCTTTTACCAAATCAGTAATAAAGTCTGGCTTTAAACAAGTCAAATTCAATTGGATGTGACGAAAGTTTGAGTTTTCTTTTTTTAAAGGTGTAACAGTGACCACAGTTGCCTCATGACCCCTCTCAACTAAGGAGTCAATTAGCGCGGTATGAATTATTACGTGGCTGGTAAACGGATTTACGAAGAGTCCCAGAATTTTCGCAGAGTAACACTGCGAGGTGCAAACTAAAGCAAAAATAAGAGCTGAGAAAATGCTAGACATTTCACGCAGTTTACAATGGCCGAGCGTTTGTGGGAAACTGACTTTTAACCTTCAATTTCTCGACCGTCGAACGAAATTCCCTTGAAAAGATTTTGTAATAATTGTGCCTACGTTAAAGTAAAACAAAGCAATATAGATAAACGGCAACTAACAGCCTATAAACATGAAATGTTAAGTGACTTATTAATTTTGCTAACAATCTATACCTGAAGTTCATAAACGATTTTTATACCTGGCCCAGATCATATTAATTTTAATGCATAGTTTGTAACACTGTGAAATAATTACCGTAGACCCCTTAAGAGTAAGATCGAGACCGACAGGTGAATTGATTAAGCCATGTCCGTCCGTCCGACCGTCCTTCCAGTTGTGTGAAGTTTTAAGGTCTTTAAAATTGAGCTAGGACGCTGAATCTTGGAGTGTATTTTGATTCTTATTTTGTACAGACAGAGTATGAAAATTAGGATCAGCTATACAGCACGCCGTGGGGTGCCGTCGCGTAGTGGTTAATGTGTGTGCTTACTACGCCGGAGGCCTGGGTTCGAATCCTGCCATCGTCACCTGAAAAAAAAGACTAGTTCTTTTTCACGGTCCCCACCTCCGTGAGGGTCTGACAAGCCCTCCGAGAGTATCATTTGTCTTGAAAAAACTTCTCAAAGTGCCGTTTGGATTCGGCGAAAAATTGTATGTGAAGAAATTAACACACGCAGCATACATTGTTGAGAAGTTGTCCCTGGTTCACCTCGAGCTGTTGCGCCACTCTATTTATTTTTATTTATTTATACAGCACGCCTACAATTGACTTGGATATCAGACAACCTCAAATTTTTATATTTTACATTTTATTTAAAAATTCCTTTCGGTCAAGTTAGTCAAGGTATATGGGAACTAAAAGTTGTGTGCAGAGCAATAGTGGCCCAAATCCTTTAATAAGATAAAAATTGGACAACCCACACCATCGACCAGGCCCACGTTTAAAATTTAAAATCTTTTAAAACATGCTTTCCCGGAAAATTTGAAAAGAAAAAAAATCGTAACCAATATTAGAGATATAATTATTTTCTAAGTTTCCTACTTTAAAATATTGAGCTCCGCCTTTTTTAGGGGGCATTTTTAGGAAAAACTGTTTCTTAAGCATTAATATTCGTTTTTGACTCATACTTTCATAATTTTAATGCAATTAGAATTAATTGATTTGAATTTTCAGCACACGCCCATACTTGAAGGCGTGACCAATACAAATAATTGGCATACAGTACATTGAGTCAAGTAAAACAACTTTTAAATTTAATGGCAACTAAAGCAGTTATTATAGCTCAGGCTTCGTCAATCTATAAATGCAAAGAATAAATTATATCAAAACATCATTCCTTATCTTAAAAAAGGCGCTCGCACAAAAGCTATAGCAAAGGCTAGATAATTAAAGATTAAAACTGTGCGGAGTGATGCCTATGTGATTGGCTAAAATCAAATGCAAAACAGCACTCTGTGCAACAGAAGAGGGACTTAAAATATTTACCGTTTCACCACGAAGTGATGTTGTTCCTGGTTTACCACGAGTTGTTGCAAAAAAATAATATTTATATAATATTATAAATAATATTTATTTATTTATTTATATTTAATATTTATTAATAAATAATAGATAATATTATTATTATTTATATGAAAAAATAATATTTTTTCGCACGAAGTAAGCTTAAATAGTAAATGTATTAAAAAATCGGAAAATTTTCCATAAAGCTTTCTTTCTCTTAATAGTCTTTACGAAATTGAAACTTCTTTCATCGGTCGGCGGTTGAGGTTTTAAAAAAAAACACTTTGCCACTGTGGGCGCCGTGATGGCTCTTCTGAGCTGCAAGTTCCAGTTAGTTTTTTTTTTAAGAATACGAACAGAATCTCGCTCTAAGACAGAATAAAGTAAAAGTATAGCTTAGCTATTTCTATGGGCTTAACCGCAACAAGGAGCTGACCGACCAACTATCGAATCCGTAAGGAGTCTGCACCAGCTCGTCTGTAAGATATGCACGTTGAATGTGAACTCTTTATTAGGTATTTGCCCAATCATCAAGAAGGATGGCCCGCTGAATTGCACCAATTACAGAGGCATCGGTCTCCTTCGCTATCTTTTCTACTCTAGGTACGTTGTAAATGCCTAAAGCTGTTGGTCAACAATCTGATAGGTTCATATCAGTTTGGCTTTAGGCCAGGAATGTCAACCATCAGTCAAATATCAAAAAAACCCAGGAACTGCAAATCAATATCCAAATCAAATCGACCCATTCCTCGATTTCTACACCGCATATGGCAACCAGGCGCGAACGCAGGGAGGGGGGGGTTTGGGGGTTGAAACCCCTCCCGAAATATGTGGAATGAAAAAAAAAGAACTGGAAAAATGAAATACGAAACTAAAATTCTCGGATAAACATAAACTATCTTTAACATGTCCCCCAACACCCCTGGAACTCGGGGGTTCGAATCCGAACGGCACATTGAGAAGTTTTCCAAGACAAATTATACTCTCGGAGGTGGGGACCGTGAAAAAGAACAAGTCTTTTTTTTCAGGTGACGATGGCAGGATTCGAACCCAGACCTCCGGCGTAGTAAGCACACACACTAACCACTACGCCACGGCACCCCACATATTCACTCGGATACGCTGATGATTTTGATTCATACAAAAAAAAAAATGGGTTCACCTAACCTTGCAGAGAGAATGTTCGCTAAGCGCTTTAGTCCTTTTTATTCTTCTTCTTAAGAAACATTACTCGAAAAACAATTACAAAGAAATTTTTTATAATTTTGAACACTACATATAGCACAAGCAATAACAATCCAATCACATCCAGCGAGGCAAGCTGAAGAGTGTTCATATGCACAGCTGGACTCTGCATATGAGGCGCACCGCGATGCCTTAGCACATATTCCATCCAAAAGACGGCCGTTTCCTTTGCAGACATTGGCCGATCCCTATAAATTCTGGCAAACTGTTTGACACTTTCAGTATACCGATTTTGCGTTAACACTTCAGAAACGGCCCCACCAAAAGATGTCGCCGTGATTGTGGCAAAGTCAACTCGCAGACCGTGGCCATCCGATACCATATTTTCTACATTTACAAATTGGTCACTACACATGGGTACGCCAACCATTGGAACCCCATAAAACTGCGACTCGAGAATACTACCCGCACCACCATGGGTAACAAAGAGTTTAACATTTGGATGGCCTAAAATTTCGTTTTGCGGAAACCAACTTTTGTATATTATGTTCGGCGATCGGCCCGTTACATCAGCGTCATCCCATTTCCAGAGTACCTTCTGTTCCAATTTTGATAAAACGTCGAACATTGTTTTTATTATTGCCTTGCTAAGCATATCGCCCTGAACTGCCGATCCAAAGCTGACATAGATTACACCATCCGTCGCATTGTCCAGAACGCCTTGTAGATCCTGAAATACAATAGAGCTCATGAGGATTAAAAGGAAGTTAAAGGCAACCAACATGCTATAGAGGTAGCTTTTTCATGATCCCTTAACATGAATCTTAAATCAGTAAAATACCGCCCTAATTAAGTTTTAAACTATTTAAGTGGCATTTGCCGTCAAATCGGGAAGTTAATTGTTGTTCTATAATGCAATGTGAATAAGCCAGCTACGAGTGATGCTTTTGAAGCCAACATTACTCGTGCTATCCACGCTAATATCCGTCCCTCTGCTTGAACTAGTTGCCTTAAATTGGACATTCCGAATGGACCACCTCAGACGTGGCCAACATTTGTATGACATGATTTTCAAAAATTAAATGTCATGAATAGTTCTTTTTACCGTTAATTAAAGCTTTGAGGTCGCTTGCAAATATATTTTTTTTACTATAAATCGCCCTTTACAATGCAGGGTGTTATAACGCAACTTAATGGATTAAGGATAAACTATGCGCAAACTTAGTTGCCACAGTGTGGCCCGCAATGCTGTCTGCGACATTTATGTAGGGTAAGACAACGGATGATGTGGTTGTTGGCTGTCAATTACCGTTATTTATTGAATTTAATGTGGCTGATGATTTAAGCAGATGTCAAAAAGACTTCCGCTCAAACATATAGAGCTGGCTATGCTTAAAAAAGTAATTTTTGAATACGATCAACTAAAAAATCTGTGGCACCAAATTTAAAAGTGGCACCAAACTTGTTACGTGTTGGTGGCACATTTCCAAACAATCGCATAGGCCTCCAAAAGCAGATGTGTAAATCGTTGTACGACTACGAGCCTAAAAAACTCGGAATCCAAACTAAGATATTGGTCAATGAGAAACTTTTTCTCTCACAGATGACCGATTGCAACAGAAGCGTGGTGGTCAAACGAACGATTTTGTGCCATTAGTCAACAAAGTTCTAAATTTATGACACAACAACAATCCGTTTAGATTAATAAAACCTTCGAACTAGCTACTGGCTTAGCTTTTATTAAGAACTTATATCCTTTTCTATGAATTTGAATTCTGAAACGGCCATTGGCACTGGCACAATATCAAATCGGCCTTGGCATAACGGTTTGTGAGGTGGCACGAACGAAATACACGAAACTCAAGGAGCTTCGATGCAAACTGAATGGATTTATTTGAGTGTCATAATTACATCCCTACACGTAAGTTTTAAGACTTCGTTTTAAATTTATTTTTACTTTATCAAGGTGGTGCTAATAATGATATGTAATTTAATTTGAACATGGGGTGCCGTGGCGTAGTGGTAAGTGTGTGTGCTTACTACGCCGGAGGTCTGGGTTCGAATCCTGCCATCATCACCTAAAAAAAAAAAAAAAAAGACTTGTTCTTTTTCACGGTCCCCACCTCCGCGAGGGTTTGACAAGCCCTCCGAGAGTATTAATTGTCCTGAAAAACTTCTCAAAGTGCCGTTCGGATTCGGCTAAAACTTGTAGGCTAAAACTTGTAACTAAATTAACACACCAGCATACATTGTTGAGCTGTTGGCCCTGGTTCACCTCGAGCTGTTGCGCCACTCTATTTTTTATTTATTAATTTAATTTGAACGGTGACACTCTACGCCTGAATGAAAAACTTACATAAGTGAATTAATATGATTTCATATATTCACCTCGGGAAGCGGATCAAGTTGTTCTTTAAGATGAAACCCTCCGACTTCTATCAGACCGGGCACATTTGAACTTTTTGTTCCCTGACTGAAGTGGTAATTTGCGAGCACAAGGGACACATTCCTTTTCATCTCGTCAAAACTCGGGTATCTATCCGGAGGGAAGTTGTGGCTGCAAGTGGCAAAACTCATTATAAAGTATTACATAGCTGAGATTCTTTTAAACTTCTAACTTGTATATTTCGTTCTCTGTACTGGCCACCACAAATCGAAAAATGTGCTCGTATATGACATGGTACGCGAAATTTTTAGCCCTGGTCCAGAAGTTCATCGGCTGTCTTACACCTACTAAATTCGGTACGTAGGATACTTCGATTGGATTTCCAATAAGATATTTGGTTGGCGTTATCGGCTTCATAGTAACGGAAAGTATTACGGGGCAATTGAAATGTGCTGCTACACCCAATAGAACGTCGTTCAAGAAATGCCCCAAAATCACCAAATCAAAGGACTCCTCCCTCATAAGCTGCCGCATTGCCACATTCCTCAGGACAGTTTTGTAACACTCGGTGTTTTCGGCAACTATCTTTGGCAATGCCTTGTAAAACGGCAAGGGGGCTTTAATCAAATCAGCTATAAAATCTTGCTTATAGCAAGTCATATTCAATTGAATGTGACGAAAGTTTGAGCTTTTCTTTTTTAAAGGTGTAACAGTGACCACTGTTGCCTCATGACCCCTCTCCACTAAGGAGTCAATAAGCGCGGTATGAATTATTACATGGCTGGTAAACGGATTTACGAAGAGGCCCAGAATTTTCGCAGAGTAACCTTGCGGGATACAAATTAAAGCAAAAATAAGAACCGAAAATATGCTTGACATTTTACACCGTTCACAATGACAGAGACTTTGTGGAGAACTGACATTTAACGTGCCTTGCGTGCCTTATGAAAAACTAAAATTAAACGGTATGGATAAACGACTACTAAGCCTAAAAACATGAAATATTAAGTGGCTCATTATATTTGTTATTAATCTATACCTGAAGTTCATAATTAGGGTTTTTTTTAATTAAAGCAGTTATTATAGCTAAGGCCTAATCAATGTTTAAAGGCAAAGAACTAAAAATATCAAAACATCATTCTTATCTCAAAAAGGCACTGGCACAACAGCTGGAGCAAAGGCTAGGTAATTAAAGGTTTAAACAGTGCGGTGTTATGCAACGCCTCAAAAAACTAGTAAGGCGACTATAAAAAATAAAGTGTTTTTATATCATGAGATGACAAAGCAGATATAAGTCCATTAGCTTATTGTGAGCCAAGTGAGTCACAAGTCCATTATGGACTTTTGGCCCATAAACTTTTGAGCCTGTGTCTCTCCACACACGTTCGCTGCAGGTCATCTCGCACTTTCCCTGTACTCTACGCTTGTTGTTTTGTTCAATAATAGAGATAGACTTTTTTATGCAAATAAATTGGTCGAGACAAGAAATAAAAGATGATACATACTACTCAATGG
Organism: Neoascia interrupta; assembly: GCA_947623515.1. Lineage (NCBI taxonomy): Eukaryota > Metazoa > Arthropoda > Insecta > Diptera > Syrphidae > Neoascia > Neoascia interrupta. The sequence goes on from OX392462.1 coordinate 6,401,353, forward strand.
CTTTAGTCCTTTTTATTCTTCTTCTTAAAGAACATTACTCGCAAAACAAACACAGAAAACAATTTCAAAATTTTGAACAACACATATAGCACAAGCAAAATAAGTCCAATTACATCCAACGAGGCAAGCTGAAGAATGTTCATATGCACTGCTGGACTCTGCATATGAGGCGCACCACGATGCCGTAGCACATATTCCACCCAAAATACGGCTGTTTCCTTTGCCGATATCGGCCGATCCCTATAAATTCTGGCGAACTTTTTGACATTTTCAGTATACCGGTTTTGAGTTAACACTTCAGAAATAGCCCCACCAAATGATGTGTTCGTGATTGTGGCAAAGTCAACACGAAGACCATATCCATCCTCTACCACAGTTGCTATATTTGCAAATTGGTCAGCCCACAGTGGTATGCCGACCATTGGGACACCATAAAATTTCGACTCGAGAATACTGCCACTTCCACCATGAGTAACAAAGAGTCTTACATTTGGATGGCCCAAGAGTTCACGTTGCGGAAACCAGCTTTTGTATATTATGTTTGACGATCGCCCTGGCAGATCAGATTCATCCCATTTCCAAAGGACCTTCTGTTCAACTTTTGATAAAACGTCGAACATTGCTTTTGCCATGGCTTTGCTAAGCATAGTGTCTGCAACTGCTGTTCCAAAACTGACGTAGATCGCACCGTTCTTCGCATTGTCCAGAATCCCTTGTAGATCCTCAAATTAAATTGAGTTTGAAAGGATTAAAGTTTACACAAACATTAATATGGTTTCATATATTCACCTCGGGAAGAGGGTCCAGTTTTTCTTTTATATGAATCCCTCCGACTTCTATCAGACCAGGCACACTTGCACTTGTTATTCCCTGACTAAAGTGATAGTTTTCGAGCACAAGCGAAACGTTCTTTTTCACTTTGTCAAAGCTCGGATATCTATCCGAAGGGAAGTTGTTGCTGCAAGTGAGAAAAAACGTAAGTATTTTTACAAAGTTGCAGTTCTAGAACTTCTAAACTTGTATATAACGTTTTCTCTGCACGCTATCAAATATGCAAAAAATTGCTCGCATACGACATGGAACGCGAAATTAATTAAGCGGGCCCGAAAGTTCATCGGCTGTCTTGCATCAACAACATTAGGTACGTAGGATACTTCAATTGGATTTCCAATTAGATATTTGGCTGGCGTTCTTGCCTGCTTGGTACATGAAAGTATTATTGGGCAATTAAAATGTGCTGCGATACCCAGAAGAACCTCGTTCAAAAAGTATCCCAAAATGACCAAATCAAAGGATTCCTCTCTCATTAGTTGCCGCATTGCCGCATTGCTCAGGATGGCCTTGCTACACTCAGTGTATTCGTTGATTACCTTCGGTAATATTTTGTAAAACGGCAAAGGGACTTTTACCAAATCAGCCCAAAAGTCTGACTTCAAACAAGTCAAATTCAATTGAATGTGACGAAAGTTTGAGTTTTTCTGTTGTAGAGGATTAATAGTGACCACTGTTGCTTCATGACCCCTCTCCACTAAAGAGTCAATTAGCGCGGTATGAATTATAACATGACTGGTAAACGGATTTGGGAAGAGTCCCAGAATTTTCGCTGAATGACATTGCGAGGTGCAAATTAAAGCAAAAATAAGGACCGAAAAAATGCATGGCATTTTACGCCGTTCACATTGACAGAGACTTTGTGGGGAACTGACTTCAAACCTTTCGAATCTGTTGAAAGAAATTGCTTCGAAAAGATGTTCGGAAAAATACAATGCCTTTGTAATAATAAAGCAAAAAAGTCTGAAAACAGGGAAATTTAATGGCTTATTACGGTTGTTATACTCTATCGCTCATAAAATTTGGTTTTTAACGAAGTAGTAATTATAAATAATTACCCAAGTAGAAATGTTGCGATGCTGTGACTATACTTTTCACTTAAAACGACACACTTACAAGTAGCAATTACTCTTTAAACTAATCCATAGCCATACCTTTTATATAACATATAGCAGCTAAAAAAATTGCTACGTAATTTGCTAGTTGTTCTTGTTTTATGTTTTTTCATTATGTATCATGTACCAAATAAAACTTGCTGATTTCCATAAATTCTGTGAGCACAGATCTTAGAGAATGCTGTTTATATCCGACCCAACCCAGGGTATCTCAATTTGAATGCATAAAGTTTGTAACACAGTGTAATATTCACCGTAGACCCCTGGCCCTTTTAGGGATATGACCCAGACCGCCAGATGAGTTCACTAAGTCATGTCCGTCTGCATGTGTCAAGGTTTTAAGACTTCAAAATCAAGCCAGAGAGCTGGAAATTGGAGCACGGCTTGGTTTTTATAGTGCAAAAACTGGTTAAATCCGCCTACGACCACACCCATTATTGGTTTCTTATTTATGACACAGGAAAAGATATTTGCATTCTCTAAAATTGTTTCCTACAAAGTTTTTAACACACTTCACAAATCTAAAGAAATAAATGAAAAAAATTTTCGGAATAACTTTACCGTAGGTCCAAGTGGTATTTCCAATGTTGGGTGGCTCGCTTCGCGTGTTTAAAGAATTTCAGCTCTCTTTTTTTATAGGGTTTAGCCGCTACAAAAAAATGTCGGTACCTCGTCGCTCCGCTAAGGGTAGGTGCCAGTTGTCTGGCAGGCACCTGTGGCCATTTACTGATAAGTTAAACATACACCCTTTTTTAATTTTTTGTCTATATCTTCAATATATCTTCAATATGTTCAATAGCATATTCGGAATCAGGACACCCAAATCCATATTTGCAGAAACACCATAATTGCAGAAACACCTTTGATCCCGGATCATCAACTCGGTTTCAGATCTTACCATTCCACAATAGATCAAGTCTACAGAATAACGCATGAAATAGAAAAAGCCTTAGAAGGGGAAAAAATATGTTCAAGTGCTTTACTCCACGTATCGCAAGCCTTCGACAAGGTATGGCACGAAGGCTTGAAACATAAGCTACGGCAAAACTTGCCGGAAGACATGTTTAGAATCATAGGCGCTCGGATGGGGGGGGCAAGGGGGGGGGGCACTTTCCCCCCCATTGGCTCTGATCAATAATTTTTTTTACTAGGATATTTTGACAAATTCAACTTTAAATTAAAAAGCTCTATGAGAGAAACAAAGAAAACAACAAAGAAAATGAGTTCCCAAACATCCGCGATGTATTAAACGAAGTCGAGGAGTTCTACCCATCGATTTTTTCAGCTCTTTGCATGGGGCTCTCGATTCCAGCAACCACAATGTCCCGCTGAGCAATCGCTTAGCACTTCTAAGAGCCCAAGGAATTCTGGAGGAAGTGGGCAAGAGCTGGAAGAGGGGAAAGCGAATCATTTTTCGGTACTAACAGGTAAGGAACACTAATGAACCCAAGGAATACTGCAATGAACCCAAGGAATACTCCAATGAGCCCAAGGTATTCTAGAAGAAGTGGGCAGGAGCTGAAGGAATCTTTTAAAGTTGAAGCATTCCGTTTTTCGGTACTAACATGTTAAACACTCCAATGAACCCAAGGAAATAAAAACATTGCAGAATTTATTAAAAATCCTCGACGCGATTTGAACTCCGAACCAACGAAACGCGAGCCGAACACTCTACCAGTGAGCTACCGAGTCACACGGCTTGGACTTGTCATTTGGCGACTGTACGTGACATACTTACGCACATAGCGCTTTATTATATAGTGTAAATATAGTGTGGTTTTAGTAAAAAAAAACTTAAAAACAAGTGAGCAAGTGCAAAAGTTTGTCTGTGACAAACTTAGCACCAAATCTTGAAGCTTCTTGGCCCGAATTCATATATAGTTTGAATAGGCCACGCCGCCAAAAGTAGACATTAGCTTAAAATTAAAATCAATTAATTGCAATTTCGTTAGAATCATGAGAAAATACGGTAAAAGCGAACATTATTTAAAAAAAAAAATAGTTTTTTAGTAAAAACGCCCCTAACAGTGGGCGGAGCTCAGAACTTCGTATGGAGCAAACTTAGCAAATAGCGATATCTTTAATATTTGTAATAAATTTTTTTTTCGATTTGGAGTCAACTTTCCGAGAAATCGGGTTCTTAAAGATCTAACAACATGTTAAAAGTGGGCATGCTTAAAATTGTGTGTGGTCCGATTTTCGCCTTGTTAAAGGTCTTGGACCAATAGTGCTCAGTACCAAAAATTAAGTTCCTGTGCCTTGTCTAACTTGACCAAAAGCCATTGTGGAAGAAAATGTGAAATAAAGCTAGTCTCGCATTGAAGCCAATAGTGGGCGTGGCCGTTGACGGATTAAGTAAATTTTCACACTTTGTCTGTCCAACAAAAGAAAGAAGTCGTGCACCAAGTTTCAGCTCTCTAGCTTGATTTGGAACACCTAAGACCCTTACACATAGAGACGGACAGACGGACATGGCTTAATCGATTTACATGTCGGTCTCGATAATATTTTTAAAAGGTCTTAAAGGTCTACGACAATTATTTCACTGTGTTACAAACTATGCATTTAGAAGAATTTAATTAAACAACGTATTGCGAATATGTACATATGTATGTACATATGTGCATACAAACATACATGGACTTGGGCTTCAGACTCTTTTAGTTCAGCCTTCCCTCTGCTAGTACCACTGGAAGTTAGTTTTATTTTTCGCGTCTGGTGATGGAAACCTGCATTAGGAATGGCTAAAACCTATGTTCATACATATTTATTTGCAATTAAGACGCCGTATTTCTTATTTTGAGTCAATTAAAATGGATGGACCTACGATAATAAGGGTACCATTCTTTGTGTATTTTTGTGTCTTTTATGTTACATTTGTACAACATATAATCGAGAACGACAAGAGACTTTATTATGGGACATATCCGTCCGTCAGTCAGTCTGTACATAAACAACTCTTAAGGCCCAACCATATCAGACTTAAGTTGAATTAATCTGATGTCAAAATACACCGAAAATTCCGCTTTAATTTCGCCAAAAGGTAGCGATGGCCCATAATATACATATTAAGTCTATAGAGATTTCGTAGTCTTCAAATTAGAAATTAGTTTTTAGGTTTAAAACAATTTTTGGTCCTATCAGTGATAGGTATAATTACGAAGAAAAAAAGTAAAAAGGAAATAACATTTTACCGAAAATTGAAAACTGAGATAGAAAACTTTGGTATAGTAGTGGCATAAAAATTGTATCCGAAACTTAAACACCAATACGTTCGAATTGCAACAAATTGGAGGTATATTCGAGGCCAATGCAAAACATTTTCTTTCGTATTAAATTTACGCTCAACCCTACTATTTTTTCGCGCATCAGACGCTGGCCTGTTATTAGTTTCCCTACCTAATACCAATGTCTTTCTCTTGTACAAAATGCACCCAGATGAATCGACTGAAAAGTTTTGTCGCTCGCATAGAAAGACCCTAAGTGATATGACCCAAGTGCTGAACAGACATTAGAAGAGCCTGGGCATGTGTACCTCACTTAAATACTCCCAAAAGAACGCCCTAAAACCAACCTTCTTCCAGTAAATCAAAAGCGAATCTCCGCACCGAACCGCCATAAATAACTCACTTCTCACCGACTTTCGCTACAAATTGTATCTGATGCCCCAAATAAACAACTGAAAGCCGCAAAAAAAAGTTTGATAAAAAATTAATTTACCCGCCACAGGAGTGCAGAAAAAAAGTAGGACACCACACCATTCCGCAGACAGAACCCGGTTGCCATAAATTTCACTCCACTTTTTGTCGGCGATAAATTTCTGCAGAACTACCCACCAAGCCCGGTGTTAACTTATGCACGTTCCGCCCTTAGGTTGAGGGGGTCAGCCCAACGGCCATCGACCATTCCATCTGCGAAGGGATAATGCCCATAAGTTTTCCGACGAAAATAACCATAAAACGCGTATTTAAGATACGGCCCGCACCGAGGCATTAAGATTTCGTTCATCGATCCTTTTGAAGGGGAACTCCATAGGTGGGAGTGTTCTGCTTCGATTCTACTCCAATCGATTGAATGGAATGACCCAATTCACTTTGTGTCATTTGCATAACAATGTATAGGTAGATAGCTGTTCAATGATTACCCAAACAAGAGATACCGCCTTGGAGCCGAAATTGTTGGGATAAACGACTCCCAGGCATGAACCCCCCCATCAAAGGAAAGATAAATAATTATCCCTGACCACGAGTAAATGATTGAGTGCTTTGGCCAAATGCGACTTTCGACTTTCTTTCGTTAATGGTAAGGCCATTTGAAGCACATGCTGACAACCAGCGCCACGGTGGCAGTGGCCTAATGAACCATAAAATAAATCTGCCAAGCTGTAGGGTAGTTCCTCGCTGCCGTCCTTCGCACAGTTTCGCCAAAGCGCGTTAGCTTCTAATGGGGCAATGGACTTCTTTTGTGCGCGCTCTGTAGTTGAACTAGTTAACTGACTCTGTCGGGAGTAATTGTGCTGGAAATTTGAATACAAATTGAGGCAATGAAGGAGAAAAGTTCAAGTTCAAAGCACCGACCATGTTGATGTTTGTGTTTGCAGCTAGGTGTGTCTTAGGCCGTTTGGGAAATTCACACATGAACCGCACCAGTACTTTAAAGGAAGTTGCTTGGGGTCGGGTTTCATAATTTCGCAAATCACCCGAAAGGGAGTTTTGTTTCACTGGTTTTTGTTTCTACCTTATTGAACGCAAATTTCTTTTAATTCTGACCTATAACCACTTCCCTTCTTCCTGGATAAAAGTCCTAAATTTCCTCTATTCACACCCTCACCATTCGCGATCCCCCACGGCAATTAGCCAATTTTCATTAAAATGCAAATAAAGCTTACACACGCTCGATTAGAAATAAAGTTGATGAACCCACGTTGGCATAAAATTCCAGGGCATAGGCCTGCTGTTTGCACCTCCCTTAACTTCTGGCTATTTAAGCTCTTCCCAGTCGTTCGTGAACAGCCTTTATATCCTGTCTAAATGTAGAAAAAACTTAGGGCAAACTTTCAAGGAGTATATTGGTGCGTTTACCTTCAAACTCAATACTTAATTAAAACTTACAATCCCAAGACAACAGCAACAACGAAAACCAATTACCCGTTGAAAAAGAACAGACAAACGAAAAAAAAAAAAACGCCAGCACACAAATTGTTATCCCGCCGCCGCCCGCCATTTGATGGGGAAACGTGCCCCCAACACCACATAACCATCCCCGTTTAGCTGTTGCCTAATAGCAAATTCATTGCAAATCGTCGTGCCATCGTCCTTTGTCGGCTTGTTCCTCTTCACGTTTCCATTCCTGTTCGCACTTTAGCCGGGAGAGCCTTTCGTGTTTAATTAAAATTTTAAATGAACAAATTATGATTGATAGAAAATTAGAGAACGCGCACAACAGGAAATAGGGTAGGATCCTTGAGGGGCTCGAGCCTGCGACAACGCGCCTCGACTCAATAAAGGTGAGCGCGTTGTCCTTGTAATGGTTTCGAATTGAATTAGGCTTACTTTCTAGGTCTCGCCCAGATACTTTACTTCTCAAACTCATTTACTGAATGCGATTCTCTGTAGTAATACACAAGCAAAGGGATTACACAAAATCAACTTGCATGCACTTCAGTGAAGAGGATTTAAATGTAAACCCATGATTATCCTGTGCTCATTTCAACTGCAGAGCACCGAGTGACATGAAGGACTTTTCCGCTGGAGTGCAATGTTTTGCAAGGTGACAGTCGAGGGTGACGCTGACGAGGGATTTAGAAGATGGATTAAAATTGTAAGGGACTTGTGCATTTGAGAGATTGTGCAGATATATGTGGGTCATCACAATTTTCGTTTTGATGTTCAGCAATGAAAGGAGACAGTAGTGCTTTAATGCTTTGTTTTTCAGGGATTTTTTTATCTTAAAGATAAAGTTCAGATTTAAATTTATGTTGAGGTCACTTATACCATGTTCCCACTGGGCATTAATTCACGATTAATATAAATCCGCATTAAATCCTCTACAAATTACGCACTTAGCCACACAAATTTAAAACCTCTCGGCAAGCGATTAAATATAAATCCCCTCACAAATCTCATTCACTCTTTTTACGAACCGCTTTCAACCCATTTCCAGCACCTATTAAGCACTTTGAGAATCGAAAAAAGACACTGAGACTGTCCACGTATGTTAGATCTGTCAGAATATCATATTGGGATGTTTACAACGGAAATCTCCTTTCGCTACTGGCAATTGACATCGCCACTCTCTTTTGAGAGAAAAAATAGCGATACCGACCTAGCCAGAAGACTCAAAATACAACAACTGCGTTGGCTGAGTTATCTAGAGCGGATGGACATCAACGCCCAGGCGCGGAAAATCTTCGAGCGCACTAAGCATAGGGATCACTGCTGAGTAGAAAAGCACCGAGCGAACGCAAGTGAAAGGGGACCTCAGCCAACTACGCTATACAAGCCTGGTTAACTTCCCACTCCATGCGACAAGCCTGAGCCTAGCATTTCACAAGTCAAAGCTCGAGAAGAAGCCTTTCTACCTACCCTCGTAGAATAAAATATTATTGGAATAACGCGATTGGAAAGGATCAAAGAATCCTCGTTCTATAAATAAGGCGAGAAATCCTCGCATGTTCTAAATATACGAGTAGTTAAAGAAAAGGCACGGCTCTATGCAGTACCTACAAAAAAATTGGCTCGAGATTATTGGTTCAAGGGTATACTGATATGTTGTTCGATGGCGAATCATAGAATGTTCGAAAGTTAAATTTCTCCAACTTCCTTGCTAGTCTAAGAACAAAGTTCATTTGTAAGGTGTAGTCAAGTTTTTTTTCTCAAGTAAAATTCCAAATATATACCTTTGTACAGAATCTAATTAGGTTCATCATGATTTAGGCACCCAGTTTCCCCATTAATATTCCTTCGATACATTTATGTATATTTCGCACGTGCCTTCTAGTTAGACTCTGTATAAGGCGCTGCGCGGATATCTTTTTTAATCGAAATTTTCTATTCATCGGTTTCAATTACAATTTGTCGCCAAACAAATGCCTGTTCTTATTGGTAAAGGCTCTAGGGAATACCGAAGAAGCTTTCCTGTAATTAAATTCATTAAGTATTGTATTTCTTCTTATTGATTTTTGCTAAGGTGAGAGGGACACTGGAGGAACTTACTGGTTGACTTCCATTTTTTAACGCTCTGTTTAGTTAAAGAAAGGTAGGACATTCTGCATTATTTTTTTTATACCCCATCCCAAAGGATAGGATGTATATTTAGTTTTATTCATGATTTGTAACACAGGGAAATAAGCATAGTAGTCTCCCAAGACCTTAAAGGGTTGAATTGAATTTAATTGAATTGAATTGAATTGAATTGAATTTATATGATCGAGACCGATTTGTCAGTCGAATGAGACCTGTCTTCCTATCCGTCCGGCGGTAATTTTTAGGCCTTGAATTTTTAGCTAGGAACTTGAAACTTTAAAAATATCCACCAATAAAAAAAGATCCACCAATAGATTTTGCAGGTGGTCGACCTTTTCATTGACAGTTGAGGCAAAATAACAGTAAAACAACGGAAGAAAGCTAGCACTTCGTTGTGAACTATTTTTGTCTACTGAGGAAAGTTCTCTAAATTTGAAAGATTGTGGCTTAGGGGAATGTCAACAGGTCAAAATTGTATGTACAGAAAATTAAATTATGGTGAGATGTGCCGACTAAGAACAGCTGATAATAAATTAAGACATTAGACCGATTAGAGATCATGAGAACATCCAGCAGATCTCAAGGTGGGCCTGCTTGCCCACTTGGAAAATTTCGAGGCTAATGTGAGCCTTTTATAAAACATATACTAGCGTTTTCAACTCAGAACATTATCAGCCTTGCCCCAAGTATAGGGCTGCGAAAAAACGCATTAACACCATCTCATTGCACCAGGAAATTAAATTACTATCTATAGTGCTTGCTTAAAAAGTTTTAAATTCGAGCTGATACAAACTTAAATTTGTTTTAGAGCCTGTCATTTAGTACACCCCAAAAAAGGTCATTCTGTTTGCTTGAACTTTTAACATACTACTCGATAAAAAAAAAAAAAATTCACTGTATTTCGAGATAACCACACCTATTTATGGCTGCACCCAATTCCTATCCACGCCCACTACAACAGTCGAACACAACTGATGCGTAAATTGTTTTTCGATACTCTTTCCAAATCACCGATTGTCCAGTGCAACACGGATTCTCAAATACCCCGGGGCAAGCTTGTCATAGAGCTGATTACACGACTGGAATGATGACGTTCACCATGGCTACCTATATACAAAAGTGAATGCGTGGCACTACGTGAACGGGGGTCAGTTATCGGGTATCTCGCATTCGTGTCATGTACAGGCGGTGTTGTTTCAATGGAAGTGGTGGCACTTCAACCCCAACCACCCACTACACTTTTTTTTCAGTCACGTCATATGGTCATGGCCCTTGTGGAAGTCTTTGAGTCTGGGTATTAGTTTGGGTTATGTAATTCCACAGTCAATGCCAATGCCAAATGCCCAGGATAACGACGCTTATCTGCCCTTCGGCGATGGAAGTGGTAATTCGATTCCTGCATACGGTTTGGTGTGCTTGCTTCCTTCGTTTCCTTTTTTTTCGTTATTGTGGAACTCAATTTATTTTATGGATTCTCTTTCGTCGAAGGGATAGCACACTTTTGATGGAACAACCAATATTGTAGAAGGGTGAGTCACTATTCATTCGAAGCAACGAAATTAATTGACAGCTCTGCTTCGATAATAAGGCGAAAACGAGCAGTGGTCGGGTGATAAGAGAAGGTTGGTCGACAAAAGAGAGTGCCTCATGTGCATGACTGCATGTTGGGTGTCAGGGTGCAATGAGTCAACCAAATTGACTCGGAGTAAGTTTCACTCCCTTGAGGGTTGGTGTGTAAAAGCCAAGTAATGTAGTCCGTGCCGATGTGGAGGAGTTGTCACAGGTCACTGGGAACCCTTATCATAGAATTCGATCTCGGAACCACAAGCTTAATTAGATTTGACTTCTTATCTGAGGCTAAGAGATTGATGCTTTTCCAATCAATAACTGGGGGGATACAAATGACCATCCTTTCATTCCCGCTATATCCAATGAATCCATTTAATAAACTGCTATTCATGTTACTAATTGTTTTCGGCTTCGATTGCTGTGTGGGCAATTCATCAGGCTAACGCCCAAGGAATTCAATTAACTGATACTCATCTGCAAATGGCGCCCAACGATGGGTCGCTTCTTTAAGGACATGCATACAAACACGAATGGTGAATCCGTAAATGTGTGTTGTAGCCAAACCCTATTAAGGACATATTATCCGCAGCCGAACATGTGTGTAATGTTGCATCTCGCTTTTGCGGCCAATGTGAGCACACTGTCACACAGCCTGACTGATGCTAATAAAGCCGTCTGGCGCCAGCTTCATGACATTTGCAAATTCCATTAGAAGTCTAGCTGCTTCCTGACTATCCGGGGGCGTACTTCTAGGGAGGTTCGAAGGAGAACAACTGCGGCAGTAACTTTTGCTGTTTATGGTTTTAACTTTCATACAGCACACACCATGAGAGCGTAATTCCAGACCATTGTTGACACCCTGAATGCGAAAGAAAGTACACAATAACCAAACAAGTTGGAAGCATCCTGACTGTTGAAAGCATCGTCATAACAGCATTTAAACGGGAGTTTTATTATCCCCAATAAAGGGGGGTGGTTTGACCAAAGTTCATGCAGACTATTCGCACACACAAGTTGAAGCCAAATGTCGTCTTCACAAAGTGTCAAGTTATTATTATCTTCAAATTTCATAAAATCGCGGAGAAGGGTTGCCAACGAATGACATTCACTTCGTTTTGGAGCCGGGCCAAGTGAATATATTTTCATGAGTGTCAATTTGGCTATATGCACTGGGCGTGTGATGCAGAGACTCAGTTCAAGGATAATAAAGTGCCAAATTAGGGACGAGTTGTGGAGACATAGAGATTTTGAGAACAAAAACTCAAATTATCATGCAATTAAGAAACCGATTATGGCTTTTGAGAGGACTTGTTGGTGACAGAAAATATTTGCGAGAAAGTTTTGCTGACTTATTTACAAGTCAAGTTTGAGAAGTGTTTCAGAATTTTAGTGGATTGTAGGTATTTAACCCTTTATTTTCTATATAAATGATTAAGAGTGATAAAAACGTATGATGCAGAAAGATTTTTAGGATATCTTTACAGTTAAGACTGAATAAGTACGATTTGCTGAAAATATATGAAGCAGAATTAGTATTAATATCCATAAGTATAAGAGTTACCAATTCTACACCGCAAAAAAAATGTAAGAACAATTCATTTGGCAGTTTCCTTTTTTGGTAAGGTAGGTAGAAGTTTTAGGTAGAATTTTTTACATACGCACTGTTGCACTTTCCCACTTGTTATTAGAAGCTTTTGAATTTTCCGTTAAAATTCATTGCTATGAGAGGAAAGGCCATCCCAATGACTCGAAGAGTTCAATTAGCCAACTCGACTCGGCTGTCTCGTTTTTGAGAGAGAGAGAGACAGTAAAGTCAAGCGCGATCTCTTCCCCCTATTCATCCATTCAGCTCCTGCAAAAGTCAATATATTTAAGGTTCAGCCTTGTTGCTTGCTTTTCAATCAGACTCAACACACATTGTAGCACTCATGTGCGACCTATTAGAGGCGATCAACGTTCAAGACCTACTTTGGCCAAAAAGATTGGCGTATAAAGATTGGTATATAAGGTAAACCAAACTTTAAATTCAATTTTTTTTTGTAGATTTTTTAGGCCATAGTAAAGCAGAAGTTCCAAGTTTAATAAGTGCAAGGCAGGTGGGGGGGGGGGGGATGGTGGGCCGGAAGTTTTTATCAAACTGAATTTGAAGCATGGTCAAGTGTGGGTTTTTAAAAGGGCACCTCGATGTTCAGGAAGGCGTAGTGGCCTCGGTGTAGCCCCACTGCAAGTTGCTTGGAAGCGATGCGTCGTGGTTGCAGCTGCATATGTCAAGGGAAATTAGATGGACCGTAATCTTTGTTTACTTTAATTTGCTTTATACGTGTGTTCAATATAAGCAATAAGCGGTTCAAAAGTTATGGCCTTAAACACTTCGAAAAACGTCACCCATTTTCAATTCTTCAGAGGAAGACAACCGTTAAAAGAAGATAAGCTGTTCTTTGAATGAGTTACCGCGAAAGCCTGTTCCACCAAAAAGACTTTGGTGGAAGAAATAGGCTTTACATTCTTTACTGTCGTAGCATAGATCCAAAGGACCCATTTCGAAACAGTTAAGGATGAATTCCAGATTGGTTTGAGGAGTTCTGGGACTAATCTCGAGAAGGGAACAACCGTCATCTCAAGAGGACTCACTCAAAGCCCATCTCTAGGCACATAGGCTGCACTTGACCATTGTTGTGCTTACATCAGCATAAAAGGGATTTTTCATTAGGACTGTTTTATAGTTCCAATGCGGTTATGAAGCCAGAGCCAAGCCATTAGGCAAAACTAACTCATCCAAACATCTGTATAAGCAATGTCGAAATTAATTAACAGTTCCGCTTGCTGAATTTAAAGAAATATAAAAAGACTTCTTGGCTTATACATCTGCCCAAAAGCGAGTCTCTTATGTCAAGGTAGGTGCACCAAAAAAAACTACTTTAAACCTCATAGAAGCTTAAAATAAAAGTCAAGCTGTACTTCAGCATAAGAAGAAAGAAGTCAGTTGTTTTTTTTTAGCATTGGTCCACATAGCGGATCTATGTCTCCAATCTTTCAATGGTGTATAATTTTTAGTATTCTCATTAAATGTCGCATTTCACCCTATGTAGAGTACAAGTGCTCGAAGAGTACAAGGCATGCTCGACGCCTGGAAGTCAATTTTCTGTAGTGTCAGGTTGTTCTTAATGGAGTGCTCAAATGAGAAGAGCAACAGCAATGTGAAACATGTTTCTTTGCGAGGTTTTTCTTCAGTCGAGCTCTAATCGATCGCTTTCGAAATGCCTTATAGCTAAGAGTGCTTTCATTAGAACTGTCGGCCATAATGTTTGCCAGAAGCCACAATTAGCATTTGCACCAAACTACTTTCGACACCCTTCTTCATCAAGGACTTAAGAATGCCCCACACCGCGAAACGTCTACATATCCTAGATTAAGTTTCTATGGCCAAAATTTATGTGAGCACTTACCCCACCACCTTCGGGAAGTATACCATTGAGAATATAATACTGTCCAGTCCACCTGTTAATTGAGGCCATCGACCATGAATGCCATATTCTGCCTTTCGTCACAAATTATGTGTCGGTCCTGAGGCTGTGCATGGTTACACTCGAAAGCTTTTAACGATAACAGAAGGTTATTGCCAGCACAGACCACCTTGTGTATAAATGCGAACTTAATGAATTTATGAAGCCAGGTGCGGCAGAATCCTTACATCGACCCTTCTCCTGCAACAAAGGAATAAAATATTATAACTTCTTACGATTGAGTACATATTTCCAAAATGTAATTCATTTTAAATCCATCAAATTCTTTTACCCATCGACATTCATACGTCAAAGTCAATTGGAAAGAGGTGTGGAACAGCTCAGACCCCCGCTCTTCATGAATATTCAAAGTTATCGATAGCAAGTAGATAGGTAGATATGTACCGATTTATTTTCCATTTAGGGGTTTTGTTATATCGAATGAGCTGCAAATACGTTTTATTTCAAGAGCACTTGTGGGGTTCTTCTTCTCAATAAAGCCGACATACGTAAAACGTGATATATGGATAAGGCTTTCGGATGCATATACGTATACCTCATAATTTCGATTGGATTATTTCCCAGGGGAGTCCGTTTTGAAGTTCCGCTCCTTTCCTGGGTACAGTCTAATAGAGTGTGTGTGTGTGTGTGCACACAAATCTGCCAGGAAATAGGAAACACAAGAAATGGATAAAAATAAAAATAGGAAAACCTAAATAAAACGACGAGTCTGCATACACATAGCGGGCAAATGGTGAAAAGAAATCGAAAATAAGAAATAAAAATCGTTTTCGCATCGCCCAAGGATACGATGATGATGTTGATGGCAGGATGTAGAAATGAGACGAATAAATGTGAGTAGGTGGCCCATTTCGATCCGGGGAAGGGGGTGGAAAAGTTTTCTTTTAAAGTTAAGTTTGCGGATGCAGATACTTTTTTTGTGCGCTTTTCGAAGGGGCAAGGACAAGGTTTCTTTTTCTTTCTGTATAGAGGTTGAAAGTGTGTGTCGTGTCTTGTTGAACGTTATATGTTTGAAAATAAAGTGAAGAGGAGAGGAAAATAAATCAACAAATGGTTTGAATAAATAAATAAATATACAACTTTTCGAAACGGGGAAGTACATGTTTTTGATGATTTTCGAATTTTGAGGTTTTTTTTCCAGCATTTTAAATTACACAATTTTAAAGATGGTGAATTTCGGGTCAATTTCTATCCAATGCCTGAGGTCTGCAGTCGTACTGATTGAATTTATCTAGCGAAAAGTAAAGCAAACAAGCTTTAAATTGACAATACAATTTTCAGAAGCCTTAAAGTGAGTCCGATTCACAAGACTTAAAATAAGTCCACCACATTCGAAAAAAAATCCTGGTGCCTGCAGGATGACATTTCAGACCCGGTCACTATATTTTGTTTCAGAATGAATTTGTTTTTATAATTGTTTTATTAATTTGGTGTATAGAATTTTTAGTGTTTTCTTAAACATATTTAGAATGGGCTTTTCAGTAGTTAGGGGAAAGAGGGGCTAGTTGGGTGCCCCCTGCACCCCCTGCAAGTCGACTCGGTGGCATTTATTTCAAAAGTATGACATGAACTGCATATCCAGTCCTGCGCTTATGTACATTCTACACGGCTAACTGCTATGCCTTCCTTAGTTTCTAGTCTGTAGTGTACATGTTGGCGGAAATATTTAAAGAAAACAATTTTTTCGCAAATATGAATAATTTTTCCCAGTTAAAATAGGTAGATATATGAACTTATTGATATTTTTGTTTAACCTTGATTAAAATCTTGTTGATCTCCAAATGGAAAGGCAGGGCTAATTGACTAATTCCTTATGGGGTAAGTTTACTCTATACTTTTTTAAAGGCTTTCAAATGTATACCTACTCCTAGAAAATTTAAAAACAAAGTGCTTCTAGTTCTGAACTATTCAGAAACTATGCACAAACGCCCAAACCAACTCTGAATGGGTTAGTTATTGGCTAAGTTACGAAGAAATTTGGAGCAGCCGGTAAAGGGCCTTTCGCTCCAGATTTTTTACTTTGATTTCAAAAAAAAAATAAACAAACCTTTAAAATTAAGTTCTGATTGTTTAAGTTTAGTTTTAGTAAGACCTTAGTGTTACGGGATTTGAGCCCACATGCCCTAAAGCGTGAGTCGACTTACCCCACCAACGGGGTGAATTGACCCACTTAAGATGCTTTTGTAAAAGTAAGAAAAAAGTGCCTTTAAAAACTTTGTTCTTAGCCTAACGGTCACTTTTATAAGGGCAAAAAGACACTTTTTCGATGTAAGCTTTAACTTTTGTCATACTTGCCATAGTTAAAGTGAAGAAAAATGGAAAAACGTTTTTTGAGTCTACTTACCCCGCTCTCCCCTACTTGTTAAGTTTTTTTCTTATAAAGTCCAAAACGCAATGTTCCGTTGCTGCGTGCGTTCGATGACAAGCAGAGTAGAAACAACGGGCGCATATGGGGCAAAACGAAATGTTTCTTCAAAACTTCACTCCACGTTTGACCGTAAATATCGTAAACGCATCTACAACGCAAAAGTAGATCTACTTTCTACTTTTGCGTCCGTTGAACAACCTCATGCTCATTCATTGTGTGGTGAGTCAGTATCTCTTGTCGTCAGTAGGTTGTGGGGACGAAAAAGGGTTGTTTCTGTTTCTTGTCAGAATAAAAAAAAAACAGGTTTGCGTAGAGTAGAGAGCTTTGAGTAGAGAACGTGATGTTTTTCGGTATTATTTCAGTTTGTCGCGATAACTCGCAAGTTGTTGGTTTTTAGCATGCACAAAGACACGAGTGCACCACCTTGGATATATTTGTGATGGAATAAACAGAAATAATTTCATTTTCATTGCTGGGCAACTTGGTTCGTTTTTAAAAAGCATCTTTTCTGCTCGTATCTTTCAACAGAAATTGAATGTGTTTGAGGTGATACTTTACAATTTCCTACCCCAAAACGCAAAGCGGCATTTTATTTTGCAAATTTGCTGTGTGCGTAGTTTGACCTAAAGTATCGTAAAGTTTTGGCAACGCATGGCAAAGGCCATTAACGTACGCACGCAGCAACGCAACATTGCGATTCCAGCATAATTCAAACGCGTTCAAGGGGTTGGTTGTGGCTACCCATATACTGCGAGGAGAGGAACTGATGCACCTTGGTTTTGAATTATTAGGGACTGTAGTGACAAGAAAAAACTTCCTACGGAGGCCCGGTTCAAAAACGAACCCAAGTAGCACTTGATGTGCTTTTTTGATACCACGATTCGTGTAACCTGGTGTGATGTTTGTTGAGATTGTTATAAGATCGGAGCCTATATCCAACCAGTAGAGTTGAGAGACTGGATATGCGCTGTATCCCTTTAGTGGAAAAATTGCTAAAGTCAACGAAGAAAGGTTGGTTCAGTGCACGCAGTCTGGCTTTTGATAGTGCCGGGCATTTACAGAGGAATTGGGAGAGAGTTTCTTTCTAATTCGCATGACACATGTTTAACGCAACAAGTGGGGGTTGTTGCATTAGATACCCAGTTTGGCCGCATGGTCTCCAATTGGCCAATGCCCCGTTATTACCGCTGGGATTCTGGCGATATCAGGGAAGGTTCTGTTGAGTAGATCTTTTGCTCTATTTTTGTTTTAAATTTGTTGTGTTATGTTTTTGGCCGTGACTACCTAAATATGGCGCGATTGGTCAGCCCCCTCCATTGGGAGTTGGCCTTTTCCAAGAAATATGAGTGCATTTGTTCCTTAACTGTTCCTAACCGAATGAAGAGTCTTGTCACGAGTGAAGGATCTGCTGATGGAATCCACAGAAGTGTGAATCTGAAACATTTACCCAGACGGGCAGGCTTGAGACGATGCTCATGCACCAGTTTAGAGGATCATCTCCCATCATAGCCATTGATTGGATCAAAACTTTTCCAATCAATGGCTTTGATGGCAGCTGGACTATCTATAAAGATGGCAATGTTTCGTTTGTGGGTTGTGCAAACGATATGATACTGATATTTGCGGTGTTTCCGAGTAGACACCCACCTCCACACAACAGTTCACAGTTCTTTTGAGTTTTGTCACCTTTTGTCAGCGCAGGCCACCAACAAGTAAGAAATGAGAAATGGACGCACTGCAGCTACCTTATTCCATAAGGTAATTTTTAATTAAAGTCCCCACCTCTTTCCAAAGGTTTCGTTACAGGCGTATAGAACGCAGCAGAATGCCTTTTTAATTCTGTGTACGATGTTATGTTTCCAGTATCTAGTTAAGGATCGAGCATGATACCCAGGCACTTAGCGCTAGAGGAAATCATGAGAGGTTGACCATTTAGACAAGGGAGGGTAAAATCGAGTACTTTGGTTTTAGTATTCTTTTTCTTCTTTTTTTTTTTTCATGTAAGGCGCGAGGTTATGATCTGAAGTGATGGATTATAACCCTCCCTCTACTGCATTCCTATTGGTCCGCTTGTGGAGTACGAATATACCGGTAGGCCACCCGGTTTTGGATCTCCTTTATTCTTCTTTGTTTACTATACTTTGTTTTTAGTATAGTAAACAAAATCAGTTCAGTTTTGTCTCGGGTTAACATCTTGCAGTCCAGGTGCTTACTTTGTCTAGAGCAGCGTCCATAATTTCACTAATTACAGAAGGATACTTCCCTGAGACTAGTATCACCACATCATCCACATACGCGATAACCTTGACCCGTTCCCTGTCAAATTTAACGAGAATTTTGTTCATAGCCATTAGCCAGAGTGGAAGAGAGATGACACTACCCTGTGGCATTCCTTTATGGGCGAATTTGGTTGAGTGCCTATTGTTGCCTGGATAGTTCTTGTCCCGAGCATAGAGGCTATCCCTTGGGTAATAGATTCCTCAATAACCAGCTCGATCATAGATTCAAGAATAGCATCAGTATGCACCTTGTTGAAAGCTCCCTAAATGTCTAGGAAGGAGGCTAAGGTGTATTCTTTCCGTTTCCGAGCCCTTAAGGTAGGCATGTTGTGATTTGGATATCGAAGATTGATCTAGAAAGCTTCGCATATAAGTGTCCAGGACACGCTCTAGGGTTTTAAGAACAAAAGAGGTTAGACTAATCGGCCTGAAGTCCTTCGCGTATTTGTGACTGCGTTCGCGTGTGCAAGAATAGGGCTATACTGGTGAGCATTCCTTCTTGCACAGTAAAGCGCATTGAGTTTTGAATGCATCGAATTCCACTCTATTCAAAAGCCGCAATGTTGATATGCTGTTAATGTCGGAATTTAATGAGTTCAACAAACTTAATCTTCCTCTTAACTTTCGGCAGACAAGAGATCATATTAAAAGATCAGAAAGAGTGTTGGAGCTAAAACTAAACCCTGGGGAATACCATTCTGACTTCTACAGGGAGACAGCCAATGATCTGTTTATTATTGCCCTTTCAAATCGCCTTTAAACGAAATTCCCTCCTTAAATCAATAAAACTGGCTCCCTAAAAAACTCTACACGAAGGAGAGTCGGAGGACGCATCAACGTGCTTATTCTAAGAAGCCTCTTCGATAGGCGATTAATAATCGCTGCTTATTAAATTATGTTTCAGCTTAAGGATTAGTATCTGATATTAAAATAATATACTGCGACGCCACTGTCTTTAACTGATGCCACGAGACCGAAAATTAACAAAGGAGAAAAATCTATGTGGTGTTACATTACGTTGGGGTATTACAGTTCGAAACTACTCACCAAACAATGAATGCAAAGACATCGTTCGCTTGTGCAGATCAAAAGTCGCGTGAAATGTCCTTATTTTTCAATAATACATTTTTCGCGATTCAGAATTCACCCTCCTTTCCTTCTGGTACTATTGATATTATTTACCGAGATTTCTTACAACAGACAGTTGCCCTCTAAAGAGATACGAACACACATTGTAAATCTCTTTCGTCTAGGAAGGGGATCAGATGTGATTTATTCTTCGTTGTTTCATTTTTATCCTTTATTCAAATTGTCATCTGTTTATTTGCTGTGATGTTGAATTCAATTTCTCAGCTGATTTATCATGCTCGAAATGTATAAATTCGTTTCTTTAAGGGATCCAAATATGTAGCTGATACTTTGAATGTGAAAATACTAAGATTTCCTTAACATCTACAAAAAACGAGAACTCCAAGGCCATAGAACCTAATCGGGGCCTCGATATCCTGTACCTATTCATCGTAAAAGAACAGGAGGATCATAAAATTCCCACCGCAATGTTTCCATGAAATAATTTCCATTGTCACCTGCAAGCCTACTCATATGATCCCACACTCATATCAATAAATCAAAGACGAAAACAAATTGATGTTGGACCGCTGAAACCTCTAAACTCCAAAGCACCACGGACCGCAATAGCAACGACACCCTTTCCTACATCAGCAAGTATCAATCGCAAGGTAATACAGTGACATGAAGAGAGCACATATATTTATGCCGTGAAGCCCTGCTGCCACAAGTGCCACAATCGTATGTGCATACCACCCACACATACAACATCCCTCAACTGTGAAGACGGCTCCCAAACACCTGAACGCTCCCCAGCAATGACAATGTCCTAATGAAACCGACTTCATCCCAATTTACATTCGTAATAAAACTTCAGCCTTTTAGGAAGGAATTACTATACAACTCTGGCTAAACATCCTTGTTTATGGCCACCATAATCCACTTAGGTAGTTGCGTTATGCTCCTGCTGTCGACAGAGAGTGTGCACTCTGGTTCTGGAACAAACTGCTATAGCGATGGTGTGCGGTAGAGTGCAAATCTCTGAATAAGAGGTGAATGTTATCCTGTATTCCTTCTTCACACGATAGTGGGTGCATTAGAAATTCATTTGTGGCTTACCCCAGGTATCCTGGCAATGACACACATACAAAAAAACTCTACCAACGAATTAGAACACTTTATATGCGTCGTCGTCGTCGTCGTAGTCATCGTTGTCGACATCGTAATACAGGTGTCTTCTGGTGCTCGAGTGCAGCAAGCGCAAGCTTCGTCCATTGTAATCCAGTTGAAAATTATTTTGTGAATTTGCAGCGGTAATGGACACGCTGCCTGTATGCAGCTGTGATGCAGGATATGTTTGCAGCGTACGATAGTTTCTTCGTAAAGATACACAATAACTTTATGGCACTCAGATAGCACAGTGAAGTGGCAGCCTTTTTGTATATATAAGTACAGAACAGCAGGGGGCGTGCTTTATACCTGCCTGTGTTACACCACAGCAGGCGTAAGCCAAAGAGGAACTTTAGATAAACGTTTTGAAACTGGAACAGCAGCTAATTTACATTATTATCTTGAGGACGTTTAGATTGTATTAGTTATGTGTGTGTCGGGGTGGTAGAAAGGAGTTATGATTTCACTGAGAAGCCGACATTTTGCATAGAGAATAGAATATTTTACAGTAGCAAAAAGAAGCAGAAAGTTCAAAGTTTGCATATCATTTACCAAATACATAAATCATCTGAGATTGCTTTAAGGAAGAATACTACCTACTATATGAATTTTTTAGATTGCATAACTTAAATTTAAGGGAACAAGCCTTGCAAATGTATCCCTAGAAGTATGAAGTTAATTTTTTTTTCATTTAAACGGAATTAAGCTGGCAATTTCGACTTTTAAAAAAAGGTTAGGAAATAAGTTGTAAGCTTATAAAAAACTCGTGGTTAGGCTTCTTGTATACCCCATTATTATTATACACCGCAAAGGGAGATAAATGCACAGACAGGCCTGAAGGGAAAATGTAACAAGAGACACAGGATAAGATATATACTGTGTGAACATTCGTTTTAAACCGTCGAAGCCTGTTATGACGAGGCAAAAAAAATGTCGACGCCTTCTACCTATACGAAAGAAAAACAAGTGGGAAAGTGCAACAGTGGGTATGCAAAAGCTATAATCCATCTACGACGGATTGCAAAATACCCGACCATACCAAAAAGAAAACCGCCACGCCTTCAAAAAGTGGGCGGGATATAAAAATATAACTGTTGAATGCTTTATACTAGGTGGTTGCATACATTTCGGCCTAAAACTCCGCCCTTTTAACTAAAAAAATCACTTTTTTAGTTAAAAGGGCGGAGCCAACGCAACGCCAACACAACGCCACGCCCACATAAGTGGGCGGAGGCACATACATAAAAGGCATATACATAAAAGTTAGAAAACGCTAATATCTATAGGTTTTGTCATATAATTTTTTGTCAAATTTCATATATATACATTGAAAAACAGTCATTTTAAGCTAAAATCCCTTAAAAAGTGGGCGTGGTCAATGAAAAAGCTAAAAATTTTTAGCTCCCTTAAAGACAATTATAAGGTAATGTTACGTACCAAAAATGAATGCTGTCGCTATAGCTAAAATTTGCAAAATGTATTTTTTTTTTTAAATTAGAGATGGTCGCATATACAGGCCTGTAGTGGGCGTGTCTGTAAGCTAATTCAGCTTATTTTCAAACTTGATCTGAAGGACTGGACTTCCAACCAACCCACTAAATTTCAGATCTCTGCCTTAAAATTTTAGGCCTAAAAGTTGTTTACATACAGACGGACGGACGGACGGACGGACATGGCTTAATCGATTCTCCTGTCGGTCCCCTTAATATCTCTTAAAGGTCTTAGGGGTCTACGGTGATTATTTCACTGCGTTACAAACTCTACATCAAACTTAATATACCCTGGGTCGGGTTTAAAAAGTTTATAATGGACAATCGAAGACAGAAGTGGGA
This sequence comes from Neoascia interrupta, assembly GCA_947623515.1. Lineage (NCBI taxonomy): Eukaryota > Metazoa > Arthropoda > Insecta > Diptera > Syrphidae > Neoascia > Neoascia interrupta. The sequence continues at coordinate 6,424,353 of OX392462.1, forward strand.
GCGGGTGATAATTCTGATTTCAAAATAACCTTTTACAAAATTCTACTTTTTGAAAAAAAAATCTACTTTCAAAGTTCTGCTTTTCAAAATTCTGCTTAAGCCGCGTTGTCACAAGGAACAGGAACTGAAACAGAAACCGAAACTGAACTGAAAACGGCGCCGTTTTTGTTTATGTTTCAGTTGCTGGTGCTGCAACAAAAAACAGAAACAGGAACTGAAAATAAACTCAGAGAACGCTTTCAAAAAACTGAGTTGTTGACATTATTTGACAATCAAACTGGTGACATTTGCCAAAAGCAAAGGAGAGCCGCTCACGAAAAGCAGTTGCTCGCTCAAATATAAACAAGGGTTGCTATGCAACAGCAACGTTTGATTTTCTGTTCTTTCGAGTTGTTGATTTTGCGTCGTTGATTCAGTTGCTGGTTCAGTTGCTAAAAACGGCGCCGTTTAGTTTTCAGTTGCTAATGTATGGGATTCTGTTTCTGTTTCAGTTCCTGTTCCTTGTGACAACGCGGCTTTACATGTTGTTCACAATTCTGACTTAAGCAAAAAACCAAAAAAAATGCAGAAGAATGCTTCGTCAAAGTTACAGAGTTTTCAAGAGCAGAATCTTGAAAACCAGATTTTTCAAAAAACAATTTTCACCCCAACCATGCAGAAGTGTTAAGAAGGGGCGAACGAGCCATTGAAAGAGAAAGAAGGCTTCACTATGAACTTGTTCGAAACCAAAATGTCACATGCCATGATGGATGCAACAACCTATACATTCGGCGGATTGTAAAAAAACTTTGTAAGCAACGGGAAGCTGAAATACTATACGTGTAACGTGTATGGACATACCCCAATGTGTCTGCAACGTCCCTGAAGGGGCCACCCGGGGATTGGTCTCGAGGACATAACTGTGAAACATCATGTACGATGGAGTCCTACAATTAAAGTTACCTTAAGCTGTAAGGATTATTGGCTTCGCCAATGAAAGTGCGCCGTGGTAGCACAAGGTTAACATGAGTGGAACATTCCACATACTCAGAGGAAGCATCTACACATCAAGCTACCAACCTGATAAAAAACGGCTTACATCCGGCGCTTTTCAACTAGCCGGCTACAAAAAGGTTAAAATGAGCAGATGAAATCGAAGAAGTCAGTTAATCGACCTGGAGCAATGCTGAACAATCAAAGTTCAAAGCCCATGTGAACTATATAGCTCATTCATTTTTCGGTGTCGAAAGTAAAGCTTAATAAAATACACAAAGCGACACACTGTTGATAAAAAAATGTTTTCAGTATAATGTTTGGACTTTGCCATTAAGTGTACAAAACAGCTTCATTTTATTGGCGGCTTTGCAGTATCTCGGCTATTTTTGGAGTAATTTTTGTCTTCAACGAGTCTTGAGCTCGAAGACTATTCGCATTAACATCAGTCCGAATGAATGTTATCACAGTAATACTTGCACATGGAATAGACCCCAGAAAAAAACTCGACCATCACACATCGAAGCTATAAGCAAGCACCGGCTACAGATATCGGAACAACTAGCAAAAATATTTTGCAAAAACTTATAACTTACCTCAGGATACATGGCAGAGTAATTTTGAATTAGACCCACCTCCTAAGGTTGCTGGTCATTGATTCGGCAACTCCCAGTAAAACGGGCAACATTTAGAAATGTATTCCAAATATTTTAATTGGTTGCTTAGCTTTTCAGAGAGGCATAACACTTGCGGAGATAAGCTTTGGGTCTTCTGTGCAGGGTTCTCATGTTTTCTTCTTTTTCTCTTGTATTGTCTAAATATTTTCACTCGCATTTTGCTAACGCATATTAAGGGTAGTCATGATACTTTGATCGCGGGCTTTAAGATAATGTGGTAAATATTACTCCCTAAGGATTTGGGAGATACAATCTTTTTGGGATTGCTCTGACCAAAATTCACATCCACGACCTCCTTCCCAGGAACTTCATTAGGCTTATCAACATTAATGCTCAAACCAAGAGGATCATCGAATCCGAGACCTAGATTTTTTGTATAAAACCCTCGGCATATATGGCTTATGCTACTATACTTTAAACCTAAGCATACCGCGAGCAGGGATAAATTCAAATAGATGAAAGAGTAGAAAAGACATATACAGTACATATAGAGACGTACATATAGAGAAACCAAAGACTCCTCCCGCGAGTGTTATGCCTTTACGGAGGAAAACAGTGGAAAAATTCACAGCGTAAATTCAGTAATAAACAACCAAACGTATATTAAAAATTTACATGGATTTTATACATTTTAAAGTGAATGAAACAAAAGGAGCAAAGCTGCTTTCATACCTTACTGCAATTGTTTTAAACATGTCCCAGCTAACCACCTCGCTGGGACATGTTTGGAGCTCGACCAGGAAGTTGCTTATTTAACTTTAGTTTTTAGCTACTGATTTTTTATACCACTTTATAGGATAAGAGGGATTTAAGATTTTATTCACAATTTGTAGCATAGGGAAATAATCATAGTAGACCCCAAGACCGGGCATTTGATCGAGATCGAATTGATAGTCGAATGAGCCATGTCTGTCCATCTGCCGTCAGTTCTTAAATTTTGAGCTAGGAGCTTTAAACATTATATCTTTAGTTTCTAGGTCCCGAAGCAGTAGGTATAAGTGCTTAAAATGTTCAGATAAATAGATGTGCTATTAATTTAAATGAAAAAGTCTTCGACACGCCCACTTTTGTGGGTGTTTTTAGGTAAAAACCAAATTTTCGATATAAATCTGCCAATGAAAACCACACCTAAGAAAATGTTTGAACAAAAAGTACAATGTTATTGAAAAGAGGTTTATGCCACGCCCCTTTTCTATAAGAATAGAAAACATAATATATACCTGGATAAAGAGAAGTTAAATGTGTGTCTGCAGCTCAGCACCCACTATATCAAAAATAAGGAACTGAGAGAGGCATTTTTGCAGTAAGTACCAGGTTCAACGTGCCGCAGTCGGAGTTGTCCAAATATTTTTAGCCATGATGTATGGGAAGAATATACAATGCATACCTACCTATACACACACGCAGTGTTTTTTATATTGAGGTATTAAGGGATCTGTTGCAAGGCTTTCGGAATTTTTGTTAAAGGCATTTTTTTTTTACAAAATCGTTGTTAGTTTTCTTCGGGCTAAAACGAGCCCCTGTAATCAGTCAATTCTTAGTTAAATATTCCTTGGCCTTTGATTAGATATCAAATTTACCATAACGCACAGAAAAACCCTTCAAAGTGAAAGTAGAACAACTTTTAATCACCAATTCGAACAAAAAAAAATCCCCCATAACCACCCCTTTTTGGCAGTCTTAAAGACCCTTCTCCCTATGCGAACACAGAATAAATTAAACCCAATTACCGTTGCTCAATTGACCTTTTCATGACAAATTTACTCCATGAAATTTTAATTTCCTGCTAAACCATACCTCTGATGCTCTGTCGAAAATACAACACCCCGAGCATAATTGAAAGTCCACCCTGTCCTCTCTGTGATTAAGGAACTTTTAAATTCTTAATTGATTCTCTCCGAAGATTCCAACAAAGAAGGATTCAAAGTGATGGGTCATTGCCCCGAGAGGCACATCATTATTACAAGTAAGAAACATCCGAACTTTTCCGTTCAAACGAATGAGATTCAATTATCCTTTTGTGACCCAAAAGAACACAAAAAAATGGAAAGTACTGACCCTTTTAATTGAAAGGCGAATATCCACCGAGAGACAACAAAAATGATTGAAAGACTCTGTCAACACCCACCGTTTAGCTGTCCATCAGCGCGCGAAAAAGGACCAAAAATAGCAAACAAAAAATCTGTCACTTGCACTGTGGTAAACAAAGTGACAAAATCCCCGCCACGTGACAGAAAACTTAATTAATTCTGTCTGTCTACCGGTGATTCATAAAAAAAAACCCCACCACCGCACCAGCAGTGAGTGGTAGCTGCAGCAGCACCTTGAACTAAGTGGCAAGGTACGAAACGAAAGCCATTAAGAACCATTAATCCACCCCTAAGTACACACCCATCGCACCCACCGAAACAAATCGACTGCAAATCCTTTTCTTCAATAAAACGCACATACGCTCGAGGTGCAAGGTTTCACACCAACCCTTGGCACAAAACAAAAAAATACTCAACTGAATCGACTTGCCATCACAGTTGGCAAACAGAAAATCCTTGGCCCTTATCCAGTGTAAACAAATCGTCTTACAATTGCACGTGACTCAAGTCCTTCGGCCGGCCATCATCGTCTTGCAACTAATCTGTGTTTGGTTGTGCGGGGAGTGCCGCACCGATGCCGAATGTGTAAATCAAATAAAAAGTGCACTCGAATGCGAACTAAATCGTGCAATAATCGTCCTTTCTTTATACACACAAACACACGCATCCTGTGCGCTAACGATAAGTAATTCAATGGAAATGAGGGTAAGGGTTGCGAAATGATTGACACTCACACCCACTGTGTCGAGCGGATATTAAAACTCTAGGAATTTGTCTACTCGTGTGCAACAGTTGAGTCCTGGAAAAGAGACAGTACTTTGCGAGAGACGATGGCACGGCGCATGTGACCTCAGCTCCGGAGGGGAAACCCCACTGTGAGTATCCTTGCGTCAGAAAAGTCAACTTGGGTTTATTGTAACGCACCCTTGAAATAAGAATTCAGTTTGTCGCGAATTCCTGCTCGAAACGGTCGTATGTCGCCAGTTAGCTCAAGGATCGCACCCCTGGATGAAGCCGCCCCCCCCACAAAGCCTTAAACTCATTCTGAGTCTGTTTCAAGTGCGTCTTTGTCGCGATTTTTCCTAAACACTTTTGTAGTCCTTTGCAAGCGATTGCTTCTTTCTTTGTATCGTGATAGCACCGAATAACGCTTAAGAACGCGTCTCTCAAGTGAAAGGGAGTGCTGCAACTCGCGTGTGCCGTTTCTTTTCCATCCGAACGCAAAGTATATTAATTAAGGATATTCATGCCATCATTCGTCATCCGGTTACAATTTTCGTCGCCCGGCCCCAAAACGAAAGGATTACGCTTGTGTGTTTTTTCGTGATTTAATTGAGTGCTCCCTTATAAAGTGAGTAATGTGAGAGGGAATCCTTGTGCGTGTGCCTCACATAGGTGATGAAATATGATCCTTTAATGTGAGCCGCCCGTTGGAGGGAAGGGATATATAATAAAAAATAAAAGGATACCCAACACAAAACACAAAAAGGAATCAGAGTGCGTGATATTTCGGTGTCAAATTGAAAAGGGATAACGTTTTGCAAATACTTATGTAAAACCATCAGGAGTGGCATTAAAAAAAAGGATATGACAGAGGTGCCAGTTAAAGTGTAAGGATATACAAATGTTTTCAACCGAAAAGGATACCTAAACCCAAACAATTCAGTATTATTATACTTTTTTTTATTTACATTTTGTGGGACACTCACATGAACCCACATCAGCAGCCTTTTGTGTGTCCTGTGTGTATATGCGATCTGGGTCCCTCGTTCTCCATTGTGAAGGCTTAAATTTCATTTTAATAACCAAACGCCATAAATCAAAATTATATTGCATCCTTCCAGTGTGATATCCAGGCGGCGGGTTGTTGCTGATAGTAGAGAGTAGGGCTCCCTAAATCTGTCCATGTCCTCGGGCCACTCTATGCGGGGAGATAAATTTTGAACCTCAAGTGGGTGTTCTGTTGCCACTGTTGTTTTGTGTTTCCTTGCTCTTGACGTTGCTGATGGCCAGGATCATCTTTCTCCCAGGAGGGGACACTTTTGGTTTCTTTTTTGTGCTTCTTTGTTGTGATTTATGTTTTCGAGCACACCTGTATGTGTGTGGTATGAAATCAGAGCAGGCGAAAGGTATGATTTTGGCGGCTCTAACAACAAAAATGACAATTTGTTTCAGGGACACCACCAGTCTTTGGTGGGTGAATGGTGGTGGTGATGGCTTTAATAGCATGATTTGGCTTTAAAACGATTCGCGCATAAATATTCAGGAGAAATGTTCATTGTTGTTATTATGTTAAACTTGCGTGGGCTTTGGGTTTGCTGGGCGCGGGCGTTGAAGACAGAGATCCCATTTCGGAGGGAATGAGCTCCCGGAAACACTGAATGGTCGTTAGTTTTAATTTATGAAAAATTTATTGCATAATAATTTTATGGTTGAGAACTTATTGCTTCCTGTTTGCGGAGGGGGCGCCATGGTTGGTAAATTATAAATGTGTGTGTGACAAAGTGCACCTGGTTTTTGCACTTGATCTGGGGGCTGTGTTATAAATTTGTTGAAAATTAATTGAGATTATAGCGGAAGAGCTGGGTGCGTTTTAATGGGCCATACGCAATTTGCTGTAGACCAGAGGCAGTCGGACGTAAAATTGGCTCGGGGCTCGGTTATCATTTTATGCGAATGGTGTCCTGGATGAATGGTTGAGGAAGTATTTTTATGACATTTAATGTTTTCGAATTCAATTATAATGGGCCATGGATGAGGTCTGTGGTAATAAAAATAAATAATCAAAATATCATAAATATACAGTTTTTGAGTAAATAGCCGTGATTCGGTTTCCTTAGGGAAATGTTAGAAGGGGGAGGCTGGAGGCTAATTTACCTAAATGATTGTAGTGAAACCCTCAGCTATAGAGTCGATTTTTTGATTTTTCTTTCTGAATAAAGTGTTATCATTTAAACAAACGATTAAACTTGCGATTTGTTACCTGGACATAAGAACAGTTAGGCTGTGTCTTCAGGTCGGTTCAACATGGCCCAATGTCTCTTTTATAAATCTACCATCTGGTAGCTCTCTTATAAAGTTCGGTATATTTACGACACGACCCGTCTTGACAGTTAAACAAGGCTTATCACTCTATACGTAGCCAAGACCCAGCACCAATTTGAGCCTGCGATTTTTTTCGGTCGTCACCGAAAATTGATGGCCATAGATGAGGATTGGATCAAGTGAAAGCCTTAGTTCTACTCTTAACTAAATTTTTCCAATGAAATTTGCGGCGCATCTTTTACATAGCTCCACCTTGCATTTCCATTCCATGCGGGCCAATAAATTCATACCTACTCGTGGAAATATCTTGAAAATTTATCCCAAGAAATCTGGCCGATAGACTAGTTAGGAACTTTAAAATACCTGAAAACCATGTTTATCATTTTTCCAGCAATAGAAACAACATAAATTTTTTTTAGTTGTTCCGCAAAACCGAAATCCGTGCCATCTTAACTTAACAATGCCTCGATTCGAGTTTTAAAAAGCGTTTCCTACGCCCGCCTAAGTGAATTCTTTTCTCGAAAGCGTTAGTTAAAATCAAACTTTTTTTTAAAAAGAGTAGGTATACAATAGTCCCTGTTGGATAATCTCAAGGCCCTCCCCGGGGCTCTTTCGACAACATGTTTGCACGAGTTAACAATTCACCCTCTGCTCTACCCAATGCCTTAAGCATTTTTGGCCGGATTGCATCCACTCTAGCAGACCTGTCATCTCTCAAGACACCTATGGGATAGTGAGATTAGGCAGGGGTATGGTGAAAAAATCCACACATACACTATAGGTTAAAAACGGGCCCATCGCGGGCCTAGTTGAAATTAACATTCAAACCACCTAAACATTCTCCCAGTGAAACAGTCAATTTTCCTGCAATATTCCCCTAAAAATTTCCTGTGTTGTTTCCTCAGCCAGCAGATCACAGCAAAAGTAACAAATATCGGTGTCGGAAAGACTTTCTTTGCGTAGAAGACATTGTCCTTTCAAAATTCCCACTAAAGCCTTAAGCTTGATTCTGCCCAGTTTTATTAGTCGCTTCGATATTTTTCCGTCAAAAACTGGGCATAAAGTCTAGAATACTCTGTGTCCAATAAGACTTACTCATACTTTTGGTTGGAAATCTTATTTCCAATAGTGTTCTTAATATGCAAATGGTGGTTTGATGTTAACAACCTTACTATTTTTAAGGAGCCCTCCTCTTCTTACAGGATCTTCAGCCTGTTCATTTCCTTCTTTACCGCAGTGTCCTGACACCTAGCAACACCCGGTCCTGTGCGACAGCCGGATTGGCTTTAACAGATTGATGTTGATTGACTCCATTGCCTTCAGCTTAACCTGGCTAAGTATACCAAAACCTCTGAGTGGAAGACTTTCCTTCTGGGGTAACTGGTGCCCACTTGGATGCCTCCTCAGTTAGCGGATAGGGTGAAGCTTACCAGATATGGCAGTACTGGTATGGGTAATACCGCGGCGGTCCAAAACCGGCGGTCCAAAGCGTCTGTTTCAAAATGAGTGGTTTCTGGTCGGCGTCTGTTCAGCTTAGGGCCGGCCTAATTTTCACACCTTTTTCTTTTCCAACATGCCAATGTAATCGACAACAATCATACATGTGAGCCAGATGTTTTTTTCCTGAATACTCTGCTGATTATTTCATTACTCTTCCCCATAAAGGCATAATACTTACAGGGTATTCTTTGGGTTTCTGCCCGGGGCTTTCATGTTCCATACTGGCTCATCAGCGTTTGTGTTTTATCTCTTTATCCTCAAATTCATTCCACTCGTGATATGCTACGCATTGTTAGGGTAGCCATAAGCCCTAGATCGCGAGATAATTGTATGAAAAACAAGTAAGTTAGTGCTACAGTGTGTACGCAGAAGTTACAGTCCGTAAAATGGACCGTTGATTACCCCATCCTATCCCACATTTTAAAAGGCTGATGTCATTGTAATTTTTTGATATTTTATAATTAGTGCAAACTTGAAAAAGGAGCATGGTCCAATCTCGCCTTATTACAAACTATAACTATTAACATAGGTATACCCAAGTAACGCTTAAATGTACATAAGAATTCTTAAATGTTTTGTAAAATCGACCCCTAAAGGGTGGCGTGGCTGAAAACTTTGAATGATTGAAATCTAGAATGAAGTCTTGTTTACCTTACCTGCTAATTTTTTTTCATATTCTTTCCTAAACTAGGCTTAAAGCCAGTCGAAATTATGTTTTTCTATAAAATTTGAGGTTTTTCTTCAATTCTGCCTCCAAACGTTGGCTTGGCCCAAGTCTAGTATGAACAAAATTTAGAACTAAGGGTTTTCTGCATAATATATTAAATAAAATTTTTACGTTTGGAACCAAAATATTGATTAAAATGCATTTGGAATTTAACCCTTAAAATTGATGCCACGCCCACTAGAAAAGGTCATTCAATTTAATTTTTCTTTTTTATTTCTTACAATCATTAGGACATGACAGGCGTCAAATTTTAGCCTTTTCCGACGCCTTAAAGATTTGAGAGCACTGGAGGTAGTTACATATATAAGCCGATTGTGGGCGTGTCTGTGGGCGGATTTGAAAAAGTTTAACATTTATACTGCTCGGGATGACAAGGAGCCCATGCACAAAGTTTCAGATATGTAGCTCAAAATTTAAGCCCCAAAATTTAAGCCCTAGTAGCGCACTTTTGCTAGCAAGTTTTTTGATCTGTAGATCAAGCGGTGCTAGGTGCGGTAGAGTTTTTAAAACTTCCGTTGTGGTAGTACCGTAGCGCACCCTTCATGGCTATACAAGCCGTTCTTTGCACCGCTGATAATTTTCCATAAACTGTTTTTCTGTTTGCTTCTATCCATCAAACCAAGGTATCGTATGAAAGTATGGGTCTAACCACCACAGTTTACAACCAGTTAACCATGGCAGGTTTTAAGCTCCAAATTTCTGACAGCTAGCAAGCCCTTCGCTGTTCGAATAACTAGATTTAAGAATTTAGCCTCTCGTTGAATTTTTACAATGCTAGTTCTATTCTGATTAAAGCTGCTATATTTAAAACTGTGTTCTTTTTCATCCACCAGCCATACTACACCACGCCGCTGCACTCCACATCTTTTGCAGAAGCAGCTTTTTTCCCAATCACAACCTCTTCAGTCGAACCTTTCGGACCCAAATGGGCACTTAAACCTCAGGCATAACCACATTAAAAGAGCAGATACCTGCCAAAGGACAAGAGAAACATCAACTTAGATGAGGACAATCGAATTATATGTTTTTGGTTTCTGTGCAGGATCTGCACTAGGATCAAACCCAAAAAGCTTCAAACCATAGTTGGTCTCAAGGGGGCTCTTACAGCAACTATCAAGCAGCAACTTACAGCAACAACAAACAGCCCTGTTTCTTGGCTGATTGTTTATCGGGGAAAAGCCAGACCAGGTTTATCAAGTTCTACTTCTGGTTTTGAGCCTCCTCAGCCATCCCGTGATAAGGCCCCTATCGCCCACAGCACCGTAATAAGTACCGTTTTCGATGCTGGCTTGCTCTTAATTTGTTCGAGTTACACCCGGTCCGATATCGAGCTAAATTTTGACCGAAATTCATGAATTTTTACTTCCAGCATTGTTCAAAACCGAATTTAGAAACGTTTGACTTAGAACGGAGCATTAGGATCAATATTTTTAACAATCCAATGAAAGTCCGTCCTTTGTAGCAACTTTTACCCAACACCACCTTATCTTCCTCTCGAAAATCCATTCAAACTCTTGACTGTCCCAAACGACTAACAATGCCCAATGAATGCCGAACATTCCTCAACTTAAATGCAACCCGATGTAAGACTTTGGAAAAATATTTCCAATGTGAAACTCCATTAAATATCCCTGAATCTTTTTTATATGGAAGGATACAAAAATAACTACTTTTGTGTACTTCCGGTCACATTTCAAGGTCCAAACGTGCCTGGAATCGAATATTACGAAACCAATGGAATGCACCTTGTCCCACAAACATTGTACGTGACATACCTCAACAAACGAGGGCGGCTAAGTAAAACTTTAAACTGAATGGCTGACATTCATTTCCGTCGGTTACCCTCTCCGGTTTGGTTCGGTGTGCTGAACAGAAATAATTCCGACACTCAACTGCAATGAAATCAAAACTTTGTCCGTTTGTGTCCTGGGTGAGTGTCCCAACTTTGACCGAAAACAAATGTTGGACAGAGGTAGAAACGATTTACACAAGCTAAGCGCAATTTTATCTGCAAATTTTCTTTCTCCAAAATAACGGATATAGCAGTAAATCGAGCGGCTCACTTTAAAGCAAGTAAAACATCCTGTCGCCATGAATAGTTAAAGCGATCCTTCCGCTGCTCGTGAATTTGTTTACATAATTTTCTTTTCTGTGTCTCTGTGTCTCTGTGCCTTGTCGTTCTTTTTTTTGCCATTTGCGCTGATTGTTTGGACCAACTTTATTTTCGCCTTGTGTCTGGGAGTTTTGTTTGGAACAAATCGCTAAAGCATCCTTCCTGGAGGAACTAATTAAAATCCTTCCTCGTGGAGTTCTCATTCCCATTCTGATGGTGATGCTACTGCGACGTGGGCAAATTATTTATTCGACTTTTTTTCGCAGTTTCTTTGCTTCGTTCGTAGAGAGTTTGTTACACTCGGCCGGTTTCGACTACCCAAAAGACGAAGGCCGTCTGTATATAGTCGGAAGAAGGATACTTTTTATTGGAAAGTCGTTAGACTAGACATAGACAAGGGACGACGATGCAGAGAGACACTGATGAAGACGCTGATGATGAGAGAAGAAGTTCCTGGATGTTGAAGGTCGTAATTTATTTATCCCGTAGCCATCGGAGGAGGAATAATTTATTGCCAAAGTCTTGGAGTCTCTATGCCCCGGAAGAGAATACGAAATGGCCGAGCCATCTGTGACTGAGGTTGTGACGGAGATACATATCTGATGTCGCATAAACAACAATGAATTCATTTGCTCTTTATTTATCGAGATGATGTATCGAATTTGATTTGCAATGAAATGAGCACAGCAGATCGAAGGGGAGTATTTTGTGCGTAATTAGTGCGGGGTAGTGTTTACTTTGGAGTTCGGGAAGTTTTGTGTTTGCACTGTGAAATAGAGTCCTGAGTTGTTATAAAGAAGAAATACAGGGTTGAGTCTTTAGTCTTTAGTAAAAATGGTGGAGAACTTCTCATAAAAAAGAACCTTCAAGGAAGCTTTTGCAGTTTCCCTCGATTTCTTATGAAAACTTTGTTATGAAATTCATGGATGGCAAGAAAATAACTGCAAAAAGGATTAGTTCCACCTTTGAAAACATAAACTTAACCTGGTGTCTTCATTTGTTCTAGATTCATGCCTTGCAGGTTTTGTGATGATTGAAATATGTACATCTAGAGAAGACACCGATTTACAAGGCTATTTTCAGACATTTTCCAGAAATCTTGCAACTCTAGAAATCAGTATGTCATAAAGCTTTAAAACGCACCAATCTAGGTCCATGATAACCTGAGGAAGCCTTAACTCATGCAAAAAAAGTTGTTAGTCCCTTTAAAAAATTTCTCACAACATTTGAAGTGGTTTTTGAGATAAATTTGAGAATCCTTGACCAGAGAGAACAAAGAAAGTCAGTTGGTATAAAATCACATGAACAACCGGTACAACGAGCCTTCCAATCTTGTGCGTAAGCAATGACTACTGTTTAATCTTATAACTCAGAAGGCAAAAAAGTAGGTACTGCAGGAAAGGTCCAGCCACTTGATTCTAAGACTTCTTCGACGTCCGAAGAACGGGGTGCCAGAAATCGAGAACGAATATGTAAGAATGAGAGTACTGTCATCGGCAAATGATAATTAGGAATTGGATTGGCGAAGAGATTATTTACGAAAATGAGGAACAGAGTCGAAGAAAAAACTGAGCCCTGGGGAATCCCAATATTAATTTTGTGAACTGCAGACTTTAAGTCATGGCTTTGTCTCGGGAACTGACAGACGGAATGCCACAGCAGACGAGTATTACGATGGAGGATGAAGTACAATTTCTTATTTTTTGACGAAATACTAAAAGCCTTTACTGCCTTTGGTACAATGCAGAATCTTTTGCATCAGCTTTTGGTCGTACATAAATTTCGCATCACAGATCGCATCGTTTCTGGCTTGTTTAATATTTTCTCGATTCTCTACACAAGGGTTGGACTTGTGGGATCGAACATGATCGGTTAAAAAACATATAAGAAAAAAAAAACTGAAAACATAATAAGGAACTGCTTTCGTTAATATTCATAATAATATTAATATATTAAAACAACAATAACATCAGCAATTTACAAAGTGGTATAGGATAGGGTATTCAATGGTCCGTTTTGCATTCTGTAACTTTTGCTTTCACACTGCAGCACTTTTTCACTGGTTTAGATTTTAAAATGTGTTGAGGTGTTAAAATTTTGAAATTTTTAAAAGGGACTGTTAATCCCGCCCAGATGGATTTTCCGTTATGCATAATTTAAAATTTTATACAATTTTAGCGTAGTTGGATCCTAAGCTGGACGGCTAATGTTTGGTAGCCAATATAGTGTTGCCAGCATGAACCAAATCATGCCAAATCAAGGATTAGAAACTAAGCTTTTAATAAATAAAAGAAGAACACCCAGTCAGCATATCTGAGAAATAATCTGAGATTAAATGTAACTTCGTATTTCCATTAAATTAAGAACAAAACTTAGTGGTCATTTTCCCTCCCACATTTCTCTGTATCTATTAATAGTGTTCCCCCTGACTTAAGGCAATTCTTTTTTCTATTACGGTTGGTTGGACTATCCTTATAAGCTTAGCTAAATCTCCACTCCTTTCAGTCCCTGAGGACCTTGTAAGCATACTTACATCCTTTAAAACTAGAAATGTCTCGTTTGTTATGCTTGGTTTTACATTTGGCAAGATGTGGTCTGTGGTATGGCTATGTATATCTAAGGTGGATGAAAACACTTTAGGCTGCTTCCAGATAAAAATTCTTCGGACGATTTACGGTCCCGTGTGCATAGACGGAGAGTGAAGGAGGAGAAGAAAGACGATCTGTACGGGCTGTACAGCGACACCGAACTAGCCAGAAGAGTCAAAACACAACGTCTACGATGACTGGGTCATCTAGAGCGGATGCACACCAACGCCCGGCCCGGAAAATCTTCGAATCCACTCCGCAGGGACTGCGCAATGGAGGAGCACCGAGACCCAGGTGACGCACGCAAGTGGAAGGGGAATCAGCCAACTTCGCGTGCGAAACTGGAAACGGCTAGCTAGAGACAGAGCTGGCTGGTGAAGCTTGTTGGCTGAGTCCCAGGTCCATCCCGGACTATAGCGCCACATTAAGTAGTAAGTAGATTTTTTTTTCGTGGGTAGAAAAAACCTTCATAGGCACTACGAGGACCGGCTGTGCGTGCTCATAGTAGTTTGAGATTCTTACTCACTAAAAAACCTCCCATTTTCCGTCAGACTACGACTAAGTTTCCTTAACAAGTAGTTCAAGCTTCTGTAGTAATCGCGTGTGGCAGACTGCCTTCCAACGAAAGCACCTACAATACCGTCAATTTATGCGGTTTCATCTTGTGCTGCTAGATCCAACGGTCTCATTCGTTGTAGTCGGCGCGTAAGATTTGTCTGATCCAAAGTTCGGATAATTTCATTGTTGCAATGTGCGCGAAGTCGAGTACTAAGTTTGCGAGCAAAGTTTGCTACATCATCAGTCACGGTTGCGATTCCAAGATCTCGGTGTAGATCGCTATTTCTTATGTACCATGGACCATCTGAGTGTCTTATTTAGAAAAGTTCCTAAAATAGATATATTGCTTGGTTTAGTACAACCCCATCGTTGTATGCCGTACGTCCAAGATGGTTTGAGCACTTGCTTATACAAAAGCAGTTTCTTAAATATGCTTAGTTTCAAAAATCTTCCGATAAGCCAATTCATTTCTCTTAACCTGATTTCGAGCTCGTCGTGTTTCTTTTTAGCGTGCGGCTTCCATTTCAGTTTTGTGCCTAGAGTCATTCCAAGATATTTCGCTTCATTTGAGTACAAGATTTCTACCGCGTTAATGAATTAAGGTTTGTTGTTTTACTTTTTATGAGTAAAGTTAACAAGCGTGGACTTAGTCTCGTTAAGGACGACTCGCCGTGCAAGCTCTTTGTCCAGTCGCATACTTTGTCTAAAGCGCGCTGAAGTTTTCCTGTTAATAATTCAACTATCAATAGCGAGAATAGCAGTTTCGTCAACGAACGTAGCTAAAATTATTCCCTCATTGTGGGGCATGTCTCTTGTACAAAGCAAAAATAATATTGGGCCCAGAACGCTTCCTTGCGGCACGCCGGCACTTATCTCTTTGTATTCTGAGTACTCATTTTCGTATCTTACGCGAAAGATTCTGTCTTTAAGGTAAAACGCTAAGATTCTATAGAGTTTTTCTGGTAAGCTAAGCCTTAACTTGTACTTCAGGCCTTCGTGCCATACCTTCTCGAAGGCTTGCGATACTTGGAGAAAAGCGCTAGTACAGAGCTTTCTCGATTTCGTTTTTCATTCGGTAGACCTGGTCGATTGTTAATTGCTTTTTCCTAAATCCGAATTGGCGATCCGGAATCAATCGTCTTTCTTCAATGATTGGTTACAACCTTTTAAGCAGCAGTTTCTCGAATACTTTTATTGGCAGCAGCGAAATAGGTCTGTATGATTTTTTGTCTTTCGAGCATTTTCCTGGTTTCGGAACCATTATAACCTCGGCCCCTTTCCATTGCCTTGGAACGTACAAAATTCTCATGGAGGCGTTAATGATATAGAGTAGCTTGACCTGAGTAGCTACCTTTTTCGGTAGCTCCTTCAGAATCTCGCTAGCAATTAAGTCGAAGCCTTTGCCGAAGGCTTTGTTGTTCCTCAGATTATTTATCGTTGACGAAGTTCAGCCAATGTCACGGTTTTCATTCTATAATTATCTAAGGAAGTAGATGTGGTCTGTCTTTAAGTCGCCACTTGGAACTAACCTTATCCTTTATTTATGAAGAATTACAACAAAGGTTAAGCCAACAATTGGTTGGAAATCTTTATAGCATTAAACACTCTTTTGTGCTTGGATTAATGAACAGTTTAATAATACACAAACTTCGATCCAGGGTTATGCTATATATGACTATTATAACTGCTTACGTTGAATAAGCGCCAATCCGGAGGCCAACAAATTTATAAGTCTTTGAACAGCACGTGGGTCAAAGACGGCTTTGTCAGTTTGAGCTTTATTTTTGAGCGCCTGAATTATCCCTGGGCTATTGGCTTACCTTACTCTTCAAATAATTTACAGGAGACTATAAGTATCAAATTATTTGCCCTTTAGGGCTTACCAACTTTTTAAGCATGTCACTTCGTGCGTAGTAATTATTTAACAAGTGCTAAGTTTTAGACCAAAATCACGAATTTCAACTTAACGTTCAGCTGTAAATATCTGTTGAGCCTCAGCTACGAAAAAAATTATTGCCAATGATGCCACCAACCAATAATTGGTTATTTTTGGGATTGATTGGTTTCTCGCGAATGTTTTTCCCGCTCCCCCCGATTGTTTTCTATAATTGCCAAAGTTTGTATTTGATTCAAGTTGATTTCAAACTTAAGGCCAATCAAATCGAATTCAGTAAAATTGACAATCCACAGCGTCTGTTTTGTTCATCCGAGTTGAGGTTTGGGCAAGAAAATATTTTGTGTTTTTAATTATAGCGAAAATATGAACATAAATGTGATTTGTATAGTTTTATTTTCCCGCAAATTGACTTCATAAAGCAAAAATGTTGTAGTAAGGATGTTACGATATAGGAATTTAACGTCTGCCATATCATCCCACATCCAAAAGCCATTTAGCCGGATTAATTAACTTTTTCCAAGAATCCTAAACAAACTCGACCATTAAAAGCTTTGGCTTGCGATACCGCAATAATCAGATTCTTTTTTAACCCAATTCGCCAATTCATAGCAATGCATCATCAATTAGCAAACATTTCCGTTCTTAATAACCCATTACCCCATTTCGCCTCACAAGTCATCGTCTAATGAATAATTCTGTCATTTCAGCAGAACACACAAAGGAAAAATGAACAAAAAAGAAATGGAAAATCTCAGTTAAATCCCGGCCATATTTTCCCAGAGGCATTCCCCAGGCAGGAGATATACACAAGACACAGAACAGGATGAAAAAATATTCTCCTTAATCTACCAAATGGCTAGAGACAGCACCAATATTATTCAATTCTATCACAGCATATCATCGTTCTACTCTGCGACAAAGGCTCGCATCGTAAATGGGTAGCCGAAAGGACACCTACTCCCATTAGATCCGCAATCATTACACAATCGATCATCCCCCAGCGCATATACACATATAAGAAAGCGTCCCCGAAGAAAAATGAGAAAAAAGGACCTGCTCCGGCAAAAACTTCATTAATAATTCAAAAGACAAATTGTACAACCATCAGCATGGTCTGGGTCTGGGTTACTTTGTGAGCACACATAGGCGGCATAGCCTGCCTCGATTCATCGAATCCAACTCCAATGAATTGCAAAACTTTGCAAGCGTATTGATTAACCATTTAGGGCAGCACTTGCAGCCTTTAATTATCTCTGCATAGACTGTGCCGCCGCACCAGCCATACATCGGCATTTAGGGGGTTGAATATGATGGGGGCGAAATTTTCAATCCAATTCGACTGTTCCGAAAACAGCCCCTTGGGGGTGATACTTAACCATGTACTGGGTACACACCGCTGCGTATGCGTGTGTAATGCTCATTTATGCATGGCACTATGCCTCATAATACCCCTATACGAGTTTGGGGGTTGTGTGCTTGAAGTTCATCGCTTTAACAACTCAATGAACTGCTCTGAAATTTGCTTAAATTACTTTACTGCCACTTTCGTTGCCGTAACGGGCCTGTAAGGGGGTTGTTCCGGGCCAGATACAACAATTTCTAAAGTTAACTCCGCCGTCAACCGATTGATAAAAAAAAGGCAACGCAGCAAGCACCCGCCGGAAGACAAGACAAAAAGGGGGAAGCAGCGATTTTATCCTTCTTCGTCTGGATCGTGCAAGAGACACACTCTGGTGTTGAGCGTAGAGCGGTGCTATTGTGTGCATGGTGCTGCCTTCGGGGAGTCTTTCATATTTCTTTAATGAGATGTGGCGCAACCCTAGTACTCCCGTGTTGCATAGTGATAATTGTGCTACTGCTTGCTACACCCCCTGTATATCTACTAGCTTTCCAGTTTCGAGATTAATGTTGGAAGCCTGCAGGATTTATGACTGCGTTTTTGGGTGAAATTTCACGGACACAAGTTGTTTAGTGCCCTTCGGTGCTGTTGAGCGACTGTTCCGTTCTTTTCGATGAGTGAGTTCGGTGTTTTGAACGATTTCCTTTTTTATTTTTGTGGTCTTGTACTCGGAATTATTTAAATTGCTGTTGATTGCAATGTTGAGAGGGTGGTGGTGGTGTGGTCTATTGTATTTTGTTTATTTATTTTCCACATTTCGACTCGGCTGCGCGTGGAGGGTGGCTTCATAACTACCCGTTGCCCTGGATATCTTACTCTGTTGCGTGGCATGCTGAAGTGGTCGTCGTGTTTTTCTCGGCCCTCGGGGGTAATCACGATGATAAAGGTTACTGTTCATTGCTCGGGAAAAGTAAACACAAGCAAAGTGTAAAATGCCTTTTTGATTTGCCCGTTTGAACGGTTAACTTATTGTTGTGACTTTTGATTTACGTTTTTTTTTTTTCTTTTACTTCGTTTTGTAGATATACAAACTTAATGGTGCGAGAAGGAGGAAGTAAACACATTTTTCTATTTCAATTGCCCCGTTTTTTTTGTATTTTTGTTTTCTTATTTTTAAATTGGATTTTTAGAACACTGCTGATCCGATTACTCATTGGATGTTTGCAAGATGCCTGAGCTAAATTGGAGCATAATTTTTTGAGAGGCAGTTTCGGTTTTATATGTGAGACCAACGATGGGATGAGAGTAGAAAAATACTGGGCTCTGTCTAAAATCGCCTGTTATAGCTATTTATAACTGTTAGAATTAAAAGCCAACAAAAACCACTTTTTAATAAGGCCAATTTGCAAATCATTAATTTTTTTATTTTAGAAGTAGTTAGGAGTAGGTAACAACCTTTAATGTTTACTTTTCCAATCCGTACACATATATTCTTAATCCTCTTAATATCCTGTGCATCTGGCCAGACTTAACTCCGAGAATTCGGCAAGGGTGACGAAGTTCTTTTGGGTGACGCGATGTCGGATTCAACTTAAAGCATGAACTCGCTAATAGGAAAAAGTCTCGAATATGGTTCAGAAGGTATGCTAAAAATTATAAATTTAGTAGAACTGAATTGTCCTTGTTGTATAATAAAAATTCTGGAACCAAGTCTGATTCAGGTAGAACTCTTTTCGTAAAAAAAATTTTAATTGAATTAAATTGACCCTCCACGATCAACGACTAAGATAGGCATACACACAGGAATAGAAATTCCACAAGAGTCCTGTTCTCTTAATCTGGCAGACAGCCTGTGTATAATGGGCTGCTCTAAGATATGGTTGCGATGTTGAGGATGAATTTGAAATGATCGATATTGACCGTCATTTGCACAAGAGCTATTGCATAAGCTGAACAAGACGTCAATGGGGCTTTCCAGAAAAAAATAAGGAAGCCATTAATAGGAAGCCATTAAAATCTCGCGTTTTCGGGCTGCAAAGAAAACATTTTTTTTTGACATTCAACGCATAATTTTAAGTAAGGCAAAAATGTAAAAATAAAAATCAATTGCCCAAACCATTTTCTTCTTTCACTTTTACTTCTCAATAAGAAGTTCAAAGATTGCGCGTATTGTAAAGGATGGTTTGCAAATATGATTAGCTTTTGAAAACCATGGGAGAAGCTATTACTAATTTCTTGTCCTTACAATTCCAAATCTCCATGGAATAGATTTTAAGCTCGGTTTTGGAAATGCTTTCCAGAAAAATGACCGTGTAGATTTTGTGTAGACACAAGTAATGCAAAAGATATGCTTTATTTTATGCTTTAATTTACAAAAGCTGGGGATGAACAAGATGTTTCGAAAATCTCTTGTTAATCTCTTAAATGTAAAAACCCGATTTTCTAGTCTTTTTTTACAACATTATTTGCGATGGTTTCTGATCTCTCTCTGTTTGAATAAGTGTTAAAACTGTCTTATATCCTTAAAGACATAGGTATGTTCGCTCTTTGACTTTACCAGTTTTTAAAAATGGAAACTCGATTTGAATATTTTTAATGAAAACCATATTAAGATCCCTCCCATCCATCTAAATACATATAAACCGAGACTTAATGTAATTTCAACCAAAAAACTTTTTTCCTTGTCCTTACAGGTCACCAATTTTGCCACTATTAACGAAGTATTAAAATCACCGGAATAACACGTGTCACATGCCCTGACAACCCTATGCAAATAAAAAAATTCCCCTCCTGAACGCATAGCCAAATCGTATACGGACAGACGTGTCCTTTTTCAGAATAAGCAACAAAAAAAAACACAAACTCGAACCAACGAGAGATGAAAAATTGCAAACATACTGAAAAATCCCAGCGTGTCCAGTGGTCAGACATTCGAAAAGACTGCGGTTGTCAGCCGTGTCAGTGAAGAAGATGAGGTGAAGCTGGAGCCATCAGCCATTCGCCAGGAACTTGAGCAACACAAATAGCCATCCACGAAATAAATATACTACACATTCCTACACTGTCTGTATATGATGTTTGCACGGACAACATTCACAAACAAGCACCACCGACACCATATCCAGCCGCTGCCGGATGGCCTGAGGATATTGCGAAATCAAACGGAACGAACCCGAAATTAAAGCGAGAGACACTGGCCAGGCCAAATGCAGATGCAATCGTGTATCGCATAAGGATACCGGGGCTCTGTATGTCAATAAATCGCAAAAGGATATCCACTGGCGATGGGCATATAGCTACCCAGTGCAGGTCGACTCCTGTAAC
Organism: Neoascia interrupta; assembly: GCA_947623515.1. NCBI lineage: Eukaryota > Metazoa > Arthropoda > Insecta > Diptera > Syrphidae > Neoascia > Neoascia interrupta. Next base: position 6,445,183 of record OX392462.1, read on the forward strand.
TGTAACTGTATTCCGAGAACGAAAGTGCAACAAAATCAAACGAAACACTTCGACAAAGAAATCAACTCGTTCCTAGAGCTTAACCACCAGTCTGCCGCACCTACTACCGCCAGTTGCAACTACAACATCCAACATATACAGTATCATTGCAAGTGAGAGGATGTAAATTTAGAATTTAGACAGTGCACAAACACATACTCATATACGTAAGGACACATGCAAGAGCAGGTGGAAGCAAAATACAAACATCAGAATCCGGAACTCGGAGAAAGACCTTGTGCAAAGTTTGAATCAGGACAAGCGGAAGGATAAACAAAGGAGCCTTATCGTAAACCGCATATACACACACCCACACACATACACCCGCACCCATACCCAAAGTATAATTGGCTATAAACTTTATCGGTCGTCGGTTTGCCAAAAAGCCCTGCATCATGACGAAATTTTGGATATACTTCTGGGGTACCATGGTGACGTGGTATCCGCTCCTATCGAATGGATATCTTAACGTGTTCATTAGCCACAAGGAGGTCATGAAACTAATGGGTGAGTTTTTTTTTATTTCACTGCTATTGATTTATAGACCTTTAAAAAAAAATTGTCCTTTTTTGAGTGAATTAGAAACGTTAAACACTATTCTACAAAAGATTGCAAATTGATTAAGACAGGTGGCAGGCAGTATGTAGGGTGCAGCTTTGCATGAGGTGTTACACAAAGGGCTTTCGTCTATTTGAGGAAGTTTCGGCCCACAGTAAATGTTTTCACCTCAAGTTGGATTGGCAATTGCAATTTGAAATTTCTTGGGGAAGTCTTAGTTCTCGAAAATGCAAGAAAAAAGCTTTTTCATGAGTTCAGGGTAAACCAATGCCTGCGAATCCTAAACAGGGCTTGAAACGCTTCTCTCAGAGAGTTTGACGTAGATTCAAAAATCTCTAATTGAAAAAACTTGAGAACCGCCCCGACCAGTATTGACCACCTCCTAAACGAGTCAGCCCAATTGCATAAAAAAATTTAAGCAACACCTTACTTCCAAAGGGGCAAACAATTTTAAAGTTTGTATCACAATCCAAAAATTTTAAAGTTTGTATCACATCCAGCGTGCGGGTTCTCCTTAAAAAGAATTCTTTCGTAAATAAACTCTTACCTATAAAAAAAAACCCGAGCTATTTGCATGTCAACAACTCAACACAATTTTGTTAGCACTTACAACTCATCCAACTTTCCGTTCAAATATATTCTCGAAAATTTAACACTCTTGACTTGTCTTCATTCCGAATTTCAAAAGTGCCCTTCTTGGAAATTGAACAACATTTGACATTTTCGACAAGTACAATTAATAACTACACACGAGTCCCTAAGGCGTACTTGAAACTTTCTCGCCTCCAGTGAGCTCCCATCGGGATGATTTTTTTTTCGATTATTCTTTTAGCTTCGTCCCAATCAAACAATCCCCCGCAACTCCACACACACTTGAACCAAGGTTACGTGAGTATAAGACATCAAGACGAGTCGGTGTTATAGCAGCACACAAGCACGGTCCCGTATGGCACGAAACTTAATCCCGACGCTAAGTAACTTCCTTAACTTTGTTAATTACCCTAATTATCTGCTTAAGAATTTCGTTCCTTCAGAAGTTCCCTTAATAGTACCTCCTATATATACGAAACCAAGTGGATCCTCGTTAAGTGAGTGCAGCGAGGACAAGTGTTTTTTTGTCGCGGAAATCAGACTCACAGTTGAAGAGGACGAAACCAAAACTATACTCTAACTACTTATCGGTTGACTACAGAGTGTATGTTTGTATTATCATTAGCTAATTGCCGGAACGTGATTAAAGACCTGTAATTATGAGACGGAGGGTGAGAAAAGTGGGTCAAACTGGGAGTCCATTTATCGGCACATGCTATCGGAAAACAAGTTAAATGAAAGGACAACAAACAGGAGCTTGGGCGCCGAAGAAAGTTTCCTCTTTAACGAAAATCGATATCCATTTGACTTTTCGGTTCATATTCAAGCTACTGGATAGGAACTTATGGAGTGAGTAACAGCTATTTGGATTTAAGTGCGGAGGTGTTACCTTTCATGGTTACTAATCAACAGATTAGCTGGTGGGGAATAACTTTGTAGGGCGGATAGAGGGAGGAAATGTTTTTCAGGAGTATACTTATCGATCAAGTTAATGGCTTTTCGGCACCCAAATTCCCCGCTAAGCAACTAAAGTTCTGCATACACTGAAGTACAAAACCAACGGCTTAAACCCGCAAGTGGTTCTTTGAAGAAGCAGCTCAAGCACCTAGAATCAGATAATTTAACAGACCAATATCCAAACCATTTTAGGTTAAAATTTGTCAGGGCGGATAGAAAATGACCCAAAAGGCATAGTCGATTGAAATTTCATGAGCTTGCTAGGCTCAGATTATATTACCAGAGGGACTCCAATTGCTATAATTTTTGGAAGCTATCGTTTTTTTTTTTCAATACTTTAATTCTTAAAATATATATAAATATTTCCTATAGGAAAACAGCAAGACCTGCGTTAGTTACCCTGCTTGTTTAATCTTGCAACCAGGATAAAATATTTTTTAGAAAAAATGTGTTCACAAAGTTTTTCCCTGGAATTATAACTAATTCCTTTGTGCACTTATAACCCACCCCGTAGCTTGTAAACACAAGTCATAGTTTCTAAAGCTAATTTTTTTATCAATTATTTTTAAATATTTTAACTCATAAAAACAGTCAGAAAAACAGTTTTTAAGCATACTTTTAGTCAAAAAGTGTATATTGTAAATGATACGCCTTTTAGGGTTGCTTTTCAAGCCCTTAATTTAACCCGAATGTTAAAATTTTTGTAAAATGTTAATATTACTATTCAATATTAATATTCAATTATTATTCAAGCTAAAGGTAATGCCATAATTTTTGACTACAATTAAAACTCAAAGCGCGGATATAGCAAAACACCCATATTTAGATTATTTTTAGGTGATTTAAGGGTGAAGCCCCAATTTCTCGCAACAAAAAAACTAAAATCGTGATCAGCGACCCAAAAAAGCCTGGGGCACCATCGCATGACCTAAGCTATAATACTGGATAGCAATTATAATCATGCTCACCCTCTAGCAATATGGCCGTCGAAGAGGAAGGGGGGGATAACGGGAGGATTAACTCTAGGCCTGTCCTCCTGTCCTTTCATCACTGTTAGTGCGGCGTTGATGTGTTAATGCGTTGTAAGGCCCGCTCTTTAGCTTATGGATCTACTTAAAAATATTGAACAAAAAAAAACACAGGCCCGTACATGGCTACGTTGGCCCCGGATTTTCTCTCGGGGCGGCCCTGTTTAGAAGGCATTCGTTCTGGGCTCTTAACAAATGACCAAATACGAGTATGTACAACTTCTGATTTCAGTGGCGCAAGCATACCTTGTTGAGAAAATGGACTGGACTATGGACATTAAACAGCGTATATCGTTAGACTTAATTAAGAAATGCTCTTCCTTAAAATACATCTGCAACTGTGTTTACACTGAGGTTGGGGTCAAAATTCTGCAGGGGCCAAAATTCTGCTTTCAAAATTCTGCTTTTCAAAATTCTGCTTTTCAGAATTCTGTAACTTTGACAAAGTGTCACAGTGAAATATGCATACGCGATCCCCCCTTTTTCATTTTTATACCCTACGCAGCGTATATTAAGTTTGATGTATAGTTTGTAGCGCAGTGAAATAATCACCGAAGACCCCTAGGACCTTTTAGAGATATGAATGCGACCGGCAGGTCCGAATCGCTTCAGCAATGTCCGTCCGTCCATATGTCAGCAACTTTAAGGCCTTAGATTTTAAGCTAGAGAGCTGAAGGTTGAGGAGTGAGCTGGAAGTCCAGTCCTTCAGATCAAGTTTGAAATTTAGTTCAATCCGCCCTCAGACACGCCCACTACAGGCATGTACCTGTGACCATCTCTAATTAAAAAAAAATAAAAAAATAAATAAATGGAGTGGCGCAACAGCTCGAGATGAACCAGGGCCAACTTCTTAACAATGTATGCTGTGGGTGTTATTTTCTTCACATACAAGTGGACCAACAATTTTTTGCCGAATCCGAACGGCACTTTGAGAAGTTTTTCAAGACATGATATTCTCGGAGGGCTTGTCAGACCCTCGCGGAGGTGGGGACCGTGAAAAAGAACAAGTCTTTTTTTTAGGTGACGAAGGCAGGGTTCGAACCCAGACTTCCGGCTTAGTAAGCACACACACTGACCACTACGCCAAAGCACCCCAATTTTTAAAAATACTTTTTTCAAATTTTAGCTGTTACAATGGTTCTAGTGCACTAATTTTGGTATGGTATGTGGTATCTGACATTGTCCTGTAATTGTCTTTGAGGAAGCAGAAAAATGTTGGCCTTTACGTTGACGTTGATGTTGGCCTTTACATTTCACGCCCACTTTTTAAGAGATTTTAACTTAAAATGAATGTTATTCAATATATGTATATGAAATTTAGCTAAAAATTACATCGCAAAAGTTGTAGATGTTGGCATTTTCTAATTTTTTGTATATATAGTATATGACTCCGCCCACTTTTGTGGGCGTGGCTTAAATAAGTAATGTTTTTAGTTAAAAAAGCAGGGTTTTCGTTCGAAATGTTTGCAACCACCTAGCATAAAGCATTCAACAGTAATATTTTTATATCCCGCTTCCTTTTTGCAGGCGTGGGAGTTTCCTTTTTTGGTATTTTGCAATCCGTCGCAGACAAACTGAAGTTTTTACATACGCACTGTTGCACGTTTCCACTCGTTTACCTTTGCTTTACTACAAAAAAGTCAAAAGATTGCTTGAAGAAGCAGAATGAGCAAAATTTCAAAAAGTAAAGTTTCTAAAAAGTAAGACAGAATTTCGAAAGCAGAATTTATTTTCGAAAAAGGTAAAAAATTTCGAAGAACAGAATTTTAAAAGCAGAATTATAGCCCACTACATTTACACACCTTACATTTGTACATTCTATCCACCCAATTTAGCTCTTTCTATTGCTCTTTATAAGCTCTTTTTATGAATGCCAAGCGGAGGAAGATTAGAGGACTTTCTACTGAAAACTCCTCTTCGTCGCTCTTCTTGTAATATAAGCCGACATTCCTATATCATTCAGCTGCAACTCATAAACTAAGAGCACTTTTGCGATTAAGGCAAAGAATGCAAAAGAAAAGTCCGAACGCCACTTTGATAGGTTTCGGAGGGGTTGTCAGACCCTCGCGCAGGTGAGTACATATTGGACAAACGCAGTATTGATCAAACATGGGCTAGCATCAAATGTTTACAAAGGTTTTCTGAGCTCACAATTTCGATTTTCGAACTTATTTTAAGGAAAAATTTGTCGCGCCACTAAGACAACAATTTATATTTATGGCAGAAGTTTTTTTTACGAAGACCTAATAGCTCTTCAAAATTTAAGGTGTTTAAGGCTATCTTATAGGGACACAATTTTCGGTTCATTGGGTCTATCTTTTAAAAAAGCAATTCCAACCTAGCCGATCGTACTGCATCATTCTGAAGAGCTTTCTTTTTAAGTTTGCCCTCCGGACCTTCGCACTTCTTCTTCTATCTATCTTTGTTACTGATGCATGCGGCGGGCTCGTTCCGTCGAATGTCAGAAAAGCAATAAATCTTTATTTGGCTCGCTTACCTATCGTCTCTATTCGTCAGATTCAGCTTTGACTCGCCCGACCCGGCACAACCCGGGCCAACGGCTTTCAAATAAAACACCAAACACCAAAATTTTTATATGTGATGTAAAGCGAGAGGAATATTTTACTGGTGATAAAAAAAATTGAAACTCTGATGCTGGTGATTTCTGGCAAACCTTGTGGTGTTTGCAAGTGACAATTTCATGTTTAAAAAATGAAAAAAAAAAATGTACATGTTGTTGATTTAAGTCCATTATTTATGCAGAGAGAACATGTAGGCTATTTGGACACCCGAGATGTTCAATTGAATTTGAAATATATTTTTTTTTTCGTGGGTAGGAAAAACCTTCATAGGCACTACGAGGATCGGCCGCGCGTGCTCATGGTAGCATAGTAGTGTGAGATCCTTACTCAATAAAAAACTTCCTATTTTCCGTCAGAAAATGCATTCTGGAAAACAGTTCAAGTGCTTAAGAGAGCTATTTTTAAAAATCATATCCCTGTTTTTAGGGAAACATTTATTTGTTTCAAAGAAGCAAAAAAATGTTGCTGGATAAATGTAAGCAATACTTATTTATCTTTGAATACTTGTTTTTTTCTTTGCGGGGGGGGGGGCTATACTCTTCATCCTTATTTTTGTGAACGATGGGATAAAAGAAGTATGTGATTGTAATTGCATAACTTTTCCCTTTTTCAAGTTATAGTCAAAATAAAGAGTCTGAACTCGGTCCTCATCTTGTCATATATTATAAGGACTCATGAGACTGTCGATCATTTGGGCCGACTTTCTAAAATACCTTCAATCATAGGTGAATCTTTATTTTATGGCTAGATATGTTTTTTAATTTAATCAGATTTAGTTTCAGCTACAGATTTACGGATTTCTTTATTCCCTATACATTCTCCAGTCTCCACGAATAACAGTGCATAGACCATTGTGCTCCTAACGTGATATAAGAGTCGTTTCACTAAGTTACCTTTTTCTGAATTTTATGAAAACGCTTTTAGAATTCAAGAAATAATAACCAACTGTTCCTTTACAAGCCAGTAGCCCAACCCCAACCTCCTTTCGAGACCGAGTGCACCCTTTTGACTACAAGGAAAAATTAAAATCCTCTTCAACTGTAGTTAAATCCTTAAGTTATTGTTTCCATTGTTGTTCGTTTCCCCCGGAAACACAATGGCACTGCGAAAATTTTCGGATCAAAAAGTGTTTCCAGATGAAAACCATGTTTAGCTGAAGGAAAACGCCGCCGCAACAATTGATGCCTTTTGAAAAGTTTTCCCGCTTTGAAGTAATCCTGTCGCACATAAAGTGTTCCGTTTCTCGAAATCGTGTTTTCATAATTATTTCTTCATTTAATTTTCAAAAAAAAAAAACTTTTCCTTTGGACTTTCCAAAGAGGGTTGCTTTTCTCGTAATTTCCCTTGAGGGTGGGCAATTCCTCCCTTAACCTGCTTGTTTTTCTTTTTGCCTATCGAAAAACGATTCTTTTTCGATACATCGAATCAATGTAATTTTTCTATTATTTGTTTTTGTCGGCACGGTTGTGGGCTTTTGGCAACTTCAAAAGGCCTAATTTTCCCTCTTGCAATCGTCAATTGTGGAAAATTTTTAGTTGGCCAAACATCAAACATCCCTCATCGATTGCCGGAGCCTCTTCTTTCGATTGGCAAATAATTACTTTGCAATCGTTTTTTTAAATGATGTGGCGGGCGGCAGCGGTTTTCCCTTTTCATAGAAAACCTTTGCTATTGCCGCACCCCATCCACTCGGAAATGGTTCCTTTTCGCGCAAAGGAAAAACAGAAATCGTTTGATTTTCCGCAATCTGCAATTGAGTTTTATTCTTGTTCGCCATATTTCTTCTGTTTAATGGGAAATTATTTCCTGCATCTCGGGACTGTGCTAGAGACTTCCGCATCCTCGGCAAGCAGTCAGTGTTTACCGTAGCCCAACCCCAGCTCCCGGTTGCTAATGCGTCGTTTTACTTTCATGTCTTACACCCAGGAACTTGTGTCTCGCCCTGAGATTTCGTTTCACTTGATTCCATTTCTTCTCCTGGGGGGTGTTTCCTCTGCGTTTTTTTTTTCCAGTCGACTGTGTGTTCGGGAAAAGCCTTATATGTGTGCAGGGGTTTGAGGCGGGAAAAAAATAACCACCGCCTCGCAAGGATCAGGAGAAATGGAAGAGTAAGTGTTATGGCAACATTATTGGTTTAAGCGGAAAATATTGAGAAACGAACATGCTTTATACTTCAGGAACAGGCGGAGACTGGTGCGGAGGCCGAGGAACTTGGGAAACTGTGGCTTGAACGCTTTTCAGTACCGGGTAATTGGATTTTAAAATTCCAAACAGAAACATGCGGTACGACATCAGCACAGAATATTCTGCTGGGAGTGGAGTGTGTGAGTTGCTCCGGATGTTTTCCTTTGCCAGGATTAGTTATGATCCAGTGAATGAGAACGCGCTCACTCTCTGACAAATGTAAACAAATAAGATAAAATGCTGTACGAGATATGGGTTACATATGAAGGTGCTTCTATGCCCCCTTTGGATGAAGCTGATATTCGAATCAATCAGAAAATAAGGATTTACTATTGCCACTCGTATTAGGAAATCAATTACTGTTGAGAGCGTGTGACAGGTTTATTTTACAAGGTATTTACACATTTTTGTATTGGATTTGTACTAAGCTTCCTAGAGCTGAAGCTTTAATCAGTTAAGGTCATTCTCCCCTTCCTCTTTGAGTTAGAAAACTATCATCATAATAAGCCCTTTTTTGGTGGCCTTTGTCTATACAAACTGATTCGAAAAAGGTCTCGAATAGTAATTTTAAATCCTCTTCCTTCCGTTTACAATCTGCAGAAGGCTAATTATAATCCCTCTCTTTGTGTCACAACAAAAGAAGTCTCACTATAATTATGTATAAGTTTCCGTCCTCAAATGACCGGCTAAGTCCATTACCGCATCCCCCCAAACTCTTCGTCTTTACATTCACACACAAAAGGAGTCCCCCTACACCCAAGTACAGGAAAACTATCCAGAAAAAGGGTCGGAAAAGTCAGAACAAATTAATATGTCATCCTCCCAGCAGGAGGGCCAACTTATTGAAAATACCGCCCACCAGGAGGATAATCGAAAAAACATTGCATAGTTCCGGGATCACAACAACAGACCCACATCGGGTCGGGTTCAACTCTGCATGTGGTGAACCCAGGGGTGGAATACTTAAAATTCGCTTAAGTCACAAAGTATAAAAGAGTAGAGTCACGGAAAATCCATTAAACGATTTCCAAAGTACCTTCCTAATGGAACCACCATCACCATACCACGCACCGGGTATATAGGGGTTTCAATCCACTTCGCTTTAGCCGCTGAGATGAGAGCAAAGAGGGAAAAAAATCCAAATGCGTTCACCAAGAGGAACGTTCAAAACTTTTAGCCTTAATTTTCAGGATAATAGGATGCCACAAAAAGCTTTTCTTCTTTCTCTCTGATGCGAACTTTACAATGCACTGCGCTCAACTCAGCTCAGCCTTGATGGGATTCGCTTTAAAAAAAAAGTATATAATATCCAAGTATAGGTATAATCAAATAAAGCCAAAAAGGGAATAAAAAGGTTGCTTTTTAAAATGACATCAACTACAAACCGGAGAGCGACCGAGATGTCGTCGCCAGTCAAATCACGCAACTATAAGAATATAAGGGCTTTCGGTATACAAACGTTTCAAACAATTTGTGTTTCAAGTCCACAGTGTGCAAAAAAAAGGGATTGTGTCTCTTAGCATTATCTTTTTCGGTGAGGGCTTAAGATGATCTTGCAAATATTACACAGTGATGGCAAAAGGCACCGACAATAATTATAAGCCAAATCTTCTGCTTGCGAACTTTAAGTCGGTTGTTATTATTCTGGAATATTCTAAATTCTAAAATTTTGAATTTTTTCTTTTGCTGGTGCTTTAAAACTATTCGTTATATATTTAAAATCAACTTCTCCCAAAAAAAAACCAGCGGCAAAAATTTTATCGAATTATAGGATAATATTCTAAGCCTTAGAGATTTTAAGGGTTAGATACGAAAATGCTTTTACGTTTTTGAGTCAAGTACTCAAAGTTTTTGAATAATCGAATTTCGCTATAGCTTTGAATAAAATCTCAGATGATGGGCTTTTCCCGTTATTTAATTCAAAGTTATACTTTTTTACCGTTTAGGCGCTTGAGGAGGAGGGTTACTCTTTTGACCTTTTGTGAGACGGTAAAACAAGCTCCTTTCTTATACCGTTTTTTAAATAAGCTTCGAAAAACTTAGATTTGAAACGGCAATTTAAAAATTATTAACGTAGCCTGCTTTCTTTTACACTTTGTTGTACTTTAACTACATCAGGTAAAGAACCTCTCTGAGTCCCGCCTGGGGATTGCGCCTGAGTGTCTGAGTTGGTGGCGGAGGATCGAGAACGATGGTAGGACCGCTCTGGCACCGCGACACTTGTAGAGAATAAGCGGCATAAAAGAAAATGATGATGATGATGATGATGATGATGATGATGACTTTAACTACAACTGAACAAGATCGCTTTTACCGTTAAGATACTTAAAGATTTAATAAAATAGTTTTGGAGAATTCTTTTATGTTCTTGAGTTAAATATCTGAAGATTTTGATACTTCAAAATTCGCTTTAATTATTCTTAAATTTTTGGACAATTCCTGTGTGTGGTTTCTATACCCCAACCCATATAGAATAGGAGTAATATAAAGTTTGTCACAAAGTGTGTAACACGGTGATATAAGAATGGTAGACCCCCAAGACCTTAAGCTCATATGATCGAGACCGAATTCTGAATCGAATAAGCCATGTCCGTCCGTCCGCCCTTCTGTATTTCACATGTTTTTAGGCCTTAAATTTTGAGCTAGGGTGCTGAAGTTTCGTACGTAAAGTCCACGGACCAGGTATTCAACGGTCCGTTTTACAGTCTGTAACTTCTACGTAGCACTTACTCACTGGTTTTCACTGTTTTCTCTTGATAACACCGGAGATAAGGGGGGCACACGTTTTTACACCCGACCCAGGGTATATTAATTTTAATGCACTTTTAGAGATATGATCGAGACCGACAGGTCAATCGATTAAGCCATGTCCGTCCGTCTGTCCGTATGTGTGAAGTTTTTAGGTCTTTAAATTGCACTAGGACGCACAAACTTGAAGTGTATCTTGGTTCTTATTTTGTACAGAGAAAGTGTGAAAATTGGTTAAATCTGCCAACGGCCACGCTCACTACTGGGTAGGAACTAAAATGTTGGTATAGAGCAATAATAGCCCAAAACCTTTAAGAAGGCAATAATTGCCCACTTTTAACATGTTAGATCTTTAAAAACCCGATTTCTCGGAAAGTTCACTCCAAATCGAAAAAAAAATTATATGACTAATATAAGAGATTATAAATATTTGCTAAGTTTGCTTTCTACAAAGTTTTGAGCTCTGCTCACTTTAAGAGGGCGTTTTTGGGAAAAATTTTTTTTCGAAATAATTTTCGTTATTAACGCATTTTGTCATTATTCTAACAAAAATACAATTAATTGATCTTAATTTTTTGTCCAGGCCTACTTTTAGGGGTGTGGCCTATACAAATAATATATAAATTCAGGACAAAAAATTTTAAAATTTGGTGTTATACCGTATACAAAAGTTTGTTACAGACGAACTCTTGCACCAACTCAATTGTTTCGTACATTTTTGCGATTTTTTTTCGAAAATGAGTCTAAACGGCAGTATTTAAACTTTTTCTGAAAAATTTGACTTTATTAACTTTGAGCTGTTTTATATGAGTTTTCAATGTTTGTATTACGCACTAAGGGGTTCAAAAGTAGCCTCAAACACTTAAAAAAAACGTCAACCATTTTCAACTCTTCAATTCTCAAAAACCTTTCAATATTTTCAAAATTTTTGGATTTTTTCATAAAAGTTTGGTATTTACTTTACTTCAGTTTCGTTTCTCTAGTTCGCACTTGCCAAACTTCTTAAAAAAAAATGAAAAATATTTAGTCAATTATCGCACACAACTGCAAACTGTTATTAAACCGTTATTTAAGCTTAAAAAAAATCTCCCTCGTTGAGTTCTCTGACTATTTTTGATTTTGAAAAGCACGCTTACTTTTGCCTTTATAAGACTTACCGCTCAGAAGTTATAACTCGATTGGACGGACGGACGGACAATTTAGTGATACCATACGAGGTCCCTTTTCCAATTTTGAACGGCCAGCTAAAAATATAGGAATGGGAAGGAGATTAGTAATGGGAAGAAGAATTGGTATAGGAATAGGATGTACCGCGGTCCGTTACCCGCAGACCAAAGCTTTTACATACGCACTGTTGCACTTACTTACTGGTTGTTGTCCTAGAATAATCTTTTTACTTAAAAACAAGTCAGTAAGTGCAAGAGTTCGTCTGTTTTTTGTCCCGAATTCGTACATTATTTGTATACGCCACGCCCTATAAAAATTAAAATCAGTTAATTGTAATTTCGTTAAAATCATGAAAAAATGCACTGAACCCGAAAATTATCGCAAAAAAAAACCGTTTTTTCCTAAATACGCCTCTTGAAAGTGGGCGGAGCTCAAAACTTTGTATGGTACGAACCTAGTAAATAGTAATATCTTGAATATTTGTTATATAATTTTTTTTCAATTTGGAGTAAACTTTCCGAGAAATCGGGTTTTAAAAATCTAACATGTTAAAAGTGGGCATGGTCGATATTGTGGGCGGTCCAATTTTTACCCTCTTAGCGGTTTTGGGCTGTTATTGCTCTATACTAAAATTTGAGCTCCTACGCCTTGTTTAACTTGACCAAAAAGGCATTTTGAAAGAAAATTTGAAATAGAGGTATTCTTACATTGAAGCCAGTAGTGGGCGTGGCTGTCGGCGGATTTAACTAATTTCTACACTTTGTCTGTACAAAATAAGACCAAGATATACTCCAAGTTTGAGCGTCCTAACTCAATTTTAAAGACCTAAAAACGTCGCACATACAGACAGATGGACGGACATGGCTTAATCGACTCACCTGTCGGTCTCGATCATATCTCTAAAAGGTCTTAGGGGTCTACGGTGATTATTTCACTGTGTTACAAACTATGCATTAAAATTAATATACCCTCGGTCGAGTATAAAAATAAAAAATCTTTATATTCGCTGCTTTATAAGTTAATTTAAAGAAGCTTTAATTAACCTAAAAAATCAATTTAAAAATTGTATACGTCCTTGTGTACGTGCAGTTAAAACGCGCTCTTTTCGTTCGTTTAAAATACTTTTGATAGACTGTATATATACTTTGAAGATTGACTGTATTATCATTTGCTCCTTCTTTATTCTTCTCAAATGTTTAAGTGCAGATGCCATACACATATATCCTGCTGCCGAGAAATTATAGCAAAATTACGAAACAATATTTTCATTTCATTTATTTTCGCATTTTTTTTTCATGTCGAAAATCATCTCATATTCCTTGTATTGTTCTATTTCCCTCCTGCAGGCCTTGAAGCCGACCTGTTTTATGTGCACGAGGGTGCAATAAACACATATGCAATGCACTTTACAGTACCTGTTCCGGCAGATGTGCACGACTTGGAATTCTCATGGCAGAGTCTAACGACATATCCGGTGAGTATTCAATGCAGACCCAATTCGAAAGCATTCAGTGTGCACTTGACAGGAAGCAAAAGGATACACACTTCCTGCACGGCTTGCCTGTGTGCCAAATTAACCTGCTCTCTAAATCCATCTGTCGTCCCACCCACAACCCATCCTTTTATCTCTTATCCTCCAACTTCCCCGCCCGCTCTGCTACGTGAGATAACCCTTGTTTCATAACCTAATTTGCTATCGTTCTGCCTCCGGTGCTTCCTCGCATCGTTCTTTCAGCTGCCATACATAATCACCATTGAGTACGAAGCCGACCAGGAAGCGCTGGCTGCACCCACTCTCAGTATACCGCCCAAAGGCTATGTTCCACTGACGATAGAAACATTTACCGTACATCTGCCGTGCACGGGAAATGCAACCGATCAAGTGCCACTTAGCATCAATATGCATGTACGAGGACCGCCCAGGACGAACGACACAAAATTGGGTTTCAAGCGCAATAAAATTTGCCTAAAAGGTGAGCCTTCTGCGAATCCTAGGATAAACTTGATTAAATTTGTTTCTACATCTGTGCGAATATTTGCAGGACTGTTTCCAGCGCCCAATCAGTCGCCGGCTCCAGCTCAGGCACCATCGCAGGGCCCAGCGCTGCTCGGTGCTGCAGCTTGTGCTCTTGGACTCGTTCTTGTCGTTGGGCTAATCGCCAGCGCCATGTACGTTCGAGCTAGGAAGCAGATTCGTCAGGACTCTTTGCAGTGAGTATTTAATTGGCAACAAGGTGTCTATGACGGGATAAATTTTCGGGCGGATACACTTTTTACAAGTGAGCAACAACTGTTCTTCTTTTCGGTCCTTGTATCCTTCTGAGGGCAACGATAAAAAAGTGTCCATTTGTATTCATGGTGTTGCTTTACGTGTTACCGTTGTATAAATACCCTCAATTAAGCCGGATTCCTTTCGCTCAGCTCTTTCGCCCACTTGCCGTGGATAAATCTCCTCTCTGCATAAGGATACACCAAGCCAACGAGAACGTGAGCGGAAATTTAAAATTCAAATACAGTCACGAGACTGCTGACAAAAGGCAAAAAGAAAAAAAAAACTTCGTTTTTGGCGAATTTTTCCATCGCATACTTTGTGTGACAGCAGGAGATATCACCACCGTACGTCATTGTGGCCAAGAGAATGAGTTTCCTTCTTTTACCACCACCCCATCACCATCACACCTCTTGTAGGACATGTAATAAAGTGCGAAGGAATCCGGATTTAAATTCCGACACCTTTACGATGTCTGACAGGTGTATTTTGTGCAGAGAAACTCTTGAAATATTTGTAACTGACAGGCACTACACTGCTTCGTACACATGTTGAGCTGTTGTGAGAGATAGGAAAAGTCCTTTCTCAAAAGGATTTCTGTTTGAAAAGAATTCATTTTATTTTCTTTATTTTTTCTTTTTTCTTGTTTTTTGTAGCACAAGTTTCACAACTGCTGCCTATGGAAGCCACCAAAATGTGTTTATACGCCTGGATCCTCTGGGGCGGCCGCCGAGTGTGAACAGCGGATCATATGCGACAATTGCCAGCCTAAATAAGTTCCCGTTGACAGAGTCGAAAAAGTCGTGTAATATATTTGACAGTAGGTGGTCTTCCAAAGGGGAAATTGAATTTTTTCCACCTACCCCGCCGCCGGTGTTAGATGGGAAATGAATGTCACTAAGCCGTAGTTTATTTCACAGGATTTCGTGGTTCGCCAACACCATCACCATATGCGACAGCTCTATTGCCGATGGGTGACCAGATAGCAGAGACGATATACTCGAAACCGGAATCCGTGTGTCCCTCAAGGATTTCGTATTATGCCTCGTCACAGCTTACTCAGGTGAGTTTTATCTTATTGGGTTTTGCTTTATGTGTGGTATGTTGTCATACAGAATAGATTAGTTTTGATGGGGGAAAGGATACAGTTTCACAGCCCGCAATGTATTTTATTCCTACTTTGTTTTCACAAGCTTTGCGATCTCATTTTGATACATTTCCAGTAGCTGTTGGTTAAGTTTTAACCAAAATATGACACAAAACAGGTGTAAACCTCAAAGGTTTTTGAAGAACGAACGCGTTTGGATTCGAATATCCTCGAACACCATCGAGTGGAATCTCCTGCCAATATTTTAAAGATTTTTTTACTTGCTCTTTGTCATATTTTGATCTTGTCCCTTGGAGTGTCTTTCGCTATGAGCTTATAACTCAGACATTAACTTAACGAAAACGGTATAAGATATTAAACGAAACAAAAATTTGTGATGTTTGTATCAAACTTCAAATCAAGCGATTTATTTATTTTTTATATCTTTCGACTGCAGGTCATCAAATGTTACAAGCCCGAAAGTTTAAGGCTTGCAAAAACAATCTTCAGGAAAAAATAGAAAGCCCGTCTACACATCTCACTCAATAATTTTGTGAGATATTATGCGATGAGACAAGAGTTTGACAGAAATTGAAGTGTACTACAAAAAGGGGATAGGACACATGATGTAACTGCGAAATAAATTGTGGCACAGAAATTGACTACTGGTAAAATTTGTATTTAGTCCTGAATGGATGACTGAAATAACTCCACGATTTGAATTGCCAAAAATTGGAATGTAACAATAGTCAAAGAAATCAACTATTGATTGCAGTAAATAGCAATAATTGACAGCCAAGGTCCACACCACCTGTTGGCTCATCTCTTACATTTCTGAATCCGAGTTTTTTGTCTATGTTGGCACGAAATAAAAATATATATCCGCTCACGACCTTAAAAGCTGCTATCTATATAAAATATGATATTTATGAAAAAAACTGTTTAAAATATCTTTTTTCTTTAAAGGAAAAATGCTTCTTTCTCCTTATAAGAAAAAGCATTTTGGGTAAGCCGCAAGAAAAAAGTTTTCTGTCAGCCAACAGTTTTCCGCAGTTGATATTTTTTCTAAAAAGTGCTTTGCGACCAATAAAGATTTGAAGCCCTTAGAGGTGGAGCTTCAAGTCTATAAAGGCCTAACCATAATACACTTAAATGAGCTTAAGTCGGCTTTAAGAAATGTCCCATCACAAACGATTCGTATGCCACGGCCATAAAGCATTTTTCTCAATTTCGTTAAGTTTTCGTTAGCATTTGTTGGTTAAAGCCAGTCCCAATTCAGTGACAGATCAGGGTTGACAGATTGGGCTATTTTTCTGATGCTCCTTAAATTTATAGTGGCCCTTTTGGACTCACATTAGAATACGAAGGTCTTTCTTGTTTCATTCAAGCTAAGGATGATTAAAGAAGCAAACTAAGCAAGTGTGTGTCAGCAACCGACAACAATCACATTATGGGCGGCTCCTTAAATGTCGGCGACTGTTATTCAGGTTGAATTAGCCGGTGGTTGAAAAACTTAAGGAAATTAATACCCTTACTTCAAAGACTCAAAAAAAATTCTCGGCATGCTATTTCCAGATGCTTCATCATCACCTAAATCACCTAAATCACCTAAAAAAAAAAGATCACCTAAATCCAACCAGCAGCCCCTCAAGAGTCCTTAAGGTCATCACTCCCACCCGATTGAATGTGTCCAATAATTGTCGGGGCGTGTGTGTGTGGCTTTCAATGTCTGCCAAGTGCTGAGTGCCGAATACCCATCACCATAAACTGCTTCGGACTTTTTGCACAACATTCTCCCGCTCCAACACAGCAGACTGGCCGTTTGTCAGCCATCAGTGCGACAATAAATATAGAAGAAAAACTTCACCGGCCAACAAAACATTTAATGTGTCCCCCCTGTCTGACCCAATTTTTTCGTTCCCACTATTTGCACGTCTGACGTCTATAAGGACCCTTTGTCATCATCCGGCCAAGTGTCGTCGTCGCTCGGCAACAGCGGATTTGTCGCCCTCAAAATCATGTTTCCACTAAGAGCACACAATTTTGTGGTCTTCATGTTATAACAATGCCATCGGCAGCTTAAAACAACTAAGCAAACACGTCCACCACATGCACACATCCTGGTCATAGTTCGCCTGACAAATAGCTTCAGCCAGGATCAACTTTAGGGGCGATGCGCGGTGTTTTAGTTGGTTTGGGTTGGTTTGGGAGCAATCGTAAAAGTGTCGCTCACTTCAATTTCGACCAACAAACCACAAAACAGGAAAACCATCATCATCATCATCATCATCGTCGTCGTCGTCATCGTCGTCGTGGTGGTCATCATCATTACGAAGCCGACCGGCCAACTATATAGCCCAGACGAGTAACTCTCTGACAATAAAAGCCACAACACAGGACAACAGCCAAGGGCAGACCATTAAATCCATGTCCCTATGTCTGCCCGCCCATGTGCCTCGGTACAACAATAACTTGTAGCAGTGGATAAGGAAGAATTACTTCATGTCCATCTAATGGTTTCCGTAAATATATCTCGACTATAATGGGCCAATATTTTCCCTTCCGAATTCCTCTGCAGCACACAGCTCTGGCTTTGGCGGGACTTCTTTGTGTCCCCAAAAAGGGATGCCAAGAAACAATGAGCAACCTCCGCACACACACACACACAGGCAGCCATTCATCTCAAAGTCGGATATAGAAATAAAAACCCAAAGTATCCTGGGACATGACTACAGGCTGCCGGTACAAATCCTCATTTATGCTCACTCACAAAGGATGCAAGAGTTGTCGAAGTGTAGTGTGAAAAGTATTGCACACTGGGTGCACCAGCATCTCTACACATCACTCCTCTCGCATTTGTGATGACAAACGGAAAGTTTTCAACCCTCGTTAAATTAATTTATCTAATGCTCCTGGCGACGGCATTGGGGAAAGTGGGTGGCTGCTGTTTTATTATCTCCATCCATCCCTCCTTCGTCTTGAGCTAGTCCTTGTTCGATGAAAAAACAATAAGCCCTTCGGTAACCTGGTAAAGCTCTTCCCTTTCGGGTTTTGTGTACATTAAAACAATTGCCGCTGTGTTTAGACAGATTTAATGGGGATAAGAGCGCCAAGCATACACATATTCCGCACTCGCTTCTATTCAACTGTTCTAGACATGTGGAATGGAGAACACCCCGTTCGGGGGATTTATCTTTGAACTCGTATCTCTTGAATTCGTTGTGCAATGTCGCCCTCCTTAGATTCCACACTCGACTGCGCCACATCGTGTTTACCTTGATGAAATTTAGATATGCTGAGTACCGTACATCACACGATAAATTAAAGTTGCACAGTCCTTTTGTTTTGGGTTTGTTCATTCCTTTTAGTGGGCCACACCAAACACCACCCCCTCATGGGAACAATATAATTGGATTTGCCAAGGACTCGCGCTGCTGTTCCAGCGAATTAGTGCTAATGCTATGCAAGATCCAAGCTTGTTATGCCAGTCTATTTGGGTTATGAATCGGCATAATTTTTCCGGCCTGCCTCTTGTGTCGTCTTGGGGGTAAAAATGAAATGTAGGCCATTTTTCTTTTGTTATCTGTTTCTGTGGGTTTTGTAATTAGAATTTCCATTCCCCCGCAGCGCAGCCAGTGGTTACAGGCTGTACGGGAGTAACGAGCAAACCATGAGAATCCTTGAAGTGTAAAAATGAAAGCAAAACCAACTATGCAAGGAAGTGGATTCAATTACAAAGAAATTTTAGTCCAACGAAACGCAGATTTATTCGTATTGTCCTTAATTCTTCTATGCGCATATTTCCTTTTGGAAAGGCCAATTTCGTGTACATTAATAACAGAGATCTCTGGGGATTTTTCTCAAGTCAAATCGTGGGCGATTGGATTTTATTCTTATTTGCTTAGATGGTATCCATTCCACTGGAGAGGCTTAGGCGGCAGTTTATTACATATAATCCTGTACCACGCCAAAGCAATTTATTGAGGGCTTAATTGTTTACGTTTTGGTCAGGCGTGGGAGTCTCAGTAAAGTCTGATTTGGGAAAACAGCTTAACTACCAATCAAGACCCTCTATACCATGACCGTACTCTATCAGGAGTCGACTTTATGGCGTGACAAATGTTCGGTTACTACAAAAACAAGCAGATAAGGTCATTTAAGAAACGCAAATTTTACCCATAAACATAGAGTACGTGTTGTACAATGTGATTTTGCCCTGCCTCTATAAAAGTTCACTCAAATTCACAGCATGTTTCCTTTTCCTGTTACACTAAATCCATTCAAATTTATCGCAATCTTATCCTCAAAAAATTAATCAATACGCTGAGCCATAAATCTCGACGGGAGGCTAAAAATTACACTTTCTTTCCAAGGACGCAATATTTTGGTAAACATTCCCGTACAGTGACAAGCACTCATGCCATGGAATAAATAATTACGAGGCGCCCTAGAGCTCCCTCGGAAATAGACCCTAAAAAACACCCCGAAGGCGAAAGACGAAAACGAAAACAAAAATAGCCCAAAACATTGACAAGATTTTAATTTATTAAACAGAAACCACCGCAATATGGAGATTTATTTGCGTTAAACCGCAGGACGATATGGAGGCGGTGGCACACGCCGGAAAACGGAAACATCAAAAACGAAATTTTCCCAAGCAAAAGAAAATTTCAATTAAAAGCGAAACGTCACTGCGCTGAACCGAGGCGATAAATCTTGCTCAAACTAGGCAATAGTACACCGACCAGGACAGAGCGCCATCTCGTTTCGCGTTGCACCAGCTCTCTAAAGCGTTTCATTCTGACAGGATGGAAATTTTTTGTTCCCTAGTGTTCCTGCAGCGGAAGTGCACTCTCTGAGTGGCGGAGAAAATTTTAAATTCCACCCACTTGCCGCAGTCACCCAGCCTCAGCACAGACCAAGACCGGGACCCGCTGACAATTAAAATTCAATAAATCACTGGGAGTGGAAAGGCCCGAAATTTTGCCGTCCCTCTGGCATTGTGTTACCAGTTCTGGGCATTTGCACTTGCAGTATGCAGCTATGCGTTGTCAAATCGGACCCGCAGAGCTATTGTTTCACTCTCGAAGTATACAGCGGTGATGAAATTTGACGACCATAACGATGGCGACTTGGTTTCATACAATTGAACATCTCGGCGGATGCAATAGAATATGCATCAGCTCTGGAGAGGTGTTCTCCAATTGTTATGTGCATCTGACAGCACATCCCAATTAAAGTCCACTTAACAGCGTATACCCTGCCCGAGTGGCTTGTTCGTACACGATGTACATACACGCCTCCTTGAAAGTTTCATTTCCAGTTGCAATGGCACTTCTAGTGCTGTGTCACTGTCAGACAGAATCGACAACGCTCGATTGAAATGTGTCATGCGGCAGCGTTTTTGGGAAGCTATGATTTTCAAATTCCATCTTTAAATACCAAAACTGTGTGTTCATATCAGTTGCATGATATCGAATTCCAATGGAGAATTCGTCAATACCCATCCTTGATCCTTGTTTCCATTATGCATATTCAAGCTCATCTTGAACGAAGGCTTTCACCAGCTCACTTGAAAGGATTATTAATACTTCCGATTGCTCGTAGCTACTTGATTAGGGATTCCTTTCCGAAAACAGTCGAGTAATTTCGATTGGGTAAATTATAGGTTCCAAGCAAGGAAACCGGTCTATGATTGGAAGAGCCCAAGAAGCATGTCATAGGTAACTGAAGTAGGGTTCTTCCTTAATTGGGTTCTGTGCGCCATTGGACGGCATACGATAATGATAGTGCTTCAGTGAGTCGTCTAACAAAGGGGAGAGAATTAATCTGCATTTTAAAAAAAAGTGAATTTAAGTGGGAACTGTCTGAGTTCTATGTTATAAGATGTAAGCAGACCCAAGGCTTAATTGAGAGGGAACCTTTGGATAGGGTTAAATCGTGACGTGATTGCTGTTGAATATTTTACTCACGATGTGGGGGAATGGTAAGTGAGTCCAATAAATACTCGATAACGTATTGATTCGAACAGAATGGTTCTATTTGTCAGTTTTTTTCTTGATTTTCACTGTCTTATTAAATTGCTACATTGAAATGATTTTATTTTGTAGTTGCACTATAATATGAGAGTCTTAAACCTTTCGAAAAGCCTTCGCCAGTCGACTTATTTTGAGATTTTTCTACTATTATATGTCTTGAAAATCTAAACGTGGAATATAGCGCTAGCAAGACTTTTAGAGCTTTGTTCAAAACACCCGTCCAATATTCAACTGCTCTGTCTATGTTATAGCTCGTAAATATATGTGGCACCTGGAAAGTAACCGCTTCAATGACAAGCAATTATTAACTTTGGCAAGTCCTAAGGCTCCTCAATCAAATGGCTCTTGACTTCTTGCCTTAAGGTCTTAATACAACCGACTTTATTTCACAAGGAATCAGAATTAGCGTCGCTATTTGACTACAGCACGACCACCTAAAAAAAGGGTCACTGCTACCACAAAAATTTTGCAGAATTTTTTACACCTAAATTTTGACACTAACGACAAACTTATTTTGAAAATGGATCAAAAATTAATAGACCCAAAAAATGTGATCGGAATGGTAGAGAATCGCCAAAGCTCCGAGAAATTGTTTCTTATTACGTTCTGAGGCTTTTTTGTTAAAAAAGGATCTTAGAGAGCGGAAGAAAGACTTAATTTAAGCGGGCCAGGCTAGGCTCTCAGACCTTAGGAACTCAAATCTAATACCAGTGTTTGAAAAATTGGAATTCCATCACTAAAAACTAAAGGAAGGTAGAGGTAGGAGAAAATTCTGCTTTTCTAAATTTCTGCTTTAGTCAGAATTAGAATAAGATATTCTTAAGCAAAATTTTCACCTTTTTTAAGTAGATATGTAAAGTAAAAGTAAACAAAAGCTGGCAGGAGGGTTGTAGGGGGACGGCACGTGACGGGGTCAAAATTATACTGGGGTCAAAATTATGTTTACAAAATTCTGATTCTCAAAACTCTGTTAACGAAATTCTGGAAATGCAGCCTTTACCAATAACTGGGTCAAAATTCTACCCGGATCAAAAATTTGCTTTTACGAATTACGAACGAAATTCAAACAAACGTTTTACAAATTTCTACTTTTTAAAATTCTGTTTTGCAAGATTCTGAAACTCTTTCGACGCTAAACAGTGAAATATTTATGGGGGGTGTGCCAACCCCATGCAACCTCTAGTGTATTTCTTTTTTACCTTTGCAAAAAAGAAGTCAAAAGTTCTACCTTTTTAAAATTGTGAAAAGTTTTCCTAAAAAAGCAGAATTTTATTGCTCACGTCAAAATGTCACGTGGAAAGCTAGAATTTTGATTCCGGCAGAGTTTTAATCCAAGCCCCAAAATTCAGCTTTTCAAAGTTCTGCTCAAAATTCTTTTTCATCTTGTGGGGTTTTCAAAATTCTGTTTTACAAGATTTTGAAACTCTTTTGACGCTAAACAATGAAATATTTATGGGGGTGTGTCAACCCCATGCAACCTCTAGTGCATTTCTTTTTAACCTTTGCGAAAAAAGTCAAGGGTTTTACTTTTCAAAAATGTGAAAAGTTTGCCAAATAAAAGCAAAATTTTATTGCTCACATCAAAATCTTGAAAAGTTATTTTGATCCATGCCTCGAAGTTCTGCCGGAATTAAAATTTCTCAAATCAAAAAATTCTCCATTCTGTTTTACGAAATTCTGAATAATGCAATCTTGAATAAGCAGAATTTTGAAAGCAATTTTTTTTTTTCGAAAAAGCTGCATTATGACCCACACCCAGTCAGCACTGCCCTCATGCAGATCTTATAAAAGTAGGAGTTTTCCAGAGTTTTTTAAAACAGAATTTTGAAGCAAAATTTTTCAACAGAAGGTTGAGGTTTCCCCTCCTTCCAGGCCACCTCGAGGGCTAAAATGAGCCATTCGCAACTTCCTCTTCAAACTTTCGCCGCCCTCCTGTCCTCCGGTGGCATAAATTTACAAAAAATCAGAATAAGCAGAATTTGATTGCGTAAATCAGAATTTGGGAAAGCGGAAATTCGAAAAGCTGAATTTCGAAAGCAGAGTAAAGACACGCTCCCTTTTAAAACGTGCTCTCCTTGATCTCCAAGCCGCTTGAAAGAATCAACCTTTAGGCGGTAATTGATCTACAGGTGCGCTCCGCTGCTAAGCCCAAGATAGATTTTTTCTGCAGCTAGATTTGGTGCAAAGACTTATTCGTTAAGTAAAGCTAACATAAAATCACAAGCCTGCTTGACTAACTAAATTTCACCCTAAACTACATCGCAGATATCAATTCGAAATTCATGAGTGTACAGGGCTTGATAGGATCTTCATAGGTCGGACACTCTCTTTTTTATGGCTGACCGCTGACGTTGGACTTAATAAATAGACAAGCATTGTGACAAAAAAACCAAATGGGTCCAAGAACCGACAAAAATATCATAGATGAAGGTTTAAAAAAGGATGATCAAAGATCATAAAATTGACTGAATTGAACTAAAATACTGGAACTATGTACCGGTAACAGTCGCTAAGCGTATCCAAATAACTCATTTTGGTAATATATGAGACAATCTTATTAAAGGGGATAGTAGGCTGAAATTGTCATTCTTTTGTTTTTTCTGGTTAAGCAAGCCATTTTTCCCCCAAATATATTCAAATAAATTTTTTAACTCAATGCACAATATTTTTTAACATTATATAACATCATTATTCCTTGCGCCAATTCCAGTGTTCTATCTTTTACTCTCAGGTCCTTTTTCCCTTAAGGTCCATAAACATTAACTCTTCTTAATACTACGATCAGATATTAATATAATAGCTTGTTATACTTACCTAAAACCTATAGCCTAAAGAAGCCCGATAAAATTATACGCCATTATCTTTTCCAAACCACATGGTGAACCCCAATCAATTTCCTCGAAATATCAAATATTAAAACCTGCTTGGAAGAAAGTAACTCAATCTTATAGTTATAATAAGAGGCAGCCTATAGCTCCTCCATTCGACCGCAAAATCATGTCCGCCGGGCCAGTTAAGAAAAGAAAATTCTCCTCGATAATGGGCTTCTCAGTTGGCCCTATTCACAATCCAGCTTGCACATACCCATATAAATCGCCTGTGGAAATTCTAACGAAAATGTTATCCAAAGCATCCTTTTTCTACCCCAAAGATTAACATATGACCCCACAAAATAAGCATTTCAAAGTGAGTCTATATGTTGTATACACCCCGCCAACCAGCGCCACTCCCTCTCTCTTTGCTGTCCATTAAAATTACCAAATTAAACCATTCAATCCCTCATTTACAGCGGTCCCTGTATACAAGACCCCATCTCACTAGACCTTATGAATTATTCACATTTCCTACCCCCAAAAGAAGACGACCCATGTAGACCAACAACCCGCCAGCAGGAATACCACCAATGTGCCAAGTCCCCGTACGCCCATTTCGAGTATCGAAAACCCATCATTTCGGGGCGCAAAACTGCAAATCAATGATAAAATTTTTCAAAAGGGATTATTCCATAAATCTCCCCGCCCATGCTCTGCGTCTCTTGCTCTGTGCCGGAAATGTCATCCCTTTAACAAGAAGAACTCCTCCGGGATTCCAATCGACGTTACAGGATTTTGTTCAATAGAGACACCAAAGATGTTGAACTCTTTGTGCTTGTGTGTCTCGGGGAGGGTGTGAGAATCTAACATGTGCTTTGGCAGACTATACGCAGGGTGGAGGATAGATAATTTATTTTCACCCTCGCTTGCATTTGTCACTAGCGATTATCATAATTTTATTTGACAATTTCTCTGCACCCGTAAAAAAAAATAAAACGAATATTATGCGGTGTGGCACCCTACGCGTCACAACTTGGAACTTCTTAGCATTTACGAATTGGTTTTGAATCTCTTTGCAGGTATACAGCATGTCGACGCCCAAGAGCACTCGGGGTAGTTGTGGCGATTCGAAGGAAAAACTTCGTCGAATTCCCAGCGTACAACCGGGAACCCTGCATTGTCAACACCTTATTAAGGAGGGCACGTACGGAAGGATCTATGCCGGAAAAATAGGCGATTCCTGTGATATACTAATAAAAACCGTGGTGGATGGGGCGTCACTGACACAGGTCGCCTGTTTGCTGCAAGACGCATCGATGTTGATTGGTGTAAGTCATCAGAATATTTTGGCACCCATGATGGCGAACACTGAATTGCCGGGCCCGCCGGAAATCGCCTATCCGAATCCGGCAAAGGGCAATTTAAAAATGTAAGTCAATCATTATCCTGGGTGCAGATCTTATACACAGCACGATTATCCTGCATTGCATTTCTTTTCTTTTATCGGCAGATTTCTTCAAAAATCGAGAGAAACGAACTCCCCGCTTAGCACTCGAACGCTGGTCGAGTTTGGACTGCATGTTACTAAGGGCTTGGCCCATCTTCATTCATTAGGAATCCTACACAAAGATATAGCCACCCGAAATTGCTAGTAAGTATGTAACTGAATTGGTTGAAAGCTATGAGGAGTCCGATGGATAGGAGTTTGTTTGACATTTTTAGGACAAATGTTATAAAGTCTTGAAAATGACTTGAGTAAATAGAAATGTAAAAAGTTCGATGAACTATGTTAGATTCCAGCAGATCAATTTTCTGCCATTTTCGTACCAAAACAACCTACCTACCTGCCTGTTCCTCCTCTCTCACCGGTCAACGTATTTCTAAGTAAATCAACCTCGTCGTTTAGTCTTTCTCTGATCCATTTATTGGTTTTACAGTGTAAAAATTGGATCTTCCTTAAAGAAGGAACTTCTTTTTTCCAAATCTCCCGAAAGCTTTGACCAAATCTCACTAACCCAAGTTTTCTTTATCACAGCCAGTTGATCGATGTATCTGAATTTTTTCGTTTATGGCCAAAAAGAAGCAGGGATATCAGAAAAAAAAAAACTTTGTGCAATCCCAGCTATCTAGTATCAAATTTAAAGCTAGTGTTCTTCAAAGCTATGTCTCCACCCGCAATAAAACTGGGATTAGCAAGAGATCCGAAGTGTCTCCATTGGACAAACGTAGGATGAATTCGACACAAGTACTCTTTTTTTGTCATTTTTGTCTCAAAAGAGAGTGGAGATGACATTTCCCAAGTACGAGAATAAGTTAGATTAGTTAGATGGGATAAGTTAGATGGGGGCCAGATTGGCCCATTGTGATTACCCTTGTAAGGTAGACTAACATGGTTGGACATTGACTTACTAACCGAAGTGCGAGAAAACAATTTCATTGTAGTTGTAGTTCAAAGATTGGTAGGTTCATCAGCTAAGCAGTTTCCTGGAATGTCTCTAAATCAGGCGTATCCTTAACTGCTCCCATGTTTTTAGAAGCAATCGTCGTTCAAAGGCTAGTATAGAGCTTATAGAGTTGACGAATTCAAGGCATTTGATGCGCTCACGGCTGTACCAGAAAATTTGCATATTTTTGGAAGCATCACGTTTTTTTTAGAATAAAATTTCTTAACCACAAAAATGTCTGTGAAACCCCTACAATGATAAAAAAAAGTCTAAAAGAGCGACCAATCTGAGAAAGCCATCATCAGTTTTTTATGAATCGGTTTAGGCGAATCGTTTCAGTTTTCAGGAAAGCACCATTATCTGAAAAGAAGATATGAGGAAAATAACTTTGAAGTTTTATTCAACTGAATTTAGTATGTTAAAAGTTCATGTTCTCAATTTTTTTTTTTAACAAGAAAAGAGAACTAGCCGTAGCTCTCCGAACTCTTTCCAGTATGTTAGATTTCTATAGCTTAACTATCTTCTCCAAATAAGACGTAAATCATACATATTATAGAGAAGATTAAGCTAGAAGAAGAAGCAATGCCCGAATGTAACTTTTTTATAGTGAATATTTTAAAATTTCGTAGTCGAATCCTTCGAACTCTTTCCCATATTGGTTTTTAAAGCCAATAAAAATTACCAATCTCAATTTAACTAAGACAGAATTTGCGAAGCAAAAATCAGCCTATTCATTAGGACCAAACTAAGTTTCAGGCAAAACAATTCTCTTTAATGATTCTATGAAAGACAAAAACTTTTATGTAGGTACACTCCGAAAATTAATCAAAAAACAGAGCAACAGAGCCTTTCCAAGAAATAATGAGAAAAATCTATTTGTAATCAATCTACTTTCGATATTCACAAAATTACCTTTAGTTTCTCAATCAATTTCTCCGAAATACCTATGGGCCCGCTCCCCTAAACATCTGACTGAACCAGGTCGTTGCCACCCAATTTGACGCCCAATTCTTAAGGAAATGACACTTAATTATCCTAGAATTCAATTAGTTGGCCGCCAACATTGTTGATTTTCCTACATCGAGTGTAAACAATTTCGTAGATAATTTAGAACATCAATCGCAGGATATGCGCCCATTCTCCGCACAACATTCAGTCCAGCAACGTTCTCGTTCCGCAAACACACATATCAATTTAACTACATATACCTACCCTCAACCCATCAAAGTAACCACCCCGAAGCCATTAAATGCCATCAAAATCATCAATCAACCGAAATGTTTAATAGAAAAACGAGAAATTTATATGTGTATGCTGATCCGTTTCAATGACTGCGCCGCAATTTGCCTATGGCCTGCCCCAAAATAGGCCTCGATTATCCCTACATGCCGAACGGCACGGAATCGGCCCAATCTCTTTTGAGTGCCCATCCTGCCGCAAATGGGTCATTACCATGTGGGGTGGTTGGTGCCATTAGTGAAATGACAGGGTGTCTGGTGATTGTTTCACTCCATCAGCCACCTCAAACTTGTATCAATATATTTTAACTTTGTGACGGTAACAAGTTAGATGGCGGGTTTCGCATTATAGTTAGAACAATATGCCAGAGCCTACACTTAACGTCGGTACTTTTCTTGTTTCTACTTTACAGTTTGGACTCGGAATCTTATGTGAAAATTTGTGATAGCGCCTTGTCGCGTGACCTTTTCCCCGACGACTACCATTGCCTGGGTGACAACGAGAATCGCCCTCTCAAATGGATGGCTTTGGAGACGCTACAAAAGAAGTATTATTCGACCACAAGCGACGTCTGGAGTCTGGGTGTTCTGTTCTGGGAATTGGCTACACTAGCGACAATTCCATTCGAAGAGGTGGATATCTTCGAACTAACCCCATATCTTATGGATGGCTTTAGACTGGGACAACCCATCAATTGTCCAGATGAGTTGTAAGTAAAAAAAAACACTTTAAAAAAATATTTATTGCAATAAATATTTTATTTTTAGTTTCACTGTTATGTCGTGCTGCTGGCTGGCCGATCCCAAACAGAGACCCCCATTTCCACAGCTTTTAGCCTATCTACAGGACTTTCACGAAGACTTGGGCAAGTACATCTAAACAGAAACCCCTTTGCCGTAGTAGCTAAGCATCAAGGTCAGCTCGCGCGCTCACCTTACGTAATTTTAAAAAAACTAAATATTATATAAAAATAAATGGACTGAAATGCAGGCACTGAACAAGGAAACTCTGCACTTATTGTTATAAATGTGAACAACCACATTTGCACCCACACATCCTTAAATTTAATTAAAAAACAAGTTCAATAGGTGTAAAAATTAATTGATCCTTGATCAACATTAGAAGGAACATACATAATTAAAAAAAAAAGAAATATAAATATATATTTTATTGTAGATTAACGTTATATATATAATTATAATTATTAAATTTAGATAGACTCACTAGGTATGAAACAAAAGTATATTTAATATATATATTATAATTATATATAACTAAATTTAACGTAGTTACTTTTTTATACATAAGATTCAAAGTGAGAATTAACAAAGAAAAAACTAGAAATCGGGTTTAGTTTTGGTAGGCAAAATAAAGTCAAACAATAACGGTAGATAGAAGAAAGTCATAATAAATAGAAAAATTTTGGGTTGTCACAAGAAAAAGTTCCAAAAATCAAAAACTGCTTTGACAAAGGCTTGGAAGTTGACTCTGTTAACTTCGGCGAGGCTTCGAAGCGATCAGTTCCTAAAATTGTAAAAGAACAAAGTTTTATCTTTACTTTAGACAAGGGACAAGAGTATAGCTTAGGGTCGTGAAGAAAAACATTCCTCTTTGGAACTTTTGCGTTGTGTAAGTTATCGTTCTTGGAAAAACATCCTTATTATTGCGTGGGAACTTAAATATTTTTATTTTGTGGCGCATTTGGGTTGATTAAGTAAAATTTAAAAGGATCGCCATCAAAGTGTAAAAAGATCAGTAAAAGCTTGAGAACACCAGCAGATTTGACAGATAAAA
Organism: Neoascia interrupta; assembly: GCA_947623515.1. Lineage (NCBI taxonomy): Eukaryota > Metazoa > Arthropoda > Insecta > Diptera > Syrphidae > Neoascia > Neoascia interrupta. The sequence goes on from OX392462.1 coordinate 6,474,721, forward strand.
AACAATTACAGCGATGGTTGCTTCACCTGTCATAGATTTCGATGATTTTTTTAGGCCAAGTGTGATCAAAAGCGCGTTTGGTTAGACAGCTGCTAGAATAAAGGCTCAGTAAGGCAGGCAACATGAGCATTGGGCTTAGAAATTACTTATTGGTATCACTCAAATTTAGTCAGCCTCAAGACGCACTAATAAGCTTTTTTTGATTTTCTCACTTTCCATAAATTTGGATTTAGGAGAAGTTTTTAGAGCTGGGTGAGCCAACAGTTAGTAAAAGATTTTCGTTAAACAAAACACATTATAAAATCAATGTAGAACTCAATTGATTTTACAAATTCGGTGTATGGCGATTGTGAATAAATAACAATATTGTTGGTGTGGCCAACAGACCTTCAGTGCTAAATGACCATCCGAACAATTATTGACAGCTTTTCAAAGGGTATGTTTTCTATAAAGTATGTTATCTATATTGTGCGAAATTTCAACTTTTATGTTGGGCTCATAATCCCGAATTGTCATTGGGTTATCGGCGAAAATCTCACTTTTCGAAAAACCCTACATGAAAAAGCCTGAAGGATTCCAGGCCCACGTGAAATTTGGGGCTAATTCACTTTTTCTTCAACCGAAATAATAACCAAATTAGGAAGGTGTAATCAAATTAGGAAGTTATAATCAAATTAGGAAGGTGTAATGAATAGATTGATTTCTAGCATTTGTAGGCAGTAGCACTATTGCTTTTACTATTGCTATTGATATTGCTATTGCTTTTGATATTGCAACCAGTTTCCGGACACAATTTGTTAAAATTTGAGAAAAAAGCGGTGCTCATAAAAAATTTAGGGCAATGAATTAGGTGCCATGGTTGATTTTAAAGACCTTGGCTTACAGGGAGGATGGTTTGAAATGCACATGCCCGCTGAGCGTGCTTGCCAATGTGGTATTTTACACGATATCGATCCCAAAAAAGTTTCTTGAAAGCGACATTAACATGGCACGGATTCCGACCGCAAGTTTTCAGAACTTGTTTTCACTTTTACAGACGTAATTTTCGTTAATTTTAAAAAAGGTTTTTGAAAAAAGTGCATGTTGTAAAACGTCAAGATTTTAAATTTAAGACATTAATTGACAGCCTACATCCTCACCCAGTGTTGGCTCACCCAATTGAAAAACTTAACTCTTAGGCGTCAAATAGACTGAGGCGAGACATCAGCAGCAGCTTCAACCGATAAAGCTTTAATTTATGTTAAGATGTTACGATTAGCTAAAGCTCTCCAAGGATACATTTTTTTCATTAATTATGGATTTCAATAGATTCCTCGAAACCCTTATTCCTCTCCAAACCAATTTCCCCCTACACTAGCTCTTGTCCCTTGTACTTTTTTATGCAATTGCAACCATTCCTCCCGTTTGTCTTAATCTCTCTTCATCTACCTACTTAAAAAAAAGTCAAAAATCTAAATATTTTGTAATCTCTTACAAACAAACTCTTCACAACAAAGGACGAAACACAGGGTGACACTAATTTATTTTTTTATAAATTTTTGTATGTAAATCGATGTTTTATGTAAAAATTCAAACAAAAAAGGAAACGTTTTCGCGTTTTATGTTAGCCAATCATTTGTTAAAATTTCTCTCAAATTTTCGATTTTGTTTTATTCAAAATTAAAAATTTAATGGATAAATGTGAAAAATGTTATGAAGAAAAAAATGGAAAAAACGGTGTTATGTCTGTGTATGTTTCAATGTCATTACTATAAACTAAAAAAAAATATCTCTTTAATACTGTTACTTACGTAGATGTTTTCACATAACAAAATTTAAATATCAACAAAAAACCTTAAATGAAAACAAAAACAAAAAACTTATAAACTTGACAAAAACAAACAAACTTTAAAGTTTTTTCAAATCTGTAGCTCAACTTCTTCTAACTCTCTTTATACTACTACTACATAATGAACTCTCACACACACATACTTATCCTACTCAATGTGCAATAGAAAAACTCCATAGTTTAATCGAGTACAAACGAAAACATTAAAATCAAATTAAAACATAAAAAAAAATAATATAAATCAAATATATTTTGTAAAATAAAAAAAAGAAACAAAATATTAAGAGAAAACGAACGAAGCGAAAAGAATTAACATAGAATACGTAAATGTGAAACTCAATTAAATGTTTTTATTGCATTTTTTCTCTCACTAAAATATAAAAAAAAATATGTAAAAAATAAATACAAACGAAAAATGGTTGCATGGAATTTTACCAGGATATCAGAAAAGAAATTATATACATGTAAATGGTGACGATTAGAATTAAAGTGATTCGAAATGAATAAAGAATATATTATTTGAAAAGAAAAATATTTATATGATTTTTTTTCGCAACATGTTTTAATATAAAAAGCTTTCCTTACAGCCACTAAAGGCACAATTAACAAGTGAGTAAGTGCAAGAGGTTTGCAAGAGTAAGTGCTAGGTCACAATGGACCTCCTTTGGTCTAAGTGTGTCCCTGCCCAGCAGGGACAGCCACCCAATCTAATCTAACCTAACCTAAGTGCAAGAGTTCTGTAACGAACATCTAAAAACCCGACCCTATTTAACATCTAACACCAATTTAAAATTTCTTTGGCCTAAATCCATATGCTGTATTTCAATAATTTTTATTGGCCACGCCCCCAAAAATGGGTTAGGGCTAAAAATTAAAATGAACTTATTCTAATCTTGTTAAAATCATGAGTGAATGCGTTTAAAGCAAAAAATGATTGCTTAAAAAAACAGTTTTTTCCAAAACTTTGTGTGTTACAAATTTAGCAATTGGTAATGTATATCTTTAATATTTGTTACATATTTCTTTTCGATTTGGAATGAATTTTCCGAGAAATCAGATTTTTAGAGATCTAACATGTATTATTAGTTGTAATTAAAGTCATATTTTGAGGTCTGTTTTGAGGTGAGAGGCACTTGGTAACCCTTTATGGAAGAAAAAACTGAACTTTTTTTTGCTTCTTCACAGGCAATGGCTGAAGAAATGAAGTTGTGTTATTAGACGCAAGATTTTATTATCAGAGCAAATATCTCCTTACAAGAGTTGCACCCCTATTACAAGACTGAAGCTCTCTTCTAAGACTCTTATTACAAATATTTAACTCTACAAGAGTTTAACTCCACAAGAGTCTTATAACAAGACTAAAATGAAGAGCTAAATATTCTCTTGCAAGATGTAATGCTCGAAGAGTATCAAGAGCGCTATAGGAATCTTATAAGAGCTATTTTGACGATTTTAGAGTGTAACTTTCAAGAGTATATTACATATGTATTTTACAGACGGACCGAAGCTATTACATACGCATTGTTGCACTTACTCACTGGTTTGTACTACATTTGCGCAGAAGTTATAGTTTTTCAGTTATGCCGATAAGAAAAGTTTGATGTTAGTTGCGCAAAGGCTTGAGTGACCTAGTGCTCTCGTTGATTGCAGCGCAGGTTCCGTGGGTTGTTGTTCTCGCTTCATCGAACTCAAAAAAGTACAAAATGTGGTCTCATATTGCACACTAGGATTTTCAACGAATGAACATTGTGTGTTTGTCCACTGAAAACTTGAGACCGTTCGACCGATTTGGATGGTTGTGCTGTTGGTTTATTTATTTATTAATACCGAAATGGTCGAAAATCAAATAAATTTCGGAAAAGCTCAAAGAATATCTGAGAAACTAAAAACAATCAGTTGAAATTGAAACGAGTCTAGAGGAACTTGTGAGTTGTGAATGAAGTAATCCAAAACTCCATCATCAGAACGAAAGGGAATACTCGCAAATTTTTTCGAAAGGGTCTTCCATCTTGGCTAGCGAATTGGTTAACGCTTTTGAAAGGCTTAAGAGTCTACTTTTCAGTTCTGATAAATGGTAAATGGTCTCATCGCTATCGAACAAAATTCTACACACAAATTGGTTTGGCCGATAAAAGCTTTACTGTACACATATACGTACCTATACGCACTGCCCTATCAAATAAACTTCATGAATTTCTATTATGTCTGCGAGCACACCTGATTGCCTCCAGTCCGCTCCCGTGCCTACAAGACCCCACTCCAGAGTCTCTCTATTATCTAGGCGGAAAAACAAATTCGGATGCTTTAACATGCGCCCAAACAATTGTTATATGTTCCCAAAAATACGCGTATAAAAACAAATCTCAAACAATATACACAAGCTCCGATTGTATACCATTTCTCACACCCTCTCACCACGGGGTACAATGTCACTGCAGCAACAAAACAGAAAAAAAAACATCACCATGAAAGCCAAGCGATTTAATTAAACGGTCATTAAGCCGGCAATTAACAGCAACAAAACATAGCTGCGAGCTATGAAAGTCCTACAACTTGCCCTTGGCATCCAGGGATCGAGGAATTGTGTATAGATAGACTGAGTGTATTGTGCGCGTCGTCCTGCGAATTAACGCAGCGCAACACAATATTGTTCTCGATTAATTTCATGCTGCAGTGCTGCGCGCTGATCTGCTATTACCTTTCACCCCCCGCACGCAACAGGGGATGGCTTTCAGTTTCAACTTGTCGCCTGAAAAACAAAAGAAAAAAAATTTAACATCTAAGGACCAACAGTGAAATTGATTGAAATTGTTTTCCCTTATTTTTTTTTTGTCTTTTTTTTTGTTGTTGGCAGGATTATTGGAAAAACGTGCATGCCTAAGCGTCACTCAAACCCTGACACTCTCAGTCATGTGGAGCAACAATAGTAGCACGAAAAAAAATAAGCACTTTCAAGGAAACATATTTTTCTCTAGCCAGCACAACGAAGAAGGGTTGATTTTACTGTGTCACAAGTTGACATGGTATTGCACCCTTATTGCTGTTTAATAAAAAAAATAAACACTTGCCTGCCAGGAAAATAGTAGCGACACGGCGGCATCCCCTCTCCCAACTGTCAGGCCCACAAACAAGGACGTTCTCGACGTTGCTTGGCTCGGCTTGGTCGCTCGTTATTCGGGCCGACATATGTCCCCTGGCTTAATTGGAAATATCGATAAAAGTAATAACGTTGCAGTTAAGTACATGTGGAGCAAGGCCAACCCTATACAACGGCAGCAGAGGCATAATCATGAAACGGTCCCTCTTGGTCGCTGTCCTCAATTCAGGCGGCCGGCGCGTGGGTTTTGTTCAATACAGGAACAGGACTGTATGTAATGCTAACGAGCCTTTCGAGGTTTTTCCCCGGAACAGACCCACGGAACAGGACATGCTTTGCTTGTATCTCAGATTAAAATTGAGGAAATTATGTCGCCCATAAATGCCGCATGGGGCATACGGTACGGAACTTTACAACTCTTAATGGTGACGGCGTAACCAGATGTGCTGAAGTGTCAAAGTGGGATAAGAGTCTTATAATGTTCTTGCTTGGTCAGTGGAATTGCTGCACTTGGGACTCGTTCCTGGTTTTATTAAGACGCTCAAGTGAAAGGGTAAAGGAATGGTTGTTTTGAAATGAAAATCCTTAAGGAGAGCTTTACGCAGACGAACATACATATTTCGAATTGTTTGCGTTCAATCGCAGCGGAATGCCACAGAAATGAACAGTCTGGAACGCGCACAAGTGTTATTCTAGGGACGCATAAAAGAGGTTGACCCAATTCGGAATGGCTTTGCATATGCGTTTTTAAATGTGGCCATTTGGATTGAGGTCGTTATGCGGTTCACACCGTTCCCTGAGGGTGTCAGCAGCTCTTGTATATTTGAAATGGTTTCTAAAGAAAAAGCGTTAGGGTTAGACTCTTTGCCATAATCCTTAATAAAGAAAATGAGGTTTTTGTTGCTTTCGCAACTTTTTAAAGCAATTTCTTTAACGATTGTAAGTGTGGCACGCACACAAGGCATTAAGGAAAAATTACTGAAGAGTTTCCCGTACTTTTAGGACCACGTGATTTAAAAACAAAATTATAAAATTCTTATTTTCAAACTCACGGCCAAGAACATAAGCTATGTCGATTCACAAAGGCCGAGTTTTAAGCTCAGCTGTAAGACTATAAAAAGGTTAAGAAGTTGGTGTGGTGCAGTGAACTTTATTTAAGTGTGATGAATATGTTTTTAGGGCTTAAAGGCTTTTTATGCCTTAACCCATATACCCGTGTACAAGGGACAATAAAGCCTTTTAAATAGTCAGAGCTGCAACTGATTGACTTGCAGTTTTAAAGGTGCTAATTTTTATTTTTCCTTGGTCCAAATTTAAGCCTTCAATAAAGAATCATCAACATCATCATCATTTTCGGATGCCGCTTATCCTTTAAAAGGGTCGCGGAGTGAGGGTGGCTAAATGGTCCTTACATGTTTCTCGATCCTCTTTCTCGATAAAGGATAAAATCAAAAAGTTATTGGAATTTTAAAAACCTTTGATTAAGCCATTTGATTCTTTGTAGACGTGATTTCTAAATTGAATTTAAGTAGCTTTGAAATGATTAAGGAATTGCTTCGCCATTACCCTCCGCTGGCTACGATAAGAAAAACTCTCAGCAGATTTAGTGGCTGGAATGGCTGGAATAAAGGCGAAAAAAAATTCGGCAGTGCCTATTTTAAAATCAGCGGCTTCATGAGCAACGTCTGTTATCCGGAAAAGGGTCGAAAGTTTTTTTTAGCCTGTAAACTAAGGCATATTCTTTTTTTTCTCTGGAACATGTAAAGCCTGGGTTGATGTACAGGATGAGCCAACTTTTGTATCGCTACATTAATGATAAATAATTTTCAAAGAAATATACCGATTTCCATGCATGAGGTATTGTTATTTAACCTAGTCCTTTACAAATTATTTCAATTGGTTTTCGAGGATAAATTCAATCAAATGTCCGGGTCTTTTTCAAAAAATTATATGTCCTTATTTGTGGCATTTTGCATCAGTTTTTCGAGCATTTTGTATGGAAAAGCTATAATACAACATTTACCTAGAGTCAGGGATAGATTTGTCCTAGGGTCCCGTGGGGCCTGGGCCTGGGCCCAAAGCCGCAACATTTTGGGGGCGGCATATTAAGAAGACAGAGATTAAAAGCAAAAAAGGTCAATTTAACTATTAAACTTAGTAAACGCCAAACATTTTCAATATTTTTTTAAACTCCTAGAAGACCCTTTGATTTTTCTGGATTACCGAATAGACGAAAGTCGTTGCACGGTCTTGGGCATGAAAGTCGCCTCTGCTCTGACATGTTAGACAGGGGTTTTGTTGTAACTCTCGAAAGGCTTTATATAATCCATCTCATGATCCAATTAGAAGTTAGTTATATGGTAGCCCCCCAAGACCAGACAGACTTGCGAGTCAAACAAGCTATATCCGTCCGTTCGCCTGCTTTTGCCTTAAATTGCAGGATAGGCAGTCTGAAACTATATGTACAAGTATCTGGATTTTTTTAGGTCCCGAGCGTAAAGTTTTCGAAAATTCGGTGAAATTTAGTCGCCAGAAAAGTTGTTGGAAAATAGTTGAAAGTTGAAACTAGCAAGCAAGGCCAAAAGTAAGTCAATAGCATGCAAGGCCAAAAATATTACATCGGAAAACAAAAATAAATCCAAAACTTATGTGGGTACTAGCAATACTTTCTATCTGGAACACTTTAACTAGTTCATTGGAACATTTGGTCCTGCCAAAAAAAGTTGGACACCAAACGACGAATCGTTTTGCCAGACCATGCCTGTTGGCCGGGACATTTTCGAGGATATTTATGTTAGAGTTAATTCAACTCAACTATTTTTAATAAACGGCATCGCAGTTTCAGTAAAAAACTACAGTTGCTTAAACTTTACTGAATTAAGGTTTCAAAAAGATTTTTATCATAACTCAAGCGGTTGGTAAATGTCAAATTTTTTCAATGTTTACATACCGACATAAGAGATGGCACACTTTGATTTTTTTATATTCAAGGCTCTTATGTTTCGGCTTAATCTTACCTTTTCCCTTCTTTCTTCTTATCCTTCTCTGGTTGTATATTCATGCATTTAAATAAAAACTAACCTTTTAGTTAAAATTAAATACGAAAATTAGAGATTTAACTGACGATGGACACTGTTCGATTAATCCCCAGAAATTTCTTTTTTATGCCTGCCCATGGCTTGCTTCTTCTTCCCTGCTCAGTAAATTGAAGTCACATCATACCCTAACTTTATCCACTGCCTAAGACCCCCATCAGAATTCTTATGTGACACACATATTCTGAAACCACTGTGCCACGCGATACCATCTTTAAAATCGCCGCAATCTATTCAAATTCCTTTGTGAATACACTAAGGAATTTTTGTCCATTTCGAATTTTTGTCCAGCCGAGAAAATCTCGGATTAGCCAAAAGAAGACAACCCAACTCTGTCCTTGTTCATTTATTTTGGTTTGCAATTGGACCCCATGGAATTGGGCCATTCAAAGGCGCCTATCAAGCATGTGAAATTCCTTTCTCCGAAAATGGTCAATATGGCAAAAGAAACAGCTCCTTGTCGCACCCAACCAAAAATACATTTCCATGGTAATGGGTGGATGCCCATATATAGCACCCACCCACACACGATGTGAAATTGTTAACCCAGAGAAAAATCACAAGTTCCTCGAGAAAGGATACATTTGTACGAACCCAAACATATATAGAGAGATCCAATCCTTTGGGCGTTACAATCGAGTTGTGCTTCTTTCATTTCGGTGTTCCGTGCGCTCCTTTTATCTGCAAGACCATTATCTCTAATCAAAGGCATTTCATCGCCGCAGCTCTGCCATATTTCTCCTTCCATATCCTATATGTGCCATCTGAGTTTACCAGTCAATAGCAAGGACTTCCGGAATTTTTCCCTTCGACACAAATCCATTGTGTACGGTGATGTGGTGTTACTTCTTTTCTCCGCCGGCAACATTGAGTCAAGGATATGATCTCGAATTCATCCACAATTCAATGGTCAAGCAAGGAGCAGCCTTACAATAGTGCCGCACGGCCACTGGTCCTGTTCGAATGCATATACTATATGTTTCTGTATTCTTCGAATGTCCTTCGCCCCCACCCGACACAGAGAGAAAGTCGTAACAATAAAGTGACAAATTTCAATGGGGTACGCTTGAATGGTTTTTATTTTTCAATCGACCTTTCGTCGCTCCTCGCATATACGAATACGACGAACTCTTTCACAGGATCCGCACTCGCATATACGTGTCTGTATCTGTTACAGGACAAAGGGAATGTAAATTTATGCAATTTACGGGGCAAAATATTTTCCTACACCGAACGATTGAGCTTTGTTTTGCTGAGATTTATAACAAAGTGTGCGGAAAGGATAACCCGTAGGACTGAAGGACACTTTGACCTGAGAAAATATTAACCCACGCCACGATGCATTCAATCGAGCAACATTTTATGTCCTTGAGCTATCACCAACTGCTATCGGAATTGCTCAATTGCACGTGCAGGGGCGGGCGTGAGCAATGTGACGAGAGAATGAACTGTATCCTGTAAGGGGCAAAAAAAAACGAAGCAGTTCGCTCTGCCAGTGTAAACGATTGAAGGAGTATAGCCGGCCATAGTATTTCTTTACAGTGTCGTCAGAGATCTCAAACCACCCACTCCCTCGTGGTGTCCTCTGTTTGTATTCGGATTGAATGATTCTGTCTGTGTCCATTAAAGCGGGAACAACAACCCCGGCCAACAAGGATATATGCGAACCATCCAACAGGGGACCAAAGCAAACAATATGTTGGACAACATTTTGTTGTCGCATCGGACAGCAACCGAGCCCGTTCCCACCGTACCTACAGACGGCGGCGGCGTCACATCGCATGGCTACACTTAATGTAGCCCAACACGCCCCCATCCACAGGGGGGTCGGCATCAGAATCGATTTTTAATAAATTTGTATAAGATGCGGACATGAACACAGTGTCGCCCTATGGGAAAGGGCGGAGGTTGTGCTCCTCTCCTAATGCGTCTATGAATCCCGCAGCCATCAAATGGGTGAATGGAAATTTTCCCGAGCCGGAGGTGTGTGCGACATTTTATGAAAAGGATGTCCCTTCCGGATGAGTTAGCCCATCGGACAGGGTATCCCATCCATCATATCCTCATTAGGGAAAGTGGATTTTGATGTGAGCAACGACCAGTGAATGGAATCGACATCCTTATGAGTTTTTTTTTTCGTATTTTTGACGGGATTTATACAAGCTTCGTTTGGTACCTATATTTCTTTTTAAATTTTTGGCTCAAAAGGATCTCAATATGATTTCACAGCAGACCGCTACGAATTATGACACATTACCTGTAAGTACGTCTTAAGGGTTTTTTCGTATTAAACATTACCATGCATTTTACAGTTATGGCATTATTTCGCACATTTCTTTTAGAAAATCGCATCTGCTGTATTTCAAGACAGTTGACAAAGTTTGCCAATGTAATCAATCGCTTCTCACAGCTCTCAAATCAGTGCGAAAATGCACAAAAAATTAACCGGATATATGGAATATTGAATTTTTTTCTCTTTGCTGCGCCTGCTGCCATCTACAGCTGACATAATAACATGAGCATTTGTAGGGTTTTATTTTAACCATATACAGGAACCTAACTGTTCCCACCACAATTCTGACTCTACTTCGGTTTGTGCAAAGTTATGCAACGTGGAGTGACACCCGGCGGGCAATAGACCTATTAAATCTTGCTTTACAGATCCATCTGAAGATGTCACTAGCTACTCGTGAAAAAGCATTCATGGTGTAGAGTAAAAGCTCAGAAAGTGGTTCACTGAAGCTTAAGAGGTTCTCATACAACATAAGCCCTAACTACAAAAACCTACAAAACAGACTTTACCATCTCTGCCCGAGTGGATGACATTTTGTCAATTTTGGCGGGGTGGACGTTGCAGTCATACTTAAATTTCTAGCGGTCCGTACCGTCACAAAATGGAAAAATTAACTCGGTATCGCTCCGCTGTCTGTTGCTGTTGTAACTTTTGAAAGGTGACGATGAGTCGTATACTATGTCTTCACTGAGGATTGGAGGGAGACGTACATACTTGTGACAGATCTGTCGAACTTAGAGCTTGCTGGGACAGTTTCAGTTTCACTTTTTCATTTTCAAACTGAAAGGTGCAGAAAAAAGGTTTGTGAATAGAGTGAATTGGGTTTTTTAGCAGGATTTATTTTTAATCTCTGGTCGAAAGGATTTAAATTTGTATGGTGAATCGCGTGATTTGTAGAGGATTTAATAAAAATGTATATTAATCGCGGATTAGTGCTCGGTGGATAGTGGAAAGATTAAATTTGGTACACTTATGGAGACTGGAAAGAAGAACGCAGAAGGGCAATTTTTTTGTCCCCCAAAATGGGTTAGTTACAGGTTTGATAGCAAAAAAGACAAAAATTGTTTTGGCACTTATCTTAAAAAATTCCGCAGTGAGAAGGTAGAAAAATGAAGCACTAAACAAATTCTTATACATTGTATAGGTATACTTTCATAAAAAAATGAATTTTTCAAAATATTTAAAAGTACCTACATATTTAAGAAATAAGAATCGTAAAACATGTACCCGTTGTCAACGTGTTTTTAACAAAGCGATTATATAACTTTTTAATTTCTTCGATGGTTAAGGGGCAAATGATTTTAAAAAATATCATTGATATCAAGAAATTGTTGAAATTTTTGGGAAAAAAATAGCGAATTTTGAATCATCAGTAGTTGCAGCAGATAATTCTTTTGAATTCTCCGAAAAACATTGCTGTGCGATGGGGATGACTTCAATATAATAAAAATAAATCAGCATTCAGTTGGAAGAAGCCAGGATTGAAGAAATCATTTTCACCAATCAAAGTGTTGAACTCTTTTTGGCTGCTCTGCATTCAGTAAAGTCAGTGCATCTTGAAATCGCATTAACTTTAATGAATGCATGCCCTTCCCATCCATTGAAGACATTTGAAGTCACTGAATGCACTCAATTGGTTTGCACTTAATCCACATTGAAGTCATTGAAGTCAGACTTCCACTTAAATTCAAATAGGTATAGGTACTTCAAGTGACTTCCAAAAATGTAACGCATTCACTGGCTTGAATGACTTTGACAGATTGAATCTTGAATGCATTCGATGACTTCAAATAACATCAACTGATTGAATGCATTCATGAATGCTATAGGACACAGGAGAATCACCATAGTCCCGCTAATATGTATGGAAAAAGTTTATCCATGTAACAAGGATTCACATTCAATTTGCTTAAGAAAAGCGGTGGGCATTGCATAAAATGACATGACTGCAATATAGTTGCATAAGCAAGTTTACGACATGACCCGTTGAAGAAAAATCATCTTTCGGCATTATCCGTTACCGTCCACCGAATTGATCCCTTCGTTTCAGGCCTTCAGAAAGTCACAGGGAGCTCTCGGTCTTGGTCCAGTCACATCATTTTTGGCCTCACATCTACGTATGTCCTATGGAACAACATGTCGCTGTTCAAAATTAAGATTTAAGAATCTTTAAGACAAATCGAAATCTTCTTCTTTCTTCTTCTCTTTCATTTAGGCGCGAGGTTATGATTTACCGCTTGTGGGGTACGTCGATTTGACCTCAAAATATACCGGCTGGCCACCCGGTTTTGGATCTCTTCGCCACTGAGGCCAAATGAGGCCTTTTTTGGCCTCACATCTACGTATGTCCTATGGAACAACATGTCGTTGTTCAAAATTAAGATTTAAGAATCTTTAAGACAAATCGAAATCTTCTTCTTTCTTCTTCTCTTTCATTTAGGCGACATTGGCTTTTGTCGTTAGATTTGTGTGATCCATGAATGTTTAGGCCTTCCTTCAGAATGTTGATTGACATTGCCTTATTGACAACCGTTCGTAGGATCTCTCCTTTGAACAAAATAATACCAACTGAGCCGGTCGTGCTCCTGTTTCTTGAACCTTATTTTCTGGACATAGGTTCTTTTGCATGGAGGCTATCTCGGATCTTCGTACTTCTTATTCTATCTCGCTTTGTAACTCCTGCTGTCATGCGAAGAATCTTCATCTCAGTGCATGAGATTGTGCAACATTGTGAACCATATGTAAGCGCCAGAACGTACAACTGCGGTGTAGATTCTTGCTTTCAGCTTAGGGGGATTTTTTCAGTCACAGAAAATGGCGGAGTTTTCTCGCCACTTCGTCCACCCCACGCTTACTCGGTGATTTATGTCTTCATCACAGTTTGCTTTGCTATTGATCCCAGGTAATTAAACTTTTCACACTTGGGAAGCACATTTCCATTCAATTTAATGTCTGGAATTGGCTCGGGTGGGTCAGACAATGGTCAGCACAGGTACTCTGTCTTCTTTTGGCTAATACATACGATACCCATTCCCCTCTAAGCATCCACCTATATATCAAGTGCTCGCTGCAGGGATGTATGATCTTCACTTATGATGGCCCCATTGTCAGCGAAGAATAACTGATGTACTTTCGGGTCCGTCAGTCAAGCAGATAATCAAGGACTACAATGAAAAGCAAAGGACTTAGGACGCTTGCCTGGTGTACACCGACTTTAATTGAGAACTCAGCAGTGACTCCGGAAGGACATCTTACTCTTGTCTTTTCTCCATCATAAATATCCATGATCATCCACCAATAGCGCCACCTATATTAGATCTCGAGGTAGCCTATCGAAAGCTTTTTCAAAATCAACCAGCACATGCCGATCTTTAAGGGCATGCCGATGTTTTTCCACTATGATCCTTATACTTTGGATTGCATCAGTGGTTGATTTGCCCGCGACACTTATTATTTTCCGACAAGTCGACTATCTAGTACCCGCTCGAAGATCTTCATTGTGTGAGACATCAGCTTGATAGAACGGTAATTGTCGCAGCTTCGTGTATATCACCTTTTCTTTAAACAAGGGAAGAAGATAACTTTCCTTCCACTGATTAGGCATTGGATCCCCTCTTAGATATTAGTTTGGAGATGAAAGTCGTGAGCCATCTGGACCCGCTGTCTCCTACTTTCTTCCAGAACTCTGAGGGTATCTGATTTGGCCCAACCGCTTTTCGCTTTTTGGAGTACTTAACCGCCTTGCCAACCTCGTCGAGTGTGATGTCTGATACTTCTTCCCAATTAGGAGTAGTTTCTTCTGGAAATTCTGGAAAGTCTTCTGGAAATTTTGTCGTCATCCACAAGAAGCTGTCCCTGAGCGTTGTTGATGAACTTTTGCGAACGAATCTCCTGGGCGTTTCTCCTCCTGTGACAATCTCCTCCTGCGGCAATTTTGAAGATCTTAGCCGCTTTATTCAAGGTGCTTTGTCAAAGATCCTGTGTGGCCTGATGCATATTAGCAGTGAAAGAAGGAACTTCCTCCAATTCCTGATGCAGGCCCTCCATTCTCTTTGTACCCCTGTAGATATATTTGAATTTCAACAAATTTTATCAAATATCAAACACAATACCTACACGACTCTGAAAGGTATTTTTTCATATGACACTTAAATTACGACACCAAAACAATACCTCGTCCTCGTCCGTGATATCAAGCCGATAAGTAGAACACATTTGTAGTACAAACCCCACATAAGATCCATAATTAATAGCAAACAAACCATAATTGACATTACCCTCACGATAGAAATACAACTGTAGATATAGATGTGTTTATGTTTAGGTACCAACACTATCAATTTCCGTCGGTGGAACGACTTTTCTATTATTCACCTTAGACAGCGCCACAGCACAGAGAAATGTATCTGTAAATGTACTCAGAGTGGCATTCTTTTCCTAATGACTTGCCGTCGAGCTCATTCGATAAAAACGACACCCCAAAGCGGAAATTAATGAACGAAAGTAGACAAAACACCCACAACATAAAAATGTACTATGCATTCTTACTCCGGTACCTAATACTTACTTTTTCTATTTTATCGTCCTTTGTATGGTTCGTAACGCGTAAGGGCCTCATTAGGGCGGAAATTCAATGCTCATTTAAGTTACCCCCACCCTCTCGGAAGACGCTACAAATGATTTTTTTTATAGAAACCCGGAATACGTATGTATATATAAAGTAAGGAGGGTAGTTTTCATTGTCGAGCACTCGTTAGTGGAGCATAAATAATGGAAATACTTTCCAGCACAAGTTAGTTTACGATTCATCCCTTGTGCATTTTCATTTTTCATCCCTTATACTGTGGAAAAACAAGAATGAAACACGTATAGGTAGGTACCTTAGGGTAAAAAAAAGGGCGATAAAGGCGCCCTCTTCCATGTGGTCTCTTGAAACATGTTCGCAGTTCTTTTTGCACTTATTTCCATGGTCCTTTTGTATGTAGGTATGTATATTATGAAGATTTTGTCCAAATCAGTTATCCACAGGAAATTACAACCCAAGATGAAAACTGGATGGGTGGACATTTTTATTGCATCAACGATATGCCTTGGGTCTTTTGTTATTGCATGGCCCAGCGAGAATTTCAAGCTTTAAAACGTATTTGGGATTTTATTATACCTATTTTGTTTAATAGACAATATTATTGTGGCAAAGCATTGTTAAAAAAAAGCCTTAAATAAATAAGCTTCTCTTTTTAAAAGCTTTTACAGAAGACGGTTGTTTAAAGTAAAGTTGTAAATTTATGGACCAGTTTATTATTATTATATTGAATTGGTTATTTGCAGGGGGTTAAAAAAAACTCTTCATTTCACGAAATAACACACCAATCAAATTTTTTAGTAAATATAATACTTTTAAGGTTACAAGTTTAACAAAAATTAAAAATTAAAACGTAAAATGTTTAGTTCAAGTCAGTACTAGAGCACATTTGAATAGATTTTCAGCGATTCTACGTGAATTTTGCACTGAAAGATTAAAAAAAAAAACCTTTAAAAAAATTAAAAACGGGTTTTTTGTTTTAAAAATTTAATAAAATTTTTGATTTGTGCTTGCATTAAATTAAATTGAGAAAATAGAAATAGATCAGAAGTTACAGGCATTTCATGGCACTATACGATTTCAGAAAAGCAACTTCAATGATTTAAAGCGTGTCTCGAAAACCATACACTATTTCAGCCCCGCTATATTTTTCTTTCGAACCTTGAGCAATTGTTTGTCACGGATTTTTTCCGAAGCGGAAGATATGACTATACCGTTAACCATACCGTTGTCCATAGCTTTTTTCTGCATTTTTGGTTTAAAATCAATATAAAACGAGTTCTTCTGAATTTTTTATCGAATACTGATTTTTTTCAAACCTATATTGCGCTAGCAATGGCTATTTTGTCCCAATACTCTAATGGGCAACGGGTTCAAAGGCGGGGTTTTTTATTTTACTTTCTAAACCATCATCATCATTTTCGGTGACCGCTTATCCTTAGAAGGGTCGCGGAGCGAGGACGGCCATCGTTCCCGATCCTCCGCCACCAACTCAAGAGACACGCAGGCGCGATCCCCAGACGGGTCTCGGAGATGTTCTTTACCCGATCCCACCGCACCTGTTTCTTGGCCTACTAGGCGGACGACGCGACGCGCTCGCATCTCGACTAACATAACCTGTCTAGGAAGTCTGTAGGGGGCATGCGCATGCAAACAACGTGTCCATACCATCGAAGAATTGATAGTTCCATTCGGAGAAGTAGCTGCTTAACATTAAGCTTCTTAAGAATACTGGCGTTTCTCACTCTATCCCTAAGAGCAACAACGCACCTCAGAAATCTCATTTCGGCATCTTGTACCCGGGATCTATAATTTTTTCAGTCATTACCCAAATTTCATGACCGAGGGTTGGAACGAACACTGAATTGAAAACTGAGATCTTTACCTTCACTCAACAGTTCCTTTACTATATTGCTCTAGCTTCGCCAATCCTACAGAATAACTCAGTATCACTCCTTCCATCTTTCATGAAAAAGACCCCGAGATACTTAAACTTCTCTATCTGTTTCAATGGGACTCCATTTCTGTGCAGGTTACACTGCACAGGAGTTCGGGAAACAACCATCACTTCGGATCTGCTCACGTTAACCTTCATCCCAGCTTCACCCCATATGGCCGCAAAACCATCCAGTGCTCGCGGAAGTACCTCCTCGGACGATGCCAGGAAAGCTAAATGATCTACGAAAAGCAGGTGGCTTATTCTTACACCAGCCATTTCGAAAGATTCACCATCCAGCTCATACATACTACGAAAAGGAGAGGCGATAGAACACAGCCCTGGTGAAGTCCAACGCACACATCAAAAGGTTGGGATTTGACGCCGTTTGTCCGAACACAGCTTCTGCAGTTCTCACACAAAGACTGAATGGGTCTCAGGAGAGGCCCACTCAGCGCATAGTCCTCCGAAACTCTCCAGACTTTATCCCGAGGAACCCGGTCATAGGCTTTTTCCATATCTACAAAGCACGTGTAGACTGGTTTGGCATATTCCCAGGCCTTCTCAAGAATAACTCTCAGAATAAGAATCTCGGTTGTGCCTCTGCCAGGCCGAAAGTAAAAGTCGCATTGCGTTCCCGCAACAAAGGCTCGATTACAGCTGTGAAACGCGCTTACAACACATTTGCGAATACTTTTCCCGTATGACTTAAGAGAGATAGACCCCTATAATTATAGCAATCTCTCTTGTCCCTTTTTTTGGTAAATGGACACTATAACTCCTGTTTGCCAATCGCTAGGTGCTTTCCCGCTTTCCCTAAGCACGTGTTAGCCATTTAACACCTTCTTCACCCATTGCAATGAAATGATCCGTACTCTAAACGAGACTCTTAACGATGTTAACAACGAGCGACGACTACAAAGAACAAGACCCTTCGATCTAGCGACGTAGGGTGAAGCCGCATGAATGAACGGCTTAGTAGGTGCATTCACTGGAAAGCAACCTATCCAATGCGATCAACACTATGGAAGCGTAAACTACTTGTTAAGTTAACTTAGTTGTAGTCAAGAAGTATTATGAGAGAGCGAAAATTTACTACTATGAAGTGCGTTCTGGCAGTTTCATAGTGTCTCTCATAAATGGGTGGTTTTTTAGCACGTGGAAATCGGGCATAACCAATATCGGCTACTTCGGTATTATGTACCTGCTATAGTGGGCGTATTGGTATCTTTGAAAGATTTTGGAGTTTTAGTCTCCGTCCATCCTAGTATTCACAAAAAAAAAAAAAAAAAAAAAAAAAAAACCCATTGCCTTGAGCATTTCAGGCCGGATTTCATCAACTCCAGCAGACTTACCCACTTTAAGCGATTTAATCTTGGCAGTGATGTCAATTGATGGATTGAGCAGCTCCGAAAAGTGACCGCTCCATCTGCGCAAGACGTGTTTCTCATTTGAAAGAAGTGTACCGTCTTTGGATTTACCCCTTGAACGATATTCAACTTCTTTCCTCTGAGCCGGCGAATAGTCTGCCAAAATGTCTTGTTTGCAGATCTGTAATCGTGCTCCAACCTCTCGCCGAACTTTTTCCATGCCTGTTCTTTACCGCCATATTGGAAGTTCTTCGCGCCTCTGGGTACCGGGCTCGAGAAATAGAGTTCCTACATTGAATCCACACAATATAGGCTCTCTTCTTCTCTCTGGTGGCTTCTTGAACTCCAGGAGTCTTAAGCAACGCAGTTCTTTTTTTCACCACCAGCCGCCATACTCACCCGCTTCACTCCACAAGCATTTCTTGCGAAGGCAATGACTGCCGATGAAAACAGCTACCATATTCTTCCTCTACATTTAAAAGGTCAGTTGGAATTTGTTCAAACTTCTCTGAAACGTGCCGTGCAAATCGCTCCCTGAAAACAGATTCAGCATCCTGTAACCTTTCACACCCTGTGCGGGTCACCCATATTGGATTTCGCCTGAGTGGCAAAGGCATACTGTCGCTAAAGCGCAATCTGCGCAACACTATGTGGTGATCGGTTGGCAGCTCAGGCTCAGCTTCTCTCAAAACGCGAACACCACAAATCATTTTTTGAACACACGATGGTAGGACCACAAAGAAATCAATCAAAGATCTCTGAAACTGTGCCGGTACCAAGTGTATTTGTGAATGTTTTTGTGTGGGAAAAATGTGTTCATGATGGACAAAGTCCCTCCGTTCCTGTTTTGATTCGGGTCACCGTGCGTGCCTCCCAATCATACTTCTCCAAGTGCTGTCGTCCGTACCCGCATGAGCATTGAAGTCACCCATCAGGAGGAAGAAGTGCATTTCTTCCACTCTATCCAGCGCAGCATCAGCTTCGTGCAAGAAGGCAGAATACTCTGAGCTGTACATTCCGACCACCAAGCGCTCGCATGGTGACACCCCTCAGGCCTAGCTCCAAAGAGTGCCCAGAGTTACCAGGATCAGCACATAACCGAGGCTTCTTCTTTTCATACACCATCCCATAGGATAGGAGGTATATTAAGTTTGATTTATAGTTTGTAACATAGAGAAATAATCACCGTAGACCCCCAAGACCTTAAGGGCATATGGTCGAGACCGAATTGTAAGTCGAATGAGCCATGTCCGTCCGTATGTCCCTTTGTCGGTAGTTTTTAGGCCTTTAATTTTGAGCTAGGAAGTTGAAACTTGATACCTGTTCTTTCTAGGTCTCGAAGCAGTACAAGTGTAAAATTTTTTAAAATCCGCCCACTGACACGCCCACTTACTTATTAGCATGAAAAATCGAAGTCGTCGTAGGAAGCTAAAATTTGGTATGCGATATCCTCGCTTAAGTGTATTGTGATAAGCATTTGAAAAAAAAAAAAACGAAAACCGCCCCCTTGTAGGCGTGGTCATATTTAATATGCATTCTAATGAACGGTTTTTATTTGATATATTTGCTTTAAATCGTAAAAACTTGCACCAAAAAATGTGCGGATGTGTGCGTAAGCTGTCAATTCAATTGAATAAACGTTTGCCACGCCCACCTTTGGGGCGTTTTTAAGTAAAAAACACATTTTTTATATAAAACTGCAATCAACAAATGTGTACCACATCTGATAAAAAAAAAAAATATTTTATAGAAAAGGGCTGGGTGCCACGCCTTTTATTTCAAGGAAGGCACATTCTTAACTGACAAATTTTTAACACAATTAAAGTTAATAGAAACTGAAATTTAACAGCCAAGATTTTTGACGCAATTTGAAGCTTGACAAGGGTCAACTGGGATGGGGTATCCAACGATTCGCCTAGGCGGATTGTGACCCTCCTACTAGTTTTTTCTCTTAAACCCTCTCTGGAAATTAGAAACGACGAGTCACAAATAATTCTTGATATGTGTGATTTTTTTGGCCTTATAGCAACAGTGTATATGTATGATCCTAATGTGGGGATTTTGATCTCGATTTTTTTTTTTTCAAAAATACAACAAAACCGCAGTTCGAAAACTATTTAACCAAAATTTGATTTAAGTCTTTGCTGTAATTGTGGCTGTTTTAAATGTTTGCCCAATATAGGCTTTCTGAATAAAGTAATTAAGAACTTATGACATAACTATTTTCAATTTTTTTATTTCTCAAAAACTTTTCAATATTTTACGAAAACTCGAATTTTTATTATGAAAATTCAATATTTGCTTAGAGTATGTTTCAATTTTACTTTTTCTGGTTGAAAAACTTTCCACGATAAGTGCCAAGACACTTTTTGTCTTTTTTACTATCAAAATTCAAACATTTATTAAACCGTTATGAAAAAATTGTCCTTGTTTGCGTGTACTAAATTTCATCTTTCTACGACGCACCGTACTCATTTGAACACTTTCAGGGGCGGCACTCCCTCCCATTCATATTTCACTGCATTCGCCTCGTCAAATTTGCATTTCCAGAATTTTGTAAAAAATAATTTTAAAACCAGAATTTAGTAAAAACACTTTTTACCCCAGAATTTTTGAAGTCACCCATCAGCTAAAAAAAAAAACGGTTTGTTACTTATCATCGCAATACGTATCTATACTAAAAACGTAAAAAATAAAAGCTTTCCTGACCTACCTTATCTGGCCAATTTCCCGAATTAGCCATCGTTAAGTGTGGAACCCTGCTATGCGGATTGAAATAATTACAGCCTTCGTGCAGTAAGCAAACTTTAAGGTCAATTTAGATTCACATTTAGATGTCATGCCATTAAAAAACGGTTGAGTTTTTTTTCTGTAATTTTTTGATAGTCATATTATGCACCATTGACGTGTCACTAATGTTTCGTAATATCCCGGCACATGATGAGAGCATAAAAGTCATTCATGAGAGCCTCTTGCTTAATTCCAGGTTTCATGTCGGACGCAACCTAAACGATTGAGTCACGTCACGACAATCACACTGCGCATGAAGGTATTCCTATACAAAACGGCGGCTTTCCCAAGATCCCGCGGTGGGTTGCCCACTTTTACAATAATTCATTATTCAATTTGCATGTAGCAACATCATTTATATTTCGAGTTCAAACAAATTAAACCATTAGATACCGTGTCTCTACGAAGCGTTTCGTCTGTTACTCTGTTAAAAGTCGAAAGCCGAATGAGTATGAGTACATTCTCATTTAATAAAGGCCCAAATAAAGCAGGCAATCGTAGGAAAACGAAAACCTCACCGCATCCTAATCTCATTCCTGCAACTATACCTATCTATAAAGTATAGGTGCGCGATATACCTAGAGATTCTTTACTTAGATAGTTGGCCCAAAGAAATTCAACACCTTGTTCGAGCTCCATGTTATACCAAGCCATTTCGTCGAACGAACGATGTGGAGTCGAGATACATAATTTAGTTACGACAACTGGCGTCCCAGTGGAGTGGACTCTCCACTTGAAGCGCCTATATTCACTGACCGGAACGGCCACAAAGTTTTATAACCCAAACACAGTCGAGCACACACAACACACGATATGGGCAATGTATCTGCGACTGCGATATCGTTTATCTTAATTTTCCTTGTGTATCGCTAATGAGATAAATGTTCGCTTGGGCTTTTGATATTGCTCAAGGGGATTGTGCGTGAAGGGCGAGCAAAGATCGACCAAGGGGCCACCACCACTCACCGTCACCACACTTTATACCTACAGAGACAAGAAGTAAAATTGAAATGTCTGCTTCAACAAATCTGAAGGTAGACACAACAGTCAAATCATCATCTGCAATTAATTCCGTGAGAAATGTAACACGTGAGAGGCGATTAATTCGAAGGGCGAACGGCAGGCATATGAACACATTACACGCAAATAAGATGTTAACAATTAATAAGAACGTACTAATTTATGTTTACCTTTGCCGCTTGTATTAATTACATTGCGTCTTATGAGGAGACTTGTATACCTACGTTTAGCTAGTCTAGTCATTAGCGCCTACCTCGAGTTGGTTATTGTAAGTTACGACGAATGCCGCGGTGGGTGGAAAGCGTAAAACGCAAGCAGCCCCCTGCATTCGCCCCTGTTACTCATACCCTACATAGTACATTGTGTAGGATGCCTACATTATTATTAGGACAATTATTGTACCTAAAAGGTATAGTCGGTATTGAAGAGTGTTTAGATAGATACTTTTTTCTAATCTTATTCTAATGAAAAATTGTTTTTGGGTAGTCTTTAACCCAGCATAATTGCTGGGCTCTTATAAAAGGGCTCTTCAGCCAATTTCCTATAAGTATATCCTCCGTATGCAAATTGATACTTGTTCTCTTATGGGAAACCGTAGGAAGAATTGTCACTTAATGTCAGCATCATTAATATAAAGGTTCCTGACAATGTTCACCTGGCAGCGTTTGATGTGATCATAGGACTAGCCATTATTATAATGTTTGTATGTATTGTAAATTGTTGTAATTTTTCACTTTTCAATTTGATTTTGTATGATAGCACCCCAGTTTAGTATAGATGAGTCTGCCTTTAATATTTGTTGATTTTGCAGCAAAAACATTTATAAGCTTTCGAACTTAGGTTCAGTATAAGAGTGTAGCTTCTGCTATAGCAAGCCTGGAAAGCATTATATGGCTCTTGTTCTCTACAGCAACTGAGTGTGAACCCTAGATGCTATATGGGTGTGTCGGAAGATAAAGACCAGCCTTTTATATGGGTAACTACTACTTTTTCACTAACATATCAATAGTATAGTGATAACAAGTGGCAAAGTGCAACAGTGCCTAAATAGGGACTGTTTTACGTATACGTAAAAACTTTAGTTCCTCTGCGGCGGATTGCAAACTACCTACCCTACCAAAAAAAAATTGCCATGCCCGCAAAAAAGTGGCCGGAATATCAAAATATAACTGTTGAATGATTTATGCAAGGTGGTTGCATAGGTAGGGTAGGTGTACCAGTATCCGGCCACTCACCTACCTAGGTGTCCATATTCCTATCGAAAAAAAATGTTCAAAGTCTGAAGTTAGTTGCAAACGCTAAAAGTGTGTTTTTGAATTCTCGATGGCGAGTTGGAGGAGGAAAATAAACAGCTCAACTACAGTATTGTCTGTACAATAATGTATAAGTTTTGGTTGTTTTTGGGTAAATAATAATATTATTGACCAATTGGCATTCAAGAAATAAGAATCTATTGTTTTAAGTTTTTAGAAATTTAGTGGCCGGTTACTG
Organism: Neoascia interrupta; assembly: GCA_947623515.1. Classification (NCBI taxonomy): domain Eukaryota; kingdom Metazoa; phylum Arthropoda; class Insecta; order Diptera; family Syrphidae; genus Neoascia; species Neoascia interrupta. Next base: position 6,498,223 of record OX392462.1, read on the forward strand.
GAACACAATTTTTATGCGATGATCTAGAAACCGGCCAGGGTGGCCGGATACTAGATCTTTGCTTAAAATCACATTTTTTATTTATTTTACTCTTAAAAGGCGCAAACTGCATCTGTCCACCACTCCAGTAAAAAAAAATGTATTTAATATATAAGGTTTCAGTATCCGGCCACTGTTTTCGGTAAGAAGATTGCTATGGCCGGTTTCTAAAACATCAAGCATCAGTATCCGGCCACCCAAAAATTGTATGTAAAATGTAACTATTTCATAGGCTATGACCCAAAAGACCGAAAAATAAGAAGTTGAAGACTTAACTCAAACTCAAGGAATCAATAAAGCGCGAGTGAAGGCAGAAAAAAACGAATTAAGTCACAGGAAATCCGTTTCAAAGTATAACTGGCCAAAAAAGTTCTTTGCAGGACAGTTTATGTGACCAAGTTGCTGAAACTTGCAAACCCAAAGGACCTTAATCGACTCTAAATCTTAAACATCTTAATTCTTAATTGTCAAGGAAAGGCAAATTACAAACTTGTGCGTAAACATGGCACAATTGGCTATCTACTTAAAAAAACCTAACTTTGGATATCATCAAAAAAATATTACAAAGATCGAAGAATGATATCAATTCGTCTAAAGATTATCGTGCTGGAAGAATGTGGCTGAAGTTGTTCTTTAAACATTCTCCGATCTTTCCTTTAATCCGTTCTAGAGCATCAGGGAAGGGAAGTTAGTTAGGGGTTCTTAGTTGATTGAAGTAGGTATGCTGAGCTTCGAAGAGTGACTTGGCAAAGCCAGGGTACCAGCTGAAATTCACGATATTCGCCACCGGTATTGCTGGAAGCTTGTCCAACTTCTCAAAACTAAATTGCTCTAGAAGTCTAAAACGTTGACTCCTTTTATACTTTTTGCAGGGATGTTGTCGTCTTCCGAACTTCTTCTTAATCATGACAGCCCTTGGAAACAAAGTTAGCCTTAATAATTCTTAATTTTGCTGAGTATTTTCCCAACAGGTTGTGGCCTGTTGTCACTCCTGTGGCTATAGCCATAGTGATGGCATTTTCATTGCTATAAGCTTTTTTGACTTGCAACTGTCTATGGATGACCACAACGCCGTAATTCTGCAAGTTTTCCCATCTATTATGAGTTATATTGAAAAGTTGTAGGCACCTAGGACTTAGCCTGTCTCAAAAGAGCCCGGTGGATAAGCCCCTTTGCCCGCTGTATGCATAGATATGAATATGAGCCATGTTTTGCTAGCTCGTCAGGCCTTTCATTTTCGATGAAGTCACTATGGTCTGGTGACCAAAACAATGCGGACAGTATTCTGTCTGCTTAGGGCCCTAAGTTCTGAGCGACAGAGTCTTAAGACGCGCGTCCACTTGTGAGTAAAACTACTAAGTAGCTCTCAGGCCACTCGAGAGTCACGAGAGTAACTTTCAGATAGAGACTTTAAAGGAGTCGGGGTGGGAGTTGAGAGTAGAAAATCAATTTTCTGCTAGTATTCTCGGGACTCTCGAGAGTGACCTGAGAGCTACTCGCAGTAGTTTTACTCTCATGTGGACGCGCGCACCTTTACTACACGAGATTTACTGTTGGTTTTGCCAGGGCCTTAATGACTGCTTTACGTTTTAATACTCTGGCTTTTTCAGCGGCTATAAGTATTGCTAGAATCTCGGCTTAAAAGAAATTGCAGGAGTTCAGTATACTTCTGCTTGTTAGGATATCGAGTTTTTTCTTAGCGTACACTTACTCCAGTACCCCCACTTGATGTAGAACGGTCTGTGTAGATTATTGCTACCTCGGAGTGGAGTACAACGTTAACCCGCTATTACAAAATTAGCTATTTAAGTCCTTAGATTCTTTTAATTACAAAGACGCTTGCATTAAGTAAACAACTCTCCCTACATTTTTCCCTAAGAGATCAAGTATTAGAAAAGCAAATAAAACTAAAGCTTTTAAAAGAAAGCACACAAATTTTGTGGCTTTGCTGCTCAGCTGTTGCTGCTCAAAATGAGAACAATACTGGTGTAAATTCACTTAAATCAAAAAATATGGTACTGGTGCAAATTCACTTTTATCAAAAAAATATTGTTATTAAATTATTATATAAATTTGGAGTTTACAATTTTTTTCTAAACCTAATATGCCACTTGATTGATCTAAAGAAAGAAAATGAAGGTCTAAAGTCAGGATAATTAGACATCTACCTTCAAAATTGAAAAATATGTTTGGTGGCCGGGTACTGGTACATTTACTTTATTTAACGTCATAACTTTTTCATCACTTTATTTAAAGAGCCGATATTGGGCTTACATAGGAAGCAGCGAAGGGCTAGGTAAAGGCTAAAATCAACTTTTTGCTTTGGGCGATTTTTCGCATAGCGTTGCGCGATTTCCGCCATGTCGGTGTCGCATGTCCGGACGCCGCCGGCCGGAAAACGAGCCAAGCGAACATGTGCTTCGCGGTGGTACCTAGGAAGGTATAGGTACCTACATCCATGAGCCACACGCCCGCCGTCCGCGTGTCGCACCTCTCCCCCTTACTCCTTCGTTCGGAGAAGAATACCTAGGTACATATATTGATCTTCTCCATTAGCTGCCAAACATACATTCGGTGCCATCGCCATGAAATAAAGTTCAACAACTGTTAGATGGGGTGGAAGGAATTGATTTCGGGGTTTTGAGTTGCATTTCGAAAACAAACTTGGGTGCGCGAGGTCGTGACTACCGTTACCTTACCTTACTTAATTGAAGCCCCCTAGCGGTGATCAATGTTGCTTTAATATGTTATTCAAATTAAAACATCAGAAATGTGGCACCCAACCTAGAAATGGAACCAAAATCTAATAAGTATGTACAACACACACACATAGGTCCATACATCTTTCGAAAAACTTCACTCACGTTCACGTACTAAATTCGATTCATCGTTCACTCGCTCAAAACAAAATTACGGCGAAAAAGAAACATGCTTTGCTAGAGAACTCGACTTCAACTCTACACAAAACCAAAATCAAATTCACTTCACTGTTCTTGGTTCATGTCTCTCGCTCTCCGGATTTCCATTGAGTTTCTCTCCACTCTTTATGTTCCCTTCCAATTCCAATGTGTGTTGTGTAGACTAAACAAACGTGAGCACGACTTTTCAACTTCGGCTAACTTCGGGTGCTACCCAAACACCGTCTTCACCAATCAGCCGACAGCTTCAATAACTTCGGCTGGTTTCGGCTCCGATGGGCCGGCCCAACCACTTTCCAGGGGTGAGAACGAACCAATACAATTAAAAGAGGGGAAAACCCACGAGGCAAAAGGGACAGTTCACTTGGTTCCTTCCATTGGATTTAGTGCGTTGCGGACTGCCTGTAGCAGCTGCTGCAGGTAGAATGATATGCGGTGATGAATCGGACTCCATTTTTTCGCCTTCATTTTATGTGGATGCTAATGGAGTTTTAATTTCGAATATAAAATGCTGGTTGTGGACAAGGACATAAGGCGGAAGGGAACGGTTTTTTTTTTTTATTTTTATTCGATTGAGTTTTTTTTAAGAAGAAGTCACGGGTGATCGGCCAAGGAAACTTAAATGATGGGTTTAACTTGTGAGCTGCTAGGCAGGTAGGTATAGTAGGTATATATAGTAGGTACCTATATACAGGTTTTAGGTATAGTAGGTATACCTACCTATTACATATACCTACCTACCTACATATTTCCGATAAACATAATGGAGGAAAAGAGTTCAGACAGGATAGGCAAGGTAGCTAGCAGGTGTATCTCCTGTGTGGGTGGGGTGGGGGGATACCTACCTACGACTTTCAAGTAACCTTAAGGTCATATCTATCTAGAAACCTTCCTAGGAATCTATTGGAAATTGGTTTACAAAGATCGAGCTATATGAACCTCTTCACACGAGATAAGGTTGATATCAGCCAGCTGTCACGAACCGTAGGTATAGCCTTTTTCGACTTACCTATCTAACACCGCATTTTTACTTGTCAGCTCCTTTTATTAGGTTGAACGTGTATTCAACCTAATAAAAGAATTTGAGCCTCAATTTACTTAGATTTTAGCGTCCATCTAGGGAGGTAGATACTCTTCTGATATTTTTAAACCTACAAAGCTCGGTTTTTTCGTCGGAAATGATGAACGTTGCTCTAAGGAAGTTCGTAGCCTACCTATTACTAAAAAGTTTTTAGTTTGCGAGGAGTTACTTCTCCGAGACCGAGGAGGAACATCACATCAATCTACCTACCTTTGCCTAGGTCAAAATGTATTTTCTATGAACCGGCCTGTAATTAGAAGAAACCAATAGTGATGCCCTAGTAATCTACTGTAGGCATATCTAAACTTAGACACCAGCGTCTACCTGTGGCTATTCGGGAGATTTCATGAGGCATGATTCGTTTGTATTATGCGAGGAACTAAATTCGTAAATAGGTTGGTACCTAAAAAGGTAGGTACCTATCTACCCACATAACCTAGGAAGCCTAGATACCAATTAGGAAACCAAACAATTATAGGTAGGTAAGGTAGTTTAGTTATAGTGGGAAGGTAAGACTTACTCATTTTAGTCATTTCACGTTGGAAAAAGAGGGGTGTAGGGTACCTTTGTATTCTTAACAATCTAAGCACCTGCTATCGACCTAGGTAGGTGCTTACCTCTAACCTCTATACAACATATTGAATCCCTAACCACTATACTAGATAGATAGGTATACATAGGTATAATAGGTAATTCTTGTTACCTTGGTAGGTACCTACCTACATATGTTAGTTACTTAGTTACCCACCTACCTATTCTACTAGGTAGGTACCTTCCAAGGTCCAAGGTGCCCACGTAACCTAGTTAGCTTGCTAAGCTAACATACCTACGTACCTAGACAGATCTAAACATGACCAATACCTAGGTACCAGGTAGGTTAAGGTAGCTAGGTACTTATCTACCTGAGTGCCAACTTTCCTTCGCGATTAGGTAGGTATCTATCTAAATTGTGCTTAGCTGTTGAAAAACTTATTTGTCCACTTCAATCTTCAACCCTTGTTAAAAAACAAAATTATTCGAAAGAAAACCGCCCTAAAAACACTTTCCTCTTTTATTTTACTTGAAAATGACGAAAATTTTTAAAATTTTCCACACTGCTTGGCGCATGATCGAGACTTTTCCAGACCAAATAAATATAATTCTCTCCACTGTTTTCACTGTAATGTCTACAACACAAGTCGTTCAAACTTTGTCATCTCATGACGTATGTATATACCCTACATACATACATATTATGCACATTATGCACAATTTTCTGTTTTTATTTCATGATGTGTTGCTTACCTTTTCCTCCATTTTTCGGAGTCGCGCATTCGATGAGTTTCTCCATCGCCTCTTCTTGCTCAATGTGTTTTCTAACCGATTCATGATTCGAAATGTTGAATTCATTTTTCACACACAAACATAATTATGTACATATATGCATGTATCTATGCGTTAAGCATAATTTTCCATAAAACAAAGCCAGCAACTCTCCACACATCAAACCTATTGGAAAATTGGAATGAATACACACGATGAAGTGCTGGAGCCAGCATTTATCGATTTGTAAACATTTCGCCGTAAAATTACGTTTTGGTTTCTGTTTAGTCGACGTGGTTGCGCGGTGGCTCTCTTTTTATGTACATCAAGCAGAGCTTTCTGCTCCTCTCCTCAGTGGGGACAGATTTCGCGCTGTTTTCGCTCCACTTTTGCTATATTTGGCAGCTTTGTATATCGACAACAGAATACATGCATGAAATATTTTTTTCTAGCTCATGGAGTAAGTGCTTGTGTGTTGAGAGCGTGGCACTTTTATTTGACGCGGGCCAGATAAACACACATGTACGGTAAGGGTGTGTGGAAGCTACGTCTCTGTGTTTGTTAAACACACATAAACGAAAGGCGAATGAAGAAAATGCTAAAGGCAAATAAAATGTTTTTTTTTTTTTTTCTGTTGTTCAAGGTAGCAGAGTCGTGGTGCCCGTCGACATTTTTAATTTCTGTTTCTTGAAGTTTTGTGAAATCTGTTTCATCGTTGAATGTCGACGTGGTTTGTTCGAATGTTGCCAAATTTCGTGGTGAAATCAAGCAGCGGAGGTTAGGTACGTTATAAAGATGTTACGTAAGCAAACGTATGTAGGAGATTTGGGGCTTTGGTAAAATTATCGTAAGGTGGCTAGGGAGGTAGGTGGTAGGTAGGTAGGTACATAGGTAGTTATAGATATGGTAGTGAATTCTTGAACGGCTCCGGTTTTCGAACACTTTTTATAATACTGCCTCGACACCCTGCTCTTATACCTACCTACCTAACACAGGTCTATCTTATACCTAGGTAGCTATTTTTTAAAATTAAAAGATGGAGACAGGGTTTCGGTGCATTTTTTCGAATTTGAAAAAAACCAATCTTGGAAAGATCCTCTCGGAAAAGACCGTTTTATACACACATTATGTACCTAGTATCTACTGGCAAAAATAATATTTATAACATAAAAGCATTAGTTATAAATATTTAGCAAAAAAAGCAATAATAAAATAATGAGACTAATACCATATCTCCACCGGGCCCAAATCCACGATTAATTTAAATTCTTATTAAATCCTCTGCAAATTACGCGATTTACCATAGATACAAATTTAAATCCCCTCGGCATGCGATTAAAAATAAATCTTCTCATAAATCCGATTCACCCTATTCACAAATATATTTTCTCCACCGTTGTAACAATTTGAGAATCAAAAAAGGAAACTGAAACTGTCCCTGTATCTACGACAGATCTGTCACAAGTAGGTTTTCTATTGTGATTTTTACAGCGAAAATCATTTTTCGCTCCTGGGAAAAGACATCGCCACTCTCTTTTGAGAGCCAAAATGACAAAAACAGAGGGTTTGTGTTATATTAAACCTGCATATATATGTCCGGTGGAGCTATTTTGGGATTTATTCCTAATCGTCTTCCACTAATCCTCTTTTAATTGCCGGTGGAGATAGACCTCGTTTAATATATGCTCGGTGGAGCCACTTTGGGATTTGTTTCTAATCGTCTCCCACTAAACGTCTTTTAATTGCCGGTGGAGACATGACATAGTATTTATAAGCGTATCTATTAGGCTGTTCGAGAATAAGAGGAAACTAAATTTTATCAAGTTTCCTGACTCGAACACACATGTTCGTAGATAAGAAACTTATTCAAAATCCTTTTTTGCAAATTTAAAAAAAAAAAGATTTTTTTTTTGTCCTGTCCAAAATCGTGGCACGAACCTTTATATAACCAGGTTAAGCTAGTCCTGGGCAATAATTCATGCACAACCTTTGTTTTTGGCCATGTTAAGTTGCCCTTAGTAACAAACATAGTTCCGATATCAAGTTGTAGATATGTATCTACGGCTTCGGAACATAGAAATCTCTGAAGCTATACTTCAGGCAGAAAGTGGGCATCATCTCGAGTGTAGGACTGCGGGACCAGATCCCGGGTCCAGATCCCGAAAACACTTCATTTGAAATAACGCACACCAGCGTGCATGGTTGTGACAATGACAAGCCAAGCGATGGCTTTTCTGTTCTGAGCTGCAAGTGCCAATTATATATAAGGCAGAAAAACTAAGGACAAAAATATGAACTAACGGGCATGGCTTATTCAAATTAGTCTCACTCATATGCCTTTAAGGTCGTCTAAGGCCACGAGCAAGTATGTTACCAGAACCTGCGTTAGCGGCCCTCACTTGTGGCCCAGACTTTGTGAATTCATCCATGACGCGAAAAAAATACTTTGATTTGACAAATGAAGTGTTATAATAATTGTTTTTAGGTTCTTAACTTTTGTAACTGCAAGCAGCTATTGTACCCCTATTGCTGCTATTGTACCCCTGCAAGGTCGGGGTTAGAATAGCCTTGAGGTAAGGTATGCCTGTCGTAAGAGCCGACTAAAATCCACCGGAAGAAATATTCTTTAATGTTTCAACGGATGCTGTCGATGCTGCTCCATTTGGGGCAACTTTTGGCAGTAAGGTTTTAACTTATAGATGAATCTGAAGGTTAAATTAAAATCCAGAAGCGTCTGTCACACATTGTGCGGCTCACTGGTCGGCGTCTGTCTCCAAAGGGGCGGCTGTATTTAAAAATGAAAATAGAAGTGACTTACCTATTTCTCATAAAAACGACAAGTTAAAAAAAAAAAATGGCAATGAACAAAACGAAAGATTTGATTACCCCAGGTGGCAGCCCAGCTATGCTGGAAAATCCACCCTCTTCGGAGGCAGGCTCTACGGATTCTGGGGAGAGCCTTTTATTGCTTATAAATCCTTTTGAGAAAAGGACAAAACTAAATCGATCACCACCACCTAGATCGAACATATCCGGAAAAAGCAGTCCACCGGTAAACCAGGACTCTGTGAAAATTAAGAGCTTAGAAAAGGAGAATAATGAACTCCGAGCTAAGCTTATTGAAATGGAGCGACTCTTCCAAGATCTAAAAATGGAAGTTGACTCTCTGCGAAAAGAAAACGAGGATATTAAAAATACTCGTTTAACGAAAGACTGTGAGGTAACGAAAGAGTGTGTAACACCGAACCGACCAGCAGTCGAATACTTCACGGACGAGGACGAACTTGCACTTGAGACCGATTCAGTCTTAAGGAAAAGGTCTAGCAAGAAGCGAAAGGCGAATTCCTCTCCCGAAGTAATACAAAAAGAAGATAAGCCCTCTGGCTCAAACAAGGCTAATCCAGAAGCGAAAATTCGTCCACCTCCCGCAATAAACATCGTCGGGATAGCAGACTTTGGGTTATTGCGCAACCTTCTTGCAAACACGGTGAGAACAGAAAACTATAAGCTTACCTCGCACCGAAATAACGTGTGGAAAGTAAATGTTGACAACGCCGATTCCTATCGCGCACTGTCTCTTAGACTGAATGCAGAAAGAATCGAGTGGTATACTTATCAAAATAAGTACGAGAAACCACTGCGAGTCATTGTAAGGGGGCTCCACCCATCATGCACAAAAGAAGACGTTGTAAAAGACGTAAAAAATAAAGGCCTTAAAATTATTGATGCCGTCAATATCATTAAAAAGGAAAAGCAACGCACGGAAGGAGAAAGAGACACTGTGATCAGACGCGGCCTTCCAATTTTTATGCTCTCCTTTGAAAGAACTGAGAGCATAAACGATATTTATAAAATAAAAATGATACTTAACATCAGGGTTAAAATCGAACCCATGCGAAAGGGCAATAGACTGATACCACAGTGTAAGCGATGCCAAGAATTCAGGCACACAAGTGCCTACTGCCAAAAAGAACCACGTTGCGTGAAATGTGCCGGAAAACACCTGTCAACAGAGTGCAAGGTTGACATAAAGGCTCCAGCAGTTTGCGCCAATTGCCACGGAAACCACCCCGCGAACTATCGAGGATGCGAAGTAGCCATAGAGCAGCAAAAGGGACGAGAACCTCTTAAGGAAAATACTAGAGGTCAGAATCAAAGCTTAGGACGCCCAAAACCTGCTGAAACTCCTAAGCCAAAGACTCCAAAGACGCCAAAGCCGATCAAAAGTGGAAGATTGGCAAAGGAGGCGTCGACAAAAGGCGTAAAAGCTCCACAAAAGAGCGGCGCCAGTTCAAGTGCAGCGGAGAAACCACCACTGGTCGCACCGAAATCATACGCACAGGTTGCGGCAAACGAAAGCAAGGCAAGATCGCCCACAACAGATGCAGTGTCTCAGATCCTCGCTGTAATCTTGGAGAAACTTGAGGATCAGACTAAAATCAACAAAGTTATATTTGACAAACTGAGCAAGCTCGAGTTTAAGCCTCGAAAAAATTACAAGAGAACATGAATATGAAACAGTTATTTAAAATACTAACATGGAATGCAAACGGCCTTCTGAATAAAATAGACGAACTAGAAGTATTTCTACGGAAAAACAATATTGATATTTGCATGATTACGGAAACTCACCTTAAAAACGGGTCTACACCCAAACTTAAAGGTTACAATGACTATCACGCACATCACCCTTCGCAAAATTCGAGAGGAGGATCCTCCCTCTACATTAAGAACTGCATAAAGCACTTCAAGAACACAGAAGTTGAGCTAGACTCTATGCAGATCAGTTCAGTTTCTGTAAAAATTGACTGCTTAGATTATAACATTGCATCTTGTTATTTCCCGCCAGGATATAGACTGGTGGAAGACGATCTTGATCGTATGTATGACTTCATTGGGTCCAATTTTATCATTGGGGGTGACTTTAACGCGAAGCATACTTTTTGGGGCTCACGATGCAATTCAACAAGAGGCAGATTACTGTACAAAAATAGTATGAAGCGTGGGGTGGACTTTTTCTCCACGGGTAAGCCAACATATTGGCCAACCGATAGGAATAAAAAGCCTGACCTTGTCGATTTTTTCATCGCTAAAGGGTACCCCAAATACCTTACGCGAATTGAAGAGTGTTATGATCTTTGCTCAGACCACTCAGGAGTTATCTTGAAGATGGGTGGAAGACTGGCGAAAATAGAAAGAGCTCCTAGATTAGCTAGCAAAAACATGAACTGGGACGCTTTCAGAAAGGACTGTAAGGAGGGTGTTGGCTTGAATGTGCCATTGAAAACTCCTTTCGAGTTAGAAACCGCAGTTGACAAATTCATTGAAGCAATTCAGAGCGCTGCTTGGAACAACAATTCGTCCCAAAAGAACGCAGTTAGCACCGACGGGCATGTACGTAAAACATATCCGCTCGAAATCGAAGAATTGATTCGTGAAAAGAGAAGAGCGCGTAGGAGATGGCAAGGCACGAGGGCCCTTCCAGACAAAACCCTATTGAACCACCTCTCTAACAAACTGAAAGGAATGTTGCTAGATCTTAAAAATCGTGAGACCACTGAATACCTTGAAGGCTTGTCGGCGGATAGGACCTCAAACTACTCGCTGTGGAAAGCAGTTAAGTATATCAAGAAACCTATAATCCACTCGGCACCAATAAAAAAAGCTAACGGCGAATGGGCAAGAGAAGACAAAGAGAAAGCGAATTTGTTTGCTGAACATTTAGAAGAAACATTCAAGCCTTTCGACGGTCCGCCGTTGGCTGACGTTCTAAACAACAACGGGGAACCTGGTAGCTTTAGAATGAAAAAAGTTTCGTTAGTTGAACTCCGACAGACAATTAGCAAACTTAAAAATAATAAGGCCCCGGGTTACGACCTGATCACTGGCGAAATATTAAAAGAGCTACCAAAAAAGGCATTAGTCAAGCTACTTTATATGATAAACGCTTCTCTTAGATTTCTATACGTTCCAAGACAATGGAAAGTTGCTGAAGTCATTATGGATCCTAAACCGGGGAAATGCGCAAATGATAAAAAATCTTATAGGCCCATATCGCTTCTGCCGATAATATCGAAAGTATTTGAGAAACTTCTGCTGAAGCGATTACAACCAATAATTGCAGAAAGACGCTTGATCCCGGATCATCAATTCGGTTTCAGACCTAACCATTCCACAATAGATCAAGTCTACAGAATAACGCATGAAATTGAAAAAGCCTTAGAAGGGAAAAAAATATGTTCAAGTGCTTTCCTCGACGTATCGCAAGCCTTCGACAAGGTATGGCACGAGGGCTTGAAATATAAGCTACGGCAAAATTTGCCGGAAGACATGTTTAAAATATTGGAAAATTATCTTGAAAGCAGACTCTTTCGTGTTAGGTGTAGTAGTGAATACTCGAGTTTCAAGCAAATTCGGGCTGGCGTACCCCAGGGAAGCGTCCTCGGTCCGACCCTGTTCCTGCTCTACACAAGAGACATACCTCTAGATGACGAGACAGTCGTGGCCACGTTTGCGGACGATACGGCCATCCTGGCAACAGGTGAATCAGTCGAGTCATCAACGAGAAACCTCCAACGAGCATTGGACAGAATTTGTGTCTGGACGAAGACTTGGCGAATCGCTCTTAACGAGAACAAGTCTACGCATGTGAATTTCACTTACAGAAGGGTTAACAATTTGCCTCTGTTCATAAATTCTGTACAAATACCTTATGCAAATGAAGCGAAGTATCTAGGGATGACACTGGACGCTAAACTAAGGTGGAAACCACACGTAAAGAAGAAGCGTGACGAGCTCGAGATTAGGCTCAGGGAAATGTATTGGCTTATCGGAAGATTTTCGAAATTAAGCACATATAACAAACTGCTCTTGTACAGGCAGGTGTTAAAGCCGTCCTGGACATACGGTATACAACTTTGGGGTTGTACCAAGCCGAGCAACATGTCCATGTTGCAGACTTTCCAAAACAAAACCCTGAGAGCAATTGTGAATGCTCCATGGTATATTAGGAATAGCGATATTCACAGAGATTTAGGAATAGCTACCGTGGGCGAAGAAGTAACAAACTTCGCTCGAAAGCTAAATGCTCGCCTTCATGTTCATTGCAACAATGAAATGATCCGTACTCTAAACGAGACTCTTAACGATGTTAACAACGAGCGACGACTACAAAGAACAAGACCCTTCGATCTAGCGACGTAGGGTGAAGCCGCATGAATGAACGGCTTAGTAGGTGCATTCACTGGAAAGCAACCTATCCAATGCGATCAACACTATGGAAGCGTAAACTACTTGTTAAGTTAACTTAGTTGTAGTCAAGAAGTATTATGAGAGAGCGAAAATTTACTACTATGAAGTGCGTTCTGGCGGTTTCATAGTGTCTCTCATAAATGGGTGGTTTTTTAGCACGTGGAAATCGGGCATAACCAATATCGGCTACTTCGGTATTATGTACCTGCTATAGTGGGCGTATTGGTATCTTTGAAAGATTTTGGAGTTTTAGTCTCCGTCCATCCTAGTATTCAAAAAAAAAAAAAAAAAAAAAAAAAAAAAAAAAAAAAAAAAAAAACTTTTGTAACTAGTAACTTTTGCTTCATTAAGGTAAAAGCTTTTAGTATACCTACATACCTTCCTAGATTTAGTTAATTGCTCCAAAATACTATCAAAAATACCTTCCTAGATTTAGTTAATTGCTCCAAAATACTATCAAAAATTACATTATTACCAGCCAACTAAATATGTTATTATTTAGTTGGCTGTTTCTAGTTAAGCAAAAAATATTAGAGTAGCCTCTACCCCATTAGATGTTTCACCTTCAACCGAAGCCTCGTTGATTTATAAAGGGTGTAATGTACAAATTATTAAGGAAATTATTGCCATTTCTTTTTATTATGATAGATAATATTGGTATGGTTCAATTATGTATGGAACAAATATCGGTCAAATGGCCGCCGAGACCACGGCAAATTTTCGATGGAGCTAAAGCTTAATTGAGGTTCTATGCCGTTGATGTGCCGAATTATCTCATGCTTTAGCTCTTTGTTGCTGGCTCAAATCACATTATCTTGGCGGCCAATTGACATCCCCATCACTGAAGATGATTTTCCCCGGAAATTGATAACCCACTGTTGTCATTTCTTGCCACCATTCTGACCGTTGACGACGCTTGAAATGGTCAAGAAGCTTTAGTTCTTGACTCAATTGCATCTTGTAAGCATGCAAATGCAAGTCTTTATGCATAATGTTCATCAACGATGAGCGTGAGAGGTGCAATTGTTGGACACGACGACGAGTTGAGGTAGACGGCTCTTCAGCCACACTATCGCGAACAGCAGCAATATTTTCTGCAGTACGAACTGTACGAGCACACGTGTTTTCTCCTGTGACATCTCCTACAGTTCCGTTTTGCTCAAATTTTTGCACGACGTTTCCGATTGTACGTATACCTACATTTGAACGATTTAATTGACCGAAAAAATCACGAAGTGCACGGTATGCATTTTGATTTGAACGCCTATTTTCATAATAAGCCTGAATAACTTTAACGCGATTGTGTATCCTTTCCATGGTTTAAATTGAGTTAATCTGAAATTGAGAAATGTCAAATGAAATGCAATAAAAAAACTTGACGTTTAGGGGTGGTTCACATTTAACATCGGCCCTTAAAATGTAACCACCCCTTGCAATTAACATTTAATTGCTCCTGATTATTCTTGAAATCTTGACTTTAAATGGTTGAATTTCGTATTTTGGGCAAGACGTGGCAGATGCCCAACTGATGATCATACTGTCACGTGTCACGTCCCATGTGAAACACCTAATGAGGTAGAGGCTACTCAAAATACTACCTATATCGAACGTTTTTAATAGGTGAACTTTAGTTTTACCTGCCACGAGAATTAAAGTGATTAAAGTGTTTGAAAACAGGAAACTAGTTATTTGTTCGGCATAAGGGAACGAGTGTTCGAGAATAGGAGAGAAAAACTTTTTTGTTATATTTTTTGGTATATGACAAACAAAGGTATATATATATAAATCTAAAAACATAAACATATATAGACATACATATATATAACATATAAACATTAAAATAGGTATTGGACGAAAAAAAAATATTTCAAGAATTATTTAAGAATGTATATTTGTATCTTTATTTGTAGATCTTAAGTTTTAAGCTAGAAAGCTAAAATTTTGTACGTAATCCGAAGTCATCCAAAGTAATGTGTTAAAAATCTTTGAATCCACAGACACGCCGACAATCGGTGTAAATGAGCAACCAGTGCTTTCAAAACTGCAAGACGTCGTGAGGAGCTCACATTCTCTTAAGCTATGTGAGCTCCTTTCTCTCAACTCTAAGCATCTCATAATGATTGTGAGACATAAAAAGTAAAAACAAAATCGGCTGGCCCCTCTTAGTGGGCGTGGCTTAGATTTAAAGGGTTATCCTTTAAAAGCAATTTTTTTAATATTTTTGTTCCGAATCGAAAAAATATTGCTTAATATGTTATGTAGCAAATACTTATGTAGCAAATTGGTTCTACATTTTGTTCTAACAAAGTTCTGGGCCACGCCTACATTTAGAGGCAAAATTCAAGAAAACCCAATATTTCCCAGAAAACTGTAATTTTATATAACGTCGGTGTAGATCGGTGTACAACGAAAACTATTATTACACATATCAGAAAGTGTTTGAAATTATAAGGAAAATTATAGCCATTTTTGAATTTAAAACCTTCTGAGATTTAACTCAAAAACATTAAAGAATTTTGAAAATTTTTTTTTAACTATTTTTTAAAATCTTCTACTATCTTTGCGGTAAAAGCTTATAGTGCAGATTATGTCAAAACATAAAGCGAAGAAAAAGATTAAAGATTTTTTTAATTTTTTCCAGTTTTCCGACGCCTATTTAAAAAACGAAATAAAAAGAGTTTTTTTTTTACGGTTTACGCAAAAACCGGTGCCCATAAAATTTAAGAACAACACCCAATCCTAGCGCAGATGTTGTGTTATTGGAAAAAAGTCTAACGGAAACCGGAAAAAATCAAAATACAAGTTGTTTTATAGATTTTAAATTCAAAAAATTATAATATAAGTCAAAAGAACGTATTTCTCCCCATATCTCCCGAACGGTATAAGGTATAATTTTAAAATAAATATCAGGCATAATCCATCTTCTAAAATTTTATACGAAACTATAGCAAACTTCGAATATTCAAAAAACTTCGAAGATTTGACTCAAAAAGTATAAACATTCTTGAAAAAGATTTTTTAAAGATTTCTATGACGATCTTGATTGAATTTCAGAAAAGTGGCAAATGCTAGCGCAGGGGATTGTAAAATTGGAAAAAAAAGTCTAACGGTAATTGAAAAAAAAACTAAATTACTGTTTTATGCATTTTAAATTTAAACCAGTGAGTAAGTGCTACAGTGTGTAAGATACGCAGAAGTTGCAGTCGATAAAACGGACCGTTGTATACCCCATCCTATACTTTGAAAAGAGGCGTGGTCCAACTGCCCTTATTACAAACTATTAATATAAGCAAATTAATATCTACCAGTTCCGTAAATATAAGCAAAAATTTAATTTTTTGATTTAATTGCAATATTTTCGTGTATTCGACCCCTTAAAGGATGCGGAATCTACCTAAAATGCTTATTTCTTTGATAAATTAGGTTTACAGCCTGTCGAAATTGCGTTTTTATGGAATATTAAAGGTTTTTAATCAATTCTGCCTCCAAATGTGGGTGTGGCCCAACCTCTTCTGTGTAAAAAATGAAGCACTAAGTGTTTCCTACATAAGATATTCAGTAACATTTTCTCAATTTGGAGCAAAAATATTGAATAAAATGCATTTGAAAATTTACCCTTCACACAGATGCCACGCCCACTGGAGGAGGTTTACAAATTAATGACGTGGAGCGAAAAAGTACATATACATCAGAATGTTAAATATACCCAAAAATAATAATAAACCAAAAGAATTTTACACAAACTGCGCAAAATAGGTTAGCTTAACCTACAACAAAAACCGACGGACCGCTCCGCACATGTCTTCATACTTGACGGTCTTTCATTAAATTGGTACAGCAAGGACATTAAAGTTATGTTAACAATAGCACTAGTTTACTATTATGGGTAATGGTGTGCAGCACCATTCTGTAATTGTCTTTAAGGCGACATTGACTAAATGTCGCCCTAGTATTGACCGTAACCATTTTATAATCATAATTTTTTTAATCATTTCGACTTAAAATTTTAGTTGTTCAAAAAATTTTAATGAAACTTGAAAGGATTTATGTAACAAATATGTTCTAGGTAGATATTAGCGTTTTCCAAAATGTGTCCCCGCTCACTTTTTAGACGTATCTTTAAGAAATGTGTTTTCAAAAAGCAGAATTTTCATGCAAAAATTTATGTAACCACCTTGCATAGAGCATACAACAGCTAGTAATAATCTGACCCCGCCCAATTTTTGGAGGCGTGGAAATTAATTTTTTTAGGTAGGGTATTTTGCAATCCTATGCATATGGGCTGAAGGTTTTACATACGCACTGTTGCACTTTCCCACTTGTTTAATCGAAATTGGGCCTTATTCTTAAAAATGCACTTGAAATGGGCGTGTCCAAATTTATGTCCCCAGGTTTAGTACAAATAGCCTTTAAAATATTAAATACGAAACCATCGGGCCACATTGGACCGTTTTACGCTTAAAGTTATTATCAACCTGCATAAAACTAAGACAATCCTGATATAGGTATCTTATTCTTCTAAGTATAAAGAGAGCACAGATCAAGAAAGCACAGATATGAAGTTTTAAGTTCCTAGATAAAAATTTAGAGCATTAAGACTACCGCACCGTAACACCGACGGATACGGTTGATACGGACATTGTTTCATTCAAGTCACATTCGGAGTTAATAGTGTTTTTTGTTTTAATAACCGGAAACAATACCAATAGAGTTGGATATCAAAGCCTGGCAGCTTTTATATCAGCCTTTCATATCTTGTAGCAATCGAAAACCAACTTCTTGTAGCTGGTCAACTGCAGGTGTCCTCCTGAGGGTTCAGATATTTCACGTGCAAGATTTGTTCCATGCTGGGCATTCCATGATTATCTGTAGAGAGGACTCATCGCTCTCTAAACAAAGTTTGCATGTGGCGTCCGGTGAAGGTAAGATGCAATGGAGATGTTTTTTCAGTTTGTAATGGCCGCTGGTTAATCCAAGTTTAAGTAGGTATCTTGGGTTTTTTCACGAAAGATGGCAGTTGTGCTCCTTATAGCTAAGGATCTGCGCCGGCCGGTCGTTAAGAAAGCTGATTTCAGCAACTAGATGCCGAAATTATATTTTTAAGGTGTGGGCTATAGTGTTAAATATTCGTAGGGATAGAGTGAGAACAGGGCCACCGAGAGAGGGGGAGGGGGCGGGGGGGTAACGGGTCTATTTCCTCTCGGGCCCGGGGGAAATCACATACCTCCATACCTTAAAAAAATTCCAGAAAACAGTATTTACAGCATCTACAGTTTACAATTTGCTGATGTTACTGTCGGAAGCAACTCTACCACCAATCGACTCACATGTAGGTTACTCTGGTTGATCTTGTGGACAGTTGTGGACTGTGGACCGTTATTTGTGAAGGCAGCTATAAGGGTGCTCGCTTCCAATCTTATGGATCAAAATCACGCAGTAGAAAGACCTGCACACGAATGCATTAGTATCTAGTTGAACCTATGTTTTGTCGGTCGCTATGGTGAAGGCAGAAAATAAGGGTTGATGTGCATGCGGGTTTTGTTGTTGGACCCAAGTACAGAGCATAAAAATGTGTGAAAAAGCTCCAGAATTGGCATTTTACCACCTGCTGATGATGGGTGATGAGGTGTTGCGTTTTCGGGCTCAATCGCAAAATTTTGAATACATTCGAAACTATTGAAAAAAGGGCCCATACATGGCTACCCTAGGCCCGGATTTTCTCTCGGCGGCCCTGAGTGAGAAACATCAGTCGGAAACTAATAATGTTGATAAATTCTTCGATTTTTTGTACACTGTTAACATATCGCATGCCCATTACAGACTTCCTATATAGGCTAAGGCGTCCTAATTGAATTAATATTCAATTATTAGTGAAATATTTAATGTACATATTTAATATTTA
Source organism: Neoascia interrupta (assembly GCA_947623515.1). NCBI lineage: Eukaryota > Metazoa > Arthropoda > Insecta > Diptera > Syrphidae > Neoascia > Neoascia interrupta. The sequence continues at coordinate 6,516,716 of OX392462.1, forward strand.
ATTATTATCAGTCTAATCAATAAATGAAAAGTACAGGTACCTTACCTGGGTATAATTTGTGAGTCCATATAATGATGTTAGATGATATCTACGTAATGTTTCGTATCAATATCATCAATCCCCATTTCGGCTGTCAACAATCAATGATAATAATTTGGATACCGCACATAAATTTGCGCAATTTATTGAAAATCACCCCCTGGGCGGAAATTAATACCCTCTATTCCGTAGATTCAATACACAACGTCTATACGTGCTATGCCTATATGCTATAATTGCCCCAATCCGAAATCTCACCAATTGCAAAAACTTAATAGTTCATTTCTTCTCTCTTCCACACGCTCCGGCTGCGTATTGAAGTCCTAATCGAACTTCATTCCGATTTATCAGAATGTCACACTGCCAAGGCAAACACCACCAGCCCAGGGTAGTTCCACCCCCAAACATTGATTCATTCAACAGTAATAAGAATAAGTTCAACCCGAACTCCGCCGCCGCACTGTCTCCCTTTCAACCAGAAACCAGAATGTGCTTTCTAATTCATTGTCATAACGAAGAAAAAATATCCTTTTAAGGATACCAACATACAACACTGCTCGTTATCTCGGCCCGTTGTCGTATAAACCACCCAACAGGAGACTGGGCTCGGCACAAAAATTCTAAGGCAACGACGACGTCCTTTTGTGTTCATTGCTTATCGTACAGGATATTAGAAAGTGCAAAGGAACCCTTGGCTTAGCAATTTCGATGCGTACTAGTCGATAAAGGGCCCAACGGGTGCATGCGGGACACGAAGCATTTCATCAAATAAATTGCGCACAGAACCAGGACAAAGTGCGTGGAATGTTTTTGATTGCTATCCTCTGCAGATTCCATTAGCACATCAATGGTAACATGCGAATGGGTGTGTGTGTGTATGTGTGGTGCTCCTCTGCAAAGGCTTCCTTTTTTTCTTTTGCGAGCTCGCATTGCTGATGCAAAGCTTTGCTTTTCGTTTTTCGTTTCTGCCTTGCAGCCTTTCACGGTACCATGCGGAACACCGACGAAAGAGAGAAAGGGAAACAACCACATGACGGTATTCGTGCGGCTTGCTCGCCCACACGAACCAGAGATACAAGACTCTGCTGGCCCGGGAAGAACTCTAACCTCATGTGAACCCTTCGTGTAATTTTTCATTATTCCTCTTCGTGTGGTTTTTGTTTGCGTTTTGCCTTGTTGTGCTGGGTTGATTCAGTTGATTGTGGTGGTGCTGTCGTTACCTTTGTGGAGTCTCTGTTAGGCAGCACTTTGCCTGTGCTGCATGTCGAATCCTCGGTGGCGGCTTTTCACTTTGACGTTGGTTGGGATTCGGATTTTGTTGTACGGTTGGTCGTCGTCGTCGGCGATGTGGATAGCCAACAAAATGGCCGAAGGTGGAAGGTTTTTAACAGAGTCGAGCACAAGGCAAATGCACACGGCGACGAAGTCTGACACGTACACACGTAATCGTGGTTGGTCAACGAACGCTTTGCATAAATTCTTTGAAAAAATGCCGAACCGTAACCAGATACCTCTAACGAAGTAGGTGCACTTTGACATTTTTGACAGTTCGACAGTTTCCAATGCTCGGGTATCGGCATGTCGCATGAAGGTAAGTAAAGGCGTACGTGTCGCCTAGCGTGTGTCGCCTAGCGTTCCCACATAGGTACTTAGAAATAAAATGATAGTAAGGTTTTGCAACACTTAAGTAGGTCAGGTAGGTACCTATAGGGAGTCTATTATATGCACCTTGGTTCCTACCAAATAGGCGGGTTTTTCATGAAAAGAGCATTTAGATAGGTACCTACCTAAACTTTAAATTTATCTTGGTACCGGGTTGTGGTAAGGTGGTAAGGCAAATTCTTACCTGCCTACTCCCATATTTGTATTTGTATTTATTAAAATAAGATCGCTATTCACATTAAGATAAATCTTATAAATTAGTCATAGCCTTAATGTTTAGTTAACAAATTTTAAATAAGCATATATATAAACTTAAACTTAAAAGAAAACAATAAAATAATATAAAAGATCAAAAAGACTTTGAAATAAAATTAAAAAGAATAAGATTTACAAATAAGAATGGAAAATTTACGTTAAAGGGTGCCTAGCTATACAAACTGGCCAAGTGCCTCAAAAGCAGAGACTTAAAATTTTTTATATTTCTTACTCCTCTCACTTCAATAGGCAGGGAGTTCCACAGGCGCATAGCGTGACCGAAAAACTGGCGTTCCGAGGTCAAGCAAGTAAACTTTGTTGGTATTAAAACGAAAGTCCTTTGCGAGCGCGGAAAAGCTAGACTACAGTAAAGGTACCCAGGTTGATGTGTCTGAATAATATCCTGCAAACAAGATAAAGAACGAAATGCAAAGAGGTTGTCGAACGAACACCCGACAAGACATTTTGAGAAGGATTGTATATAACATTAAGCCTTCTTTTACTTATACAATCAACCTTACCATAAACCTCGCATCCATACAATAAAATTGGCAATAAGAGCTTTTTTGCCAGCATTTTCCTTATTGTAAGTGAGGTAAACATTTTTGTTGACCAGAGCAATCGGAGACCTCCCCAAGCTTTCCCGATAACAGCATCGATATGGTCATCCCATGTAAGTGTGTCATTAAAAACAAGTCCCAGATTTTTAGCAGTTCTGGTATATGGGACGATTTCTTGACCAAGTGTGATTGGCGGCAAGACCGAAATGTCTAGTGCCTTTCTATATTTAGTGCAAGGACTTTAGATTTTGCAGGATCTAGGCTGAGGAAGTTACGTTCGGCCCAGAGAAGGATAGCATTTAACTCTCCGTTTATCTCTGCAACGACTTGACGCAAAGCATCAACAGGACCACTCAGACATAGTTGGACATCATCGGCGTACATATGGATCAGGGAACGTCGAGGAATCAGAGACAAATCATTGATGTACATTGAAAACAAAATGGGCCCAAGTATTGATCCTTGTGGAACGCCACTCGAGACTTTGAGGAAGCTGGAAGACCTTTCGTTAACCACAACACATTGCCATCTCCTAAGTAAGAGTACATAACCTTTGCCGACTCTTTTGAAAAGTTGTAAATGGTCTGAAGTTTTCGACACATCAGAATGTGATTCACCGTATCGAAAGCTTTAGAGAAAGCTAAAAGAATCAGAAAGGCTACAAATTTATATAGGTGTAGATATATAGGTGTTTGCAGATATTTAAAGAAGGAGGTAGGTTTTTAAGATAGGAGGTAGATATTTAAAGAAGGTTTTTTTCACACGAAAAGCCTGAAAAAAACCTAAGTCAAATTCCCAAACGAAAACAATCTGACAACCTTTTGTACACCAACCGATACCGAATATTTTCGTAGAAATGTATTTTTTGGCATTTTTCGTTTTCGGCGGTCCGTCCAAAAATTGAAAAAGGACCTCCCAATGATCGCTACGTTGTCCGCTCTGTCTGTCCGCCCAATTGCGTTATAACTTCTGAACGGTAAGCCGTGGAAAGATAAATTTTGGTCTGCTTTTAAAGTGCGGAAATAGAACTGGGGTCAGAGAATCCAGCGAGTGCAAATTTTTTTAAGCAGAAATAACGGTTTAATTACAATGAAAAATTTCATGGGAAAATGAATTAAATACTTTTCAATGCTTTTTTTAAGAAGTACCTAAGGCAGGCAAGAACAACAAACGCGAAACTTAAGTTTAGTAGGTATACTGAACTATAATGAAAAAATTCAGTTTTTGAAAATATTGAAAAGTTTTTGAGAAATGAAAAGAGGTGAAAATGTGTGACGTTTTTCAAAATGTTTGAGGTCATAACTTTTGCACCGTTGAAAATTGACGAATTTCTTAAGTCATATTTTTCACAAAAAAAAATCTCAAAAATGCATGGAAACATTTTCCTCTTATCTAAGACGCTATTAAGGGAAATCATATGAAAAAAAATTCAAATTACCGTTTCTAGCCGAAGTTTTTCGAAGCAGATTTAAAAGACGAAATAAAAAATGGAGTTGGTTTTATCGTTTTACTCGGAAACCATAGAACTTAAGAAAAACATCCAATGCCAGCACAGATGAAAGAACTGAAAAAGATTCAAAATAGTTGTTACATGGATTTGAAATAAAAAAAATTAAAATAAAGTCATACATAAAACGTATGTCGCCCCCTCTATCTCCAAAACGGTACAAAGTATAATTTTGAAATAAATAACGGGCATAGTCTTCATGCTGAAAAACTGCGAATATTCAAAAACTTTGAAGATTTGACTCAAAGACTCATTTTGACTCAATTTGAATTTTTTTTTTAAAGATTGCTAGTCCCTAAACGGCTAAGATGATCAAAATTGAATTTGGCCGAAGTATGTAACGTAAAAGGCAAGCTAACTGCATTAAAAGCGTTTAAAAATTGCCGGTTCCAACTTCAAGTTTTTAAGTTCATTTAAACATGCGAAATAAAAAACAGCATGTTTTACCATTTTCTGAAAAACCCATGTCCGTTGAACTTAAGAAAAGTTGCAACTGCTTGGTTGTAAATATGAAAAAAAGTCTAACGGTTATTGAAGGTCTGGTTTTCTTTTCTTTTAATGATCATTTTCGGCTTTCATCGGCATATTTTCAAACGCAACCCGAGCATATATTTAAAAAAAAAATCGATAGGAACCTCATTTTTTATTTCGCATTTATTATATTTATATTAAGGGAATTCACTTAAACTAATAAATTTACGCAGCTCGTTAATGTATAAATTTATACCGTTGCTTTAAATGATAGTCCGAGCTCCCATAGCACTGGAAAATACGTCATAGAACACCTATTTTTAAATAGGTGGAAAAGGGAGAAAAACAGCTATGTTGATTAGGCAAAAAGATGACAATGACAATGACAGTGACTACACACTATAGAATATGCACATTAGGTTTGTGCAGAACACAGAAGAAAAAAATATCAGATTTCATTTTTACGTGACACGAAATAAATATTTATTTTAAAAGTTGTAATGTTACACATAAAAAAATACAATATTATTGTTATGGTGTTTTAAATTAAAAAAGTAACAATTTACCATAAAAAAATTAACAAGCGGATTCTATATAACTAACAAGGTCCTAATTTTAAAATAAACTTGTTCAAGATGTTTACAAATTATGCACACAAATTACAAAAAAAGAACTATTATAACTATTATAAATGTAACAAAAAAAAAAAACTATAGCAAAATGTAACTTGCTACTCCTCATCATCACTTTATAGAGTATAGTATAGTATAGAATTTAATTCAATTCAAAAGTTTTAAATTTAAGCCGTTGAATATCAGCCTTTATGTGTTTGAATGGCTGCTGGAATAAAACTAAACAAGCAAAATTATTAGAGAGACCCACGCTTACAAAAAAAAAAGTTAGTTTACTTCGACTTTATTAAAAGAAAACATTGAGTAAGTTCTACACTACTTACTGCAGTTGCCGTCTGTTTAAAGTGAAGTCTGACAAAGTTAATAACGTTTTTTTTTAAGGCAGACCAATTTTAATAGATTAAGATCATGCCAAACTTCACTTAGGACAAAAGCCAAAAAAATGTTCTCTCAGGTACTTTCGTTGAAAATTTAAGTCCTTAACAGAAGAAATCTGACAAAAAAATGACGTTTTTTTGATGGCAGACCAGTTTTTTTGATGGCAGACCAGTTTTGATAGATTGCGGTCATGCCAAACTTCATTAAGGGCTGAAGCTTAAGAAGGTGTTCCGTCATGTAGTTTCATCAAAATTTTAGGTCAATAAAAGTTGAGGCAGACCTTAGTAAAGAACATTTTTTTTGAGGCAGACCATTGTTTTTGACAACTTGGTATGATTTGCTCTCAATGTTGCAAATTTGACGGAGGTGTTCTTATGACATAAGTTCGTTGTTTTTTTTTTAGTGTTTTCAAAAATGCACAAAAAATACATATGCACAAAAATTCATTTGTCTGCCATTTTCATTGTGTTTCTTACATGTTTTTCTACCTTTTCTACCTAGGTATTTAAAAATAGGTGTTCTATGACGTATTTTCCAATGCTATGGGAGCTCGGACTATGAGCAACCCTCGGAAATAACTTGTATAGGTACCTGAATCGTGTAAAATGACTCTCAAGAAGATTGTCAAACCCAGCTGCTCTTAAAAATTTCAAAATTAAATATATCAAAATGCCCAAATCGAGCGAAAAGAAAAACCTCAGCTCAAAAAAAGAATTATGAGAATCACAACAACATCCAAAGTTCAAAGTGTGGGTATTCGCGTAATTTTACGTGGTTAATTCCGACCCGAAATCATCGAGGAAAATTCCAAATCATCCAAATCTAACAGTTCAATTACGTTTACGTAGTTTATCAGGCTTTTACGCGTTTTAGTGAATATTATTGTAAAATTTCGTACTTCAAAATGTGCGGCAACATAAAACACCTTTGCAGAGAAGACCGTCAAAAATTGTGGAGGAAATATAATGGTTTGGGGTCAATAACACCATGTCAAAATACGAATATGGGGACATCTTTTAAAAATGTCAAGCTTAAATTTTCATGCCCCTCTCATGGCATTTCTCACAGGACAACGATACAAAACATCATTTCGGCTAAATCTCATGATAAATTGGTTTCAAGATTAAAATATTTCTTTAGTTGATCTTCAGTTTTTACCTAGTCTCATTGAGAACTCGTAGCATGAACTGGAGAGAAAGGGTCAGTTCGTTTTAAATGGAAATCAACTGGTTGGAAGCAGTATGCGAAAGGAATGGAACCTACTCCATTCCTCCTGAAAAGTGTCAGAAATTGGTAAGATCAATGTCACTTCGAATCCAAAAAGTTTATAAAAATTGAAGAGGAGGCTCAGATTATTAGAAAAAAAAAATTATTAATAAAATTTATGATTGATGTTTTTTAGGAACACACCTATTTTTTGGCCAAGCGGAAAATATCGGTAGGTATACTTAGTACTCCAAAAGTTTTCGTAACGTTTTTTTTAATAAGTATCTATTCGAAAAATATGCAAATTATTATTTTCCATGTTTCTTAAGTAATGTTTATTTTATTAAATAAATGTTAAAACAAAAAATAAAGTGTAAAAATATGAAAAATATCAATTATTTAAAAAGAAATGTTCCTATTTTTTGGCCAGCTGTGTATCTAGGTACATATAGATAGGTATCTGCTTAAATCAGCCAGGTAAATCCTTAATCACCTGGGGATTTACAAAAATTTCGGAGCGCTTCTACTTTGAAGTTCATAAATAAACAGACTAGACGTCTGGATCGCGCCCCACACGTTCTGGCTCCAAAGATATTGTGTTGACACGACGCTTCTCATCTATTTCTTTATCTCCTCGAGCATAGACTATAAAAAACTCAAATTTCTTTGAAATCTATTAATTTACACAAAGCGCGCGCCTTGTAACCGCCCCAAGCGATCCCGGCCCGCACAACGATTTCGTGCCACTTATCACCATGAAATCACGTTACCAGTCAGTGTGGCCAAATCACTCAAGGTTCTCCATGGAACATCAAAACACCATAAATCACAGCGACTTTATTATATCGCCGATATGGAGCTGAACGGATAGCTATGTTCATCCATCTATGTATTTAGCTATTCATCCATTCATTTTGTTTGCGGTGCGTGCGTGCGTTCACACAATTATAAGACTATTTGTTGTTTTTTCAACAATCGATGGAACAAAAAAAGTTAAAAAAAAAAAAAAATATTAAGCACTTTCAAGTGGATAATTTCGAAAAAGTGCTCAAAAAAGAAACATTCTCCACACAGGCACACATTCCACGCCAGTCAAAATAAATAGCCGTCGCCGCGCACACACATCAGCCCACAGCCCATGCATAATTCATGCCACCTATCGAATCTGAAGGAGAAAAAATTGAAATACAAAAAAAGCCATTTCAATGAAACATGAAGCAAACAGAGATAAAAAGTGGAAACTTTTGTGCAAGCAGTGCCCTGCGTCCCCAAAGTTTCCCATCACTATAATACCTATGCCACCCGTTTTTAGGTTGTTGGTATGAACGTCCGTTCATTCGCCCCCCGTAGACACTCGCTTTTGCTGCCTCGTCGGGCATAACCCAAAAACCAACGAAAAATATCGACTCGAACTTTCTCTAATTTTTCTTCTGCTATTTTCAGCAACGTAACATCGTCGTTGTTGTCGACTCGAAAAGAGCTTAATTCGCTCGGCGAAAAAACAAGTGCGCCGCCAGTGTGTGAGTACAGTGAGCATCTGTGTACACCAAAGGAAAAACAATAATGAAGTCCGACAACGCTGCATTATGACCTTTTTCTTCATCGAATTCTCCATCTCTCACACACAGTCTTCATTTTACATTCACACCAGTGCCTGAGAGAGTGTGCGTGTAAAATGTTTTCACGTGCTGTTGCGGATTAGTTTCTCTACTGCTCGCAGTGAAGGTCGGCAACGTCGCACTTTTTTATTATTATTTTCTCCTCTACTTTTATGTTTATTTTTTCGATTTTGCTGTGGCTCGTGTTTTGTCGTCGCGCACTTGCTTTTTGGCACGGGCGAGCTTATGTGTGAGTGGGCTTTGGTTGTGTAGCTTTTTGGTTTGGGCTGGGGGGCCACATAGCCACCCAAACGCGCCTTCGGCCGGCGACTCTGCCTGCTGTTGATGGTGAACTTTTTATTGTTGGCAAAAGTTTTCCTCTCAGTGAAATTTGTTTTTGTTTTTCCTTCTGTTTTGGATGGTTTTTTTCCTTTTTCTACTTTTTTGTTGAATTGCGAAAGCGCTTCGTTGCGTTCGAATAATGAGCAGAAAGTGGTTGAAAAAGTGCTGTCGCCACAGGAGAGTGGGGGAGGTGGTGGCAGGCAACATTGTGAAAGACAGCAGAAAGAGCGAGGAAGGCACACACGGAATTAATTAATGTGCCAAGTTTTATTTTCAAGCGACGCGGCAGGCAACAAAACACGGCGACTGGTTGTGAAAAAGTATTCGTACCGAACGCGTGGATGCGGCGAACGTTTCTCTGGGCTTTTGAGTTATGCGCCGAGCCGACTTGGTTATGAAACAATAAAGTTTCAACTCGCTGGAACTTTTGTAATTAATTTCAATTAATATCGGAGGAGGCTATTGTAATGCGAAGCTAACATAAAGTTTAGGTGGGCGGACAGTGATGGGCTTGTAGATATGATGCTGAAGCTCTCACCAGCTAAATGAGATTTGGGAAACTTAATTAAAAATTATAGGTATAGGTAGGTTCCTACCTATCTACCTAGATAAGCACTTACATTACGTGAAGGTACCTACCTACCTACATAGCCCAGCAAGGTACATACATATCTATTTAAGCTTTGTGTTATAAACGCCTTTAGCTAGAGACCTAAGTCTAGTAGGTATAATACCTACCCCGCTTTTAAAAAAAGGATTTATGTATACCTATCGTGGGCGGTCGGAAGCGTTTGGTAGAAAAGATGCAAAATGCTTTAATCACAGCAACGACATACACCTACAACTTTTTTTGCAATGGGACAATAATGAAAGCCGGCTATTATGGTTACGAGAATTAAACATGATAACCTGATTTCACTGAATGAATTTTCAGTGAAATCAGGTTTTTAGAGATCTAGCATGTTATAAGTGTAGCATCGTCGATCGTATATTTTTCCTCTGCTCACCAATTCAAATTCCTACTCCTTGTCTAACTTGACCAAAAGGCATTAAAATGTAAATATAAGGTTGTCTGACGTCATTGTCAATTGTGGGCGTGGTTATCTGCAGATCATATCAATTTTCACATTTTTTCTGTACAAAATAAGAATCAAGCCAAACTCCAAAATTCAGCTTAATAGCTCAATTCTAAAGACCTAAAAACTTCACACGGACAAATGGACGGAGGGCTTAATCAATTCACCAATCGGTCTCGATAATAGCTCTTAAAGCTCTTAGGAATCTACGGTGATTATTTTACTGTGTTGCAAATTATTCATTAAAATAAATATTCCCTAGATCAAGGATATAACTAGTTTCTTGGTAAGCCTTAACTGACTCAAAAAATTTTACAATTAAGCAAAGCATTATAAAACTTCTGGATAGGAACCAGGAACGTGATATTTTTGGAGAACTGCTACGATTTTGTAACGAATTTCGAGATTTTGTACACTCTAGGTTTTTGTCGTCAACAAAATGCGGTTTTAAGAGAATAGATAATATACCTATCATAAAAATGGTTTAAAAGCTACAACCAACCTATTAAAAAATAAATAAATAGAGTGGCGCAACAGCTCGAGGTGAACCAGGGCCAACTTCTCAACAATGTATGCTGTGTGTGTTAATTTCTTCACATACAAGGGGACCTACAATTTTTTGCCGAGTCCGAACGGCACTTTGAGAAGTTTTTCAAGACAAATGATCGGAGGGCTTGTCAGACCCTCGCGGAGGTGGGGACCGAATCCTGCCATCGTCACCTGAAAAAGAACTTGTCTTTTTTTCAGGTGACGATGGCAGGATTCGAACCCAGGCCTTCGGCGTAGTAAGCACACACACTAACCACTACGCCACGGCACCCCACAACCAACCTATTACATCACGCAAAAAGATGCACATTTTAAATGCCTATCTATTAAAAGCTTTGAGTTTAAAGCCTTTAAAAATTAATTTTTTAAATATTTGCCTTGTTGTCTTCTTCAAGACATCGAAAATTGAAATACTAGCGGACGAAATATCGGAAAAATACCGATAAAATATACCGATATACCGAGGACCGGCAGTGTATGACCCTGAAACCTTTACCTTTCTCGGGTGAAAGTTGGGTCCATGTTTAGCTCAATCCAAACATTGAGCTACGGTTGACCCAATTTAATGTTTGTCCAAATTTGACCAACTCACCAGAAGTTTGAACCCAGGACCTTTCGATTGTCAATCCGAGGTGCAATCATCTGCACCAAAGTCCCACTACCTTCACCGGAGCTGTCTGCATAATTAATGCTTATAAGAACCAACGACACGTAAAATGATATCTGGCGTGACGATATTGGCGATTGATATTTTGCAAGGTACGTAATTTATTGCATTTACAACATAGCTGCATTTTTGTAAAATTTCATAAGTTTAAATTTCAATAAATAATTTTGTATAGAATTTTTTGTCGCGCTTGGGTTGCTTTAGCTATTTCGCAATGAGGCGTTAAAATAAATTCATACATCCTTAGTTATAGAAATAGTTTACAAGCTTACAATTACCGTTGGACCACTATGCCCGTAGTGGTGGTACGTAGCAGTAGTAGGTAGTACAGCCGCGGAGCCATGTGGCGTAGTACCGAAAAAAATTGAACACAATGGTGTAGCGCGGCTATGTCGAACAAAAACCTCGTTTATAAACAATGGCCGATACTCTGAGTTAATTTGAGCTAGATTTTATATTTTTGTACAACGGATGACACAAATTCCATAAAATTTCTTTAGATTTAACCATCTCAATAAGCTTTTCGACGTCCTTCTCCTCCATTGTTTACTTTACTTGTATTGAACTCAACCGTGTAGCGCTACGAAAGTTAAAAGTTGGCCAACTCTTACTACCGCCACAGCTACGCGCTACCGGCACAGACACACATTGTGTGCGCAATACACTGGATACATGTGTTTTAACTTTTGACAGCTCTTACTACCGCTACTACTACCACTATTTCAATCTTGTTGAGTGTTATAAGAGTCTTATTAGAGCCTTACAAGCGTTAAATAACCAAATTCCTAAAAATAATTAAACTCTGATAATTAAACTAAAGCTCTTGTTGTAAGAGCTGTATTCTCATTGCTACCTCTCCCAAAAACAGAAGAAGATATAATGCTGCAAGAGCAGTTTTTGTATATTTTCATAATTTCATAAGACCGTTAAGACATAAAGAGAACAAGATACTTTAAAAAAATGAAAATCGTTTTGTACAATGGCGTTTTATGTCTCATTATGGCATCACTATATTATAAACTTTTCAAAAAGGTTTTTCTTACATTATGATGCATTAAAACTTGGTGTAATTTTAAAAAAGTGTCTTAAAAGACCAAAGAATTTGTTATAAGAGTGATTCCTTCTTTCCAGAGTTGCACTCTTATTACAGGATTTATTATTCGCTTATTAGACTCTTTCCACAAAACTTTAACTCTACAAGAGTTGTCTCACAACAAGAGTCTTACAAGAGCTAAATAGAGAAGTGCTACATCATTTTTGCATCTTATAATAAGATGTAATGCTCGAAGAGTATCAAGGGCGACGTTTTTACAGTGTCACTCTCGAGAGTATGCTAGTGGGCCATGCCCTCGAAAATGGGCGTGGGATTCAGAACCGCCGAGAGAAAATCCTGGCCTGTGGTAGCCATGTTAACCCTGTTTTTTCCGATAGTTTCGAGAACATCCACAAGTTTGGAAGTGGGCCTAACAAAACATCAATTCCAGTGATTAAATGCCATTTTTGGAAGTTTTTCACAGGTGTACTTGTGTCAAGACCACCCAACAAAAAAAATTACATTTGAAATTCACTTTGATCGCAATCCTTAACCAATCATCAATGCTTATTGTGGGCTTGATTGCTTTAATCTATATTAAAAGTACCTTTTTATAGTAATTTACGTGACTCTTGGAAGAAGTACGGGCCCTTGGGAAACTTCGGGTCCGGTGGTAATCCACCCGTAACCCTCGCTTTTCGTCGGCCCTGGTGGGCTTAGAAGAGAATTCTTCAATCTTATTTCTTAAGAACTATGAGGAAACACGTAAAAAGCGGAAAGTGAAGCCAAGGAAAAGAAGTTTAGTATTTATCATAGAATATTTTTTCCGTTTAGAGTGAAAAATCTTAGTTGGTGGAGATATAACACGGTAAAAAATGGGCATGGTCGATGGTGTGGGCGAGTCAATTTTCGTCGTGTTGAACCAAACTTTGAATTCTTACGCCTTGTTTATTTTGGTCAAAAGATCTTTTGAAATAATATGTGAACTAGGGGTCTAAGGTCTCAGGGGTCTAAGGTCTAAAAAATTAATTTACCTATTGGTTAGGGTATAAATAAATCCCTATAGCGCTTAATAAATCTTCTTCTATTTTGTGTTTTTAGCCGAGGTTGTACATATATGATCTGCATTGAGTGATAATAACCCCTTCTGTTCATCTATTAGATTTATATTTTCCCATTAATTTACAATAAAAACACAACAACTACTTACAAACCACTTATAAACTGCTATAAATCACAGATTTATCATTGCAGAAGGGGGAATTCAGTGAAAAAAGTTTAGTAATTGTACACACACCGCAAAGCGTTTGCAATATGGGTTCTTTTTTGGGTTAAGGCATTTTAAGCTGCTAGGATTAGAAACTGTATGCAGTATGCTACCTATGTAGCTTAGGTAACTGTCCCTTGGCTCAATGAAAGCACTGACACAGACGACAGACCAGGGTCCTCCAATATCTGGTCTCTTAACAGCAGAGGTATTTTAATTAACAAAAATAATTGGGCAAAGCTTACGTATAAATCAAGACATACCTTTTATTGGTTAAATTCAGGCGTTCTTCAAATAAGTTTGTTATTGACCCTATGTTAAACCTACGCTATCATTAGCTCTTATATAAATGTTATATTATAGATGATGTTATATTACAGATGATGCTATGTTACAGATGTTATATTACATGAAATCAGGTCATGTAATATGCACAGCAAAATACTTCCTGGTAGATTGATAGACTTTCATTACTATTAACAAGACAAATTAATACCCTCTTTAGTCTTAAGCTCTACCTGAGAACACGTTCAATGGAATCAGCAAGTCTCCTTCGTTGCTTCTCATTCACTTCAGGTAGGTATAGTATACGTATACAGTAATCCTCTTTAGTTTGATGTTGTTTATTAGCTTCATTCCTTATACTTTGACTCTCCAGAGAACAATAGATAACTCCATTGTTTTGTATCGCTCCATTCACCGTAAACTGATAACTGGCTAAATCCTAAATTGATGTCAACTTTATTATTTCCCCTGCCTTCTTCGCCACCCCATAAAAACCGTTCGATGATATTTATTGCCGGATGTACATCTCTGGGACTGCGGGCTACTTAAAGGATTACCGCACGAACGACCCAATCCAAACAAAGAGCCAATTTATAAGTTTAGTCAACCATCACTACACCACACCGCACGCAGACAGATGAGAAAAATGTTTCCGAAAAAATTGGCTTATCGTCGCTGTTGGTGGACGAACAAAAGAGTATTCCTGTGGGTTTATCCCCTCTATGAGACACGAATGGACAGTTAAATAATTTAACACAATTTAGATCAAAAGTATTTTTAATCATCAGTGGGCATAGGCTCAAAAATCTTTTTTATAAAAACTATTTTATACAATTAAAAAAAGGAGGAAGAAAGCCTTTATTTAGATCTCCCCCAACAAAAATTCAAAACATAAATCTGCGCACTCAAGACCGTGTAGTCAGAAGACGTAATATAAGAGAATCTGCAGTAAGCTAAAGTTATAACCTCGAAATTAATTTGAGGATCATCAGTTGACACCATTCATCAGGAATGACAATGATATCTTGGTCGTATCGATGAAAGCATTCAAAAATTAGATGTTTCCTCTTGTCGGGAGTTGGTCCTGATCTAAGGAGGAAGTTCGAGCACTGGACCAGCTGATGGCACGCTCGTCGTTGCACGGTGACAGCTCGTCGGAATTGGGGGTGGTTCTTGCTGCTTTTACAGACTCCCCACAAAATAAGAAAAAAAAAATCGTGCCATGAACAAATATCTACATTAAAAGATTCAAAACTCGTTTCCGATACCCTCACTTATTTCATCTCTTTGGTGTTGTTGGTAGCCCTAAAGGCTACTGGAGCAATCCCTCATCCTCAGATTGAACCCAACAAGTTTCAATCGCCACACTGAACTCTGCCCAAGTCCTGAGCCCAGTCCCTAAATTAAGCTATGATGCAATTAGTTACTCAACCATTTCCACTTTCATCCCCCCCCCCCCTTTACCCTTGATTAAATTAAAAGCTCATTTAAATTCATTAAAAGCTCACATAATAAATTTTATTGATTTAAGCGGCATATATTGAAAATTCATATGACGGGAAATTATTCTTATAGGTAAAAACTAATACTCTAGTATTTGATATAGAACAGCAGAAAAAAAGTTCTAAACTAAATCAAGCATCTAACGCGATCGAAATTCAATCTTAATTAAATTAGAAAATTAACTCATGGATGTGAGAATATAAAAAGCTCTCTCACTCTCTCTCGATCAAAGCGTTAAATCCGCATACAAAAAAATATACCTTCAGAAAAATGCTTAAAGGTAAACAAAACAAAATACCCGAACTTGTATAATTATTAAATGCAAGTTGATCCTTACTAAACAAAATTACGATAACACCTGTGATCGCGCCGATGTGCGCACATTTGCTGTCGATGAGAGATGCCTTATCGCTAGGATGATTTGATTTGATCGATGTGTTAAATGTTAGTAAATCACTTGGCATAGTAGTTTAAATGCGTGCCGATCGGGTACTTGGTGGTAGACTCCTGTGGTCACTTGGTGGATATGGGATCGGTGGGAGCGTGGGGACTACAAACGAAAAATGATCCAGTTGATCGCTACGAGCGAATTTGATGCGCTGATTCCGGCAAGGCGTAAGGAAGTACACTGGCGATCGCTATACTTAAGCCCACTAAACGCTCGGCTTGGGGATCGCTGGCGGTTTTATCGGGGTAGGTGCAATATGGGGACTCCCTTTCGGTGAGGTCGGACTCAGAAATTTTTTGGCGAGACTACGCAGCCGATCGAATGGTATCAAGTTACTGATCGGTAAACTGGTATAGGGCTCGCTATGGCGCAATTATGACCCGATTATGACAATAATTACATCAGAGAGGAGCACTAGATTTAAGTAAGTGGCCTCTCCCTGCGTACCTATATAAAACAGAGAATTATAGTGGTGGCAGTGATTTACGCTGAGGCATATTAACTTACTCGATTGACGTGCGGATAGCCTCTCTGCACTGATTTTCTCGAGAAAAAAAATATTCTCCACGTGGCTTGGGGAATACCAAACGCTAAATCTCCGTTTAATGAATTACTGCGAATAATACCAAATTTAATTGATTGCAGGGATAAAAGAAATTACCTTGCGCTACCGGTTTTCGCTTTTCTTGCGTGGGACAGTGACAACGCTAGGAGTCTTAAGCTGATTGAGACCACGTCCTCTCCAATTGAATGCTCTTTGGGAAAAGAATGATGTGGCTGCTAATCGAGATTGGGTACCTTCTCTTTTAGTAAGTATATGTTGGCTAAATTTCCGGTTAAGGGATTTTGGTGCGTTCAGAACCAAGAAAGTTTAGTTTAAGTACCTAAACTACCTTAGCCCTTTCCTGGATAGCGTTCGGGAAAACAATTAAACGTAAGGAAAAACATAATAAAAATATGGAGCAATAGGTTTTACGATTTTTATACTTAGTAGATTTTTATACTTAGCCAGCGTGACTTAAAAGTTTCGTTATGAATTTTAAAATCGCTAACATAATGTTATATCGACCGATGTTAAGACTCTGGCTCTTCATTGTTTAGCAAATTGGGTTTCAAAGCTCTTTCCACTAATCAAATATATATTTTTTTTTTACAGAGCATAAAAATGCTGGCATTTCATACATGAAGGTACTTGCGAGTGGATCGTCAGCGGACTCATTGCATGCTTCAGTTACACTGCAAACGGGAAATGTGTTTGCGGAGTCCACTGATGATCCAGCCGCACATGCTGTGGTAAAATGCCATTCTTGAATGATATTCGGTTTTTATACCCCATCTCATAGAATAGGAGAGAGGTTGGTTGGTCATATAGTTTAAAAAAATTTAAAAAAAAAGAAACAAAAATGTTGAAATTATAGTGATGAAATAATAATGGACATTATGTTTGAGACCGAATTCTGAATCGAATAAGCCATGTCCGTGCGTCAATCTGTCTGTATATCAAAATTTTTTTAAGCCGTAAAATTGCGAGTTATAGGAAGCTGAAATCTGATGCAAAAGCTCTTGGTTATCCGAAGCAGGATAAGTGTTCAAATTTTCAAAATCCGCCCCAGACACGCCCACTATCGGTGTAAATGTGCAACTCCCTCTGAGCTTCCACAACTGCAATACGTCTTAAAAGGCTTAAATTTGACATTTATCATCTCCTTGTGAGTCTTGTGAGTCTCCTGAGCCTTAGACAACAATCTTCGCTAGCTAGCTGTGTCTCCAATTCTCAACCCTGCGGGTTGGATTCGAAGATTTCCCGGGGGTGTTGCTGTCCTTCCGCTCTCATCGGAATCGCCAGCAACATGGGGATACAGCCAACGTAGCCGTTATATTTTGACTCTTCTGGCTAGGTCGGTGTCGATATACACAGCCCTTTAAGTTCGATATTATTGCGTCTCCTCCATTTCCCATGCCCCTATGCAGACAGGACCTTAATCGTCCCAAGAATT
The DNA here is from genome assembly GCA_947623515.1 of Neoascia interrupta. Lineage (NCBI taxonomy): Eukaryota > Metazoa > Arthropoda > Insecta > Diptera > Syrphidae > Neoascia > Neoascia interrupta. Next base: position 6,534,191 of record OX392462.1, read on the forward strand.
TTCCTCTCGAGGCAGCCTAATGCGTTTTCATTCGCCTTTGACAGAGCACGTTCTTCGGGATGATGAGGGTCTTATGCATGGACACTTTAGTTGCTCGAGAGAGGGCTTTGCTACTCAATTGTCTTCTTAGCCAAAAGAAACTGCGATTGGCAAAAGTTATATTTTGTCAAAGTCCTTTAAAGTTATAGCTATCAATGGTGATGTTTTGTCTAAGATGTTTTTGTCTAAGATGTTTTGTCTAAGGCCTTGAAATCGATGAAAAGGTGAAGGGTATCGATTTGAGATTCCTAGGTTTAATCCAAGATCTGCCACAGTGTGAATATTTAATCGATGGTGGGCTATCTTGGCCTAAAGCTACATTGATATTTGCCTATCAAATTGTTGGCAACGGCTTCAGGCGTTTTCACAGTACAGCAGAAGAGATCTTGCATGACTAAGAAGACTGATTCCTCTGTAATTGGTACAGTTTAGAGGGTCTCCTTTCTTGAGGATCGGGCAAACAATTCTGAGGTTCCATTCATCGGGCATGCTTTCCTCCGACCATATTTAGCAGATGAACTGGTGCATGCTCCTAACCAGCTCATCGCCAGAGGATCCAAGAAGTTCGGCAGCCGCTAGGCCGTCTGCCCCGGCTGCTTTGCTGCACTTAAGCAAATCCGCAGCTACTTTCACGTATGCTTCGTGGGTAACGTCTTCGTCAGGTTGAATTCTTCGTTCTGCCTGATTGTGAAATATACAAAAGCAAAATAAAATCGCTAATCCTCCCCTTGTGAGCGTGTGGCATCGATTTAAAGGGTAAAATTTCAAATGCATTTCATTCGATATTTTTACTTGAAATTGAAGAAATTTTACATTATGTGTTATATGGGAAAAACTTAGTTCTACATTTTGATCACAGAAGATATTGGGCCACTCCCACATCTGGAAGCAGAACTGAAGGAAAACCATAATTTTTTTCAAAAAACGTTGTTTTGATACCCCTTAAGCCAGATCTAAGAAAGAATAAGAAATAAAAATAATCACGTAAGGTAAATAATACACCAACTCTAGATATTTTTTTTTGGAAATTTTTAGCCCTGCCTTCTTTTAGGGGTCGAATTCACAAAAATATCGAAATTGAACCAAAAAATTACTTTTTAAGAAAGTAAAAAAAAACTTAATCATTATGAATTAAGTTAAACACCATATATTGCCACCGACTTAACCAAATATTTATGTGCTGCTAATGCAGATAATTAAACAAGTAAACAATAAATAAAAATTGAACTCAAAACTTGAGTCGTAATTGTCGGCAGGCAGGTTTGCCAACAACGCATCATAAATTTCAATTCGGAGTGAAAACAAGTAAAAAAAAAGAGATTTATTGCGAGCGAGTAGGTCCTACACGTTTCGTCTGGCACTTAAGTTCCTGTCTGATGAGTTAATTTGCTTAAACAAATAAAATGACGAGCAAACAGCAAAATAACCTCCACACAATAAAAAGCAAGAAAAAAAAGTATATGCAAATAGCTGCAGCGCTCAAGCAAGTTGGCCGCCATATCTAATTAGATCGGCGATGTGAATCCGACTCTAAATGCACGCTTGCGTTCCTCCTCGCCGCCTCCGACTTGTCTGTCCGTCAGTCGTGTCAGTACGTTTCCCCATCGATAAATTCGAAATCACGCGCGTTGGCACTGCACTCACAGCTCGCGCATTTTAGAGAGAGAGAAAGATCTTTATCGCCAGAATCGATCTGAAATATGGGCATTCCGATCGCAGTACCTACTCTGGATCGAGGGGGCACTCATGCCTGCCCCAGCGCACATGAGTTATGTGTGCCCACGTCCGTGATAGTCCAGCCAGAGTTGCATCGGCGACGACGACGACCGACGCCGATCGGTGACAGCGACAAACAAGCGAACTGGTTGTCCGCTCACTGAATGACAACAACGACGACGAGACGTCCTTGTGAGACGCGCTCGTAAAACATTTAAATTATCGGCCCAAAGCCGCGCAACGAATTTTATTTCTTAAACAAACAAATGCTGTGCCAGCGGCCATTATCGAGTCCCCAAAAAAATTTAAAATTTGGACATCAACCGCGGGGATTTATGCGAACGTTGCATTCAAGCATCAGGCACTCGTTCGACCCTGAGACATGGGAGAGGTTAACTTAAGGGTGGCCACATGCCGTTCATTTCTGTCATGCGGTGCGAGGTGCCCTCACAGGTAGCAGGGGCTCTTGAGCCACAGCCAATTAGCAGCCACCTTGAGATGGCAGAGGTGTCAATTTTCGTTCAGGTCGATTGTTCTGTCTGGATCGTGATGGATCACCATCGTCCATTGTTGAGGTCTTTTCTGGTGCAGACGAAGGAGGTCCGAATGGTCCATAGTGGTTTATTTGGATGGTGTGCGGTCTACACAGGTAGTGGGTGTTGATCACTCGATGACTGTGTCTCAGGTAGTTTTGGTTTGATTTTATTGTGCTCGTAAAATGTATAGACACCGACTGGGATCAGACCACACGTTTTAAAATAGAAAACCAAAATTTACATAACAACTGGATCTGTTAAGAGGGACCGATAATATTTTGTTTATTGTTATGAGGTTTTGGAACTTAATTAGAATATTGACTTACAAAATACATAATTAAATTTAGGTTTAATAAAAAAGGTGGATTTAAGGAAATCGGAACGTGGACATTTTGTTTGTCCCGGTATTTTCTTTTGTTTTCCAAAATGTGCGGGACCGATACCTTCAAACAACCATTGGTTGGTGAGGACTAATTATTACGCCAAATTTTAATGTGCTTAAAGGTGTGCCAATACGTATTTAAGTTATTGGCTTTATTAAATTTTGCTTTCTTGTTAAAAATGAACAACTTCTCACACATCTATACCGACTGACGGAGGGAATCAATGGACGCACGCGACGGATGCTTTCTTATATTAAGATTTTTTGATATGTAACTAAAATTCAAGTGACATTGGCTAAAGATCCTGGTTCGGCGAGATATTATGTGTATCCTGTCACGAGCCTGTATATGCGGAGTACGATGACAAAGCTGCACTCCCGGACTTCGATGTCGAAATTCAGACGAGCAGCTTGTTAATATAACAGTTTACCGAAGGTTTCCAAGGTCTCAACTGGGTGAAGCCGTCAATTATAATTCGAACTGGTGCCCATCGACACAAGCATGCGATCTTATCCACCTTGTGCATACAACCCAAAGATTCGAACTTGATTGTTTTCCAAATTTAGAGCTCGACTAAGAAGAAGCTTAGTGATGACACCTAATTTAGGATACAACAGCAGTCAGCACACATGGAGAGATTACAGAGAACCCTTGAGCTAGAGCATGAGAGACCTTCAACAACCAATACCAGGAGTTCTTCGAAATAGCATTTTAGGTAAACTATAGTAACTACAGCTCAGATAGCTGTGGAAGTTTTTTAGCAGCATTTATAGCAGCTCCTCTGCTTAAGAACCAAGAAGAAGAAAACCGACCGACGAAAGTCCAGTCAACTAAGAACTGCCGTCATCAGTATTGAGGAAGCTAACTTAAGTCGTTAGAATGCCAACGGCTCTGATGGCTTACCAACTAGCACCAGCCAGCGGTTGGGTAAAAAAACTACAATAAAAGGTAAAAAAAAAATCTCGACTAATATACCGATGGTCGAGCCGTTATTTCGACTTAAAAAGAAAATGAGGAAATTGTAGTTTTATAAAATCTCAATTTTATAATATCAATTAAGGGGTTGGGTAAGAAAAATCGGTTTTCAGAATGTGAATTAGTTAAAATATCGACACTTAAAATCTAAAAAAACACACTATCAATTTTTCAAAACGTTGCTTTATTAAAATCTTGACTATCAAAATGATTTTCAGTAGACATTATGGTAAGTATGTACTAAGTCAATATGTCAATAAAATTATTAAAATTCGAAAATGGTTAAGATATCGGAAATATATAGCTACGTAGCATGTATGGGTTGGATACGGATTGCAAAGAACCGATTTTCAAGATACCGATTGGCTAAAATATCGACACATCCCAAAATCGGTTAGAAAATATATGTGTCAATTTTTTTAAAACGTCTATTAAAAAAAAAAAATCGACTATCAAAATTTGGTTAGTGAATCGACATTTGGAGCGACGAAATTTTACTATTCGACATTTTTATTTCAAAAGTTGGCATACATTTTCTGGAGACAGTGAGGAGCATGCATCATGGTGACGCCCCCACGCAACTGCCCTGCTTGTTCCTATTAGCGGTCCGTCCAAAAATGGAAAGAGTACCTCTGATGGTATCACCCCGTTGCCCGTCCGATTGTCCTCTGGTTGATAAAATTTGGAACACTTAAAAAGCCCGTGAAAAAAGTGAGTACGTATACAAGGGCATTTTTTTTATATACACACATAACGGTTCGATTACAGTTTCAATATTGATGGTAAAAATAACAAAGTGTTTTGGACTTATCTTAAAAAATTTTGCAGCCAGAAAGAAGGAAATTCAAACATGCACTTAAACTCATAATAAAATCAAGCTTTTGAAAAATATTGAAAAGTTTTTGAGAAATAAGGTACCAACTTTCAAGGTGGTAAAAGTCAGTACAGGTGAAGCAAATGCTGGAATCAAATTTTGGTTAAACGGTTTTAGAACTGTTGTCATGGCGTTTTTTCGAAAAAATCGTGAAAAAAATTTTGCCCCCACCACTATCTTGAATATAGCTTCGGCCAAATGTTCGGCCAAAAAATCATACTCATCAAGGATTATTTGTAATTTTCGGAAACACTATAGAAATTTTCGAATGTTTTGCAGATTCTGAGATTTAGCTCGAAAACTTCCAAAATATTTCGAAAACTGTTTTCTAAAATATTCTGGAGCCTATCTAAGGAACCTATCTTAATTTCTTGTAATGAAATTCGGTTTGTATATAAAACGTATGAAGTGAATTCTAAAATATTTTAAAATTTTATTCCGTTGAAAAAACAAAAAAAAACTCGCCTTTATAGTCGGTAACTTCAAAACTGGAGTAGAAAGCAAAATATACAGAAAAATTTTAGGACATGGGTAAAACCCGGCTGCCATTTTTTTCGTAAAAAAAAATAAAAAAAAGTTACTTTTCACCTGCGTTTCAATAAAAATTTGAGTACCTATACCCAAGCCCAAGATATGGCTAAAATAAGTAGAGTGGACTTGTAAAATTTTTTTAACAGTATGTAGACAAGATAAGCAGTAATTGTACGCTATAAGCCTTCAAAAACTTGTGTGTGACTTTATACTTGACGGTCTTTTTTTGCAAAGACGATTCTAAGATAACTACATAGGATTTTTTCGAAATATTGTAGGTAAAAGGTATGAATTTGAAGTCTTTGCTTTAAGTAAGTAAACCGATGCAAAAGAACTGAGGTGGGTAGGTATAGGTAAGAAATGTTCAAAGGTTCCCACTCTTGATTGCGGAGCAATCTTGAGATTATTCTGGGGCTTTTATGTATATCTGATTAAAGCATTAGTAAAAAGATTAATGTAACTACATTTTCCTAGTAGATGTAAGGCCTACAAACAAATGGTCATAAGAGTCATGAGATAATCATCTCAATAGCAAAAAGATTAACTCACCTATACCCACTATGCGTAGGTGTAAAATGAATTATAATAAATTTGCTGAAAAAACACTTTTTTTCATTATACTTATAGTTACCCTGATACTTTTCCTAATCATTGATTAATTTAAAAAAATGTTACCCAATTGTTTAAATTAATTAATGCAGTGTTTGCCGAGTATGCTGATTATCCAATCACCATAAACCATTTTGTCAAACATCGATGTTATTAATTTAAATCACAGCAGCGTCCCCGTGTTATGAAACTAACAATGTCCAAATTTTACATATTGCTTTCCTATATTGTCACCGAAATACAGTGGCTCTTCATTAGGAATACAAATTTATTTCCAAATCCCAAATCAAATTGAAGGGAATCCCATATGAATTTAAAATCATTCATATCTTCATCGACAACAAAAAAACCCATACACTATAGGTACAACAACAACAATCAGCGCCATTCGGATTAATGACAAGAATCATTTTCAACAATGTTCGGGCCCCAGTCTTTTTTTATAGGTTATATGGATGGTTCAATGAAAGAAAGGGTCCCAGACCGACCAGCCATATCTACCACTTCGACGACTATACAAACGTGCTCGTCCGTCACAATTGCAACTGTTTATAGCTGGTACGGCCGGCGTACCGGTACGGGTCTCGATGCGTGAACACCACGGGACGTCATTAATAACACTTAAGTCGCCTTCTATGCGTCTCGTCGACTTCCTCCCCCTCGTCGAACCCACCGTTCGAGTTCGAGTCGTTTTGATTACACGCACACCATGAGCAACCAGTACAAATACTGCCCGCCAGGCATTCGGCTTTATAATCCTTTTGTGACGCGATTGCCATCGCTTTTCTCCGTCGTCGTCGTCGGTCGGTCGGTCGTCTTCCTTCATGATTTTAGGTTGCGTTGTTCGTTGGAGTAAATTGCTTGGAAAATCTCTGGAACGCCAGTGTGATTATACTTTTTGAGAGGGTAAAACTATTTTCCCAAAAAAGAAAAAAAAATTGTTTGAAATTGGTATAATGGGAAAATTATGCTGGATTCACAATGGACCCGTTCATTACAAATACTTTACTTGATTTTCAATTATGGCCTGTGAATTGGAAGAGTATATAGGAAACGCAGACACTAAAAAAAATTAATTAATTCCTTCGAGCCGGATTTGAACCAGCGACCTATGGATTTCCACTTAAGCTATATCTCTTCTACAGTCCACCGCTCTACCAACTGAGCTATCGAAGGCACTTAAAGGTACCTATCTGACTTGAGCGCCAAAACGCGATTTTGGATTTTTGTTTTTCGTTTCCAAAAGCAAATCAAAACGAGATTACCTTTCACTTTTGGTATTTGCCTTGATGCAACGTGCGCGTGTGGCGCGACGGCCGTTCATTTTCTTTGTGGTTTGGTTTTTCATCTTTCTTTTGGCAAAGAAAAGAAACCTAAATGTGGACTAACGGAGCTTATCGCCTTCGATAGCTCAGTTGGTAGAGCGGTGGACTGTAGAAGAGATAGCTAAAGCGGAAATCCATAGGTCGCTGGTTCAAATCCGGCTCGAAGGAATGAGATTGTCTTTTTTATTTTTTTAAAATTAATTAAGTAGATGTAGGTATAGTGGTTTAATTATTGTTTAGAAATGGGTATAGCTAAATTATTTATATAAGTTCAGATTTTTTCTTGAAAAAACTAAACTATCAATCTAGGTTTTCCCATACCTCAAAAGAACCAGGTGTCATACGATGTCTCAAAATTTATTAAATCAAATATCGCTACGCGTGTGAGTGGAGGGCGGTGTCAAAAGATATAGACAAAGATAAAATTATCAAAACCAACAATTTTGACCACCAGAACAAAGCCCTTGTACAGGTGCACCTAAATTGTACGTCCACCCTAATTCCTATGCATGGCATCACCTTATCTTATCTTCATTAACTTAAAGTAAAGTATAATAAAAAAAAACATAGCGTTCGAAACTTAAGGAATCTAACTGTATGTTCCCATGCAATAATTGCGACACTTTGTGTTTTCTAAGTGGTTAGGAGTTTCATGAAAACACTAAGGCTTTTGCTCAAATTTAAGGAAAAACTGAAACAGTTCTCGTGTCTCAAATATCACGTTGGGGATATGGTCCCAACAACGAGCGTCAAAAGAAATGGGTGGCATAAATATTGTGTATTTGGCAGACGGCTGACTCCAGGAGCAACATTGTTCATAATTATAATTAAATTAATGTAGTGAACATTTTAAATGCCCAAAAAAAATGGAAGTAAAAACCATTTGCTTTGCATATCCGCAATCGTGACAAGGCTTTTGTGTATCGTGAACCTCCCTTAGTTATTCTAAAGTATCAAAAGAAGCATAATAGCAAATTTGTAGACATTCTACTGACCTCATCAGATTTATGTGTTTCATAGCTTTACTTTTGTCCTACCGAGGGTTTATTTAAGTTTACTATAGGTATATTTTTATATGCATACTATACGATATTAAGCAACTATGATATTAAGTCATAAAAAGCAACTTTTAGGCCTTAAGTTTTGAGATAGACAATTGAAGTTTCGTAGTTGAGTCGGAAAGTTTGAAAATTGTTTAAATCACAGACACGCCCACAACAAACCGGCATGTACGATTTTTATTAAGTTCTTATAAACATTTAACATTTACATAATATTTTAAGCTTTCATTTTAGGTATATAAAGTTTAGTTATAGCTTGAGCCGTTGGAAAGGAAAGCTGTGATTAAGCAATGCAATAACCTATTTGCGAGTAGCACTAAGGCTCTCTTCCACTTCCAGTGGTTCTTTTGGAGAAGTTTCTTAAGCCATGTTTCTAATTCTTGAAATAGTTTCTTCGAAAACAAGTGTTTTCATGTGGCCCCACATATAAAAATCCACTTCTGTGAGATCGGGACATCTTGCTGGCCAAGCAATGGACACTCCTCTTCCAATCCACTGATCTGTCAATGTAGACTTCAAAGACTCTCATGCACATACTGATCTTCTAAAATGAGCAGGACAGACGTCTTGTTGAATATCATGCATAGCACAAGGGGTATGAGACCTTTCACTCTTTTTTCTGAGGGTTCGACTCATCTCTGTCAAGCCAATAATGGCCATTATGCTCTAATTAGTGATGCCGTAATTATCGAATTTCGATTCGTGGGTGCACAATTTTTTTCACAGCTAAAAAATTTTTTTTTAAACTAATACAATAATCAAAAAATCTTGAAAATCACTTTAAAACCTTTTTTACCACTTTAAAACCTAGACTGAAATCCACTGGAGGAGGTAATCTTCAGGCATATGCTGTCTAGGAGTATAAACTCCTTGTGGGGCCACCCTTGGCAGTAAAGTTATAACTGAAGAAGATGAACCCGAAGGTTTAAATAAAATCCAGCAGCGTCTGATACATATTGTGCGGCTTTTTGGTCAGCGTCTGATCCCAGAGGGGCGGCTGAACTTCAAATAACAGAAATCCAGGAGCGTCTGTCTCGGAACGAGCGGCTTCCTGGTCGGCGTCTGTTGTCCGGGTTAGGATCGGCCGAATTTAAACCTGGCAGCTAGGTATAAAATGCACCCCCCAATCATGAAAAGAAAACGAAAACAGCCTCGGATATTTGCTGATCCTGGTAATCCAGGGCACCCTTTGGAGCTAGGCCTGAGGGGTGTCAGCATGTGAGCGCTTGGTGGTCGGAAGGTCCTGCTCGGCATCCGACCGGGTCTAACCCGAAGAAGTTACGAGCAGCCCGTCAATGGTGCCGCTATCCATAACGGGGGGCGGAGGGGGACAGCGCCAAGTCAAAATGAGGGCTTAGGTGGAAACTCTACAAATCGACAACGGCACCAATTCAAAATTGGCACGTGGAATGTCTGGTCGCTAACGAGGAAGGAACTTGAACTGGTTGAGGAGGCCCAAAGGTATCAGCTCGATGCAACTGGCATCTCCTCAACTAACTTCGTGGATGGGTGGAAGCTCTTCTGGTCTGGCGTCCCAAATCACATGACTGCACAGGCGTGTGTGGGGATACTCACAAGCCCCCGGTTGTCAGAAAATGTATTCGATGTCATTCCGTTAGGGGGAAGGATTCTGATCTTAAAGCTTAAGCTTGAACGATCGACTCTGGCTCTGGTTCAGGTTTATGCACCAAATCGAGAGTCAGAGTATGAGTCCTTCTTGAACGAAGTTGATGCTGCCCTGGACAGAGTGGCAGAAAAGGACTTCTTTCTCCTGATGGGTGACTTCAATGCACATGTGGGTACCGACGACAGTACTTGGAGGAGTGTGATTGGGAGGCACGGTGACCCGGATCAAAACAGGAACGGAGGGAAGTTGTTGGACTTTTGCTGTGCATATGGCTTTTCCATCATGAACACCTTTTTCCCACACAGAGACATTCAGAAATACACATGGTACAAGCACAGTTTAAATCAGAAGTCACTGATTGATTTCTTTGTTGTACCATCACCAATGATTTGTGATGTTCGAGTTTTCAGGGGAGCTGAGTTCGCAACTGATCACCACTTAGTGTTGTGTAAATTGTTTTTCAGTGACAGTATTCCTTTGCCACCCAGGCGAAAACCAAGACTGGTGACCCGCATACGGTGGGAAAGGTTGCACATTTTGCATTTCGTTTTGCACAGCATGTTTCAGAGAAGTATGAACAAATTCCAACTGACCTTTTGAATGTAGAGGAGGAATGGCAGCTGTTTTTATCGGCAGTCATTGCCTCTGCAGGAAATGTTTGTGGAGTGAAGCGGCTTGGGGTAGCGGCTGGTGGTGAGAGAAGAACTGCTTGGTTTAAAACGCCTGGAGTTCAAGAAGCCATCAGAGAGAAGAAGAGAGTCTACATTGCGTGGATCCAATGTAGAAACTCAACTTCTCGAGCCCGGTATAATGAGGCGCGAATGACTTCCAATCTGGCAGTCAGAACAGCCAACGAACAGTCATGGAAAAAGTTCGGGGAGAAGTTGGAGCACGATTACAGATCTGCAAACAAGACATTTTGGCAGCCTATTCGCCGGCTCCGAGGAAGGAAGTTAAATATCATGCAAGGGGTTAAATCTAAGGACAGTACACTTTTTTCAAATGAGAGCGATGTCTTGCGCAGATGGAGAGAGCACTTTTCGGAGTTGCTCAACCCCCAACAGGGCACTGAAGATGGCATTCCTACTGCTGACGAGATAAGGGCAGAGAATAGTCCCACAGTAGACGAAGTCATTGAAGCGATTGAATTGCTGAAGGTTGGCAAGTCCTTTGTTACGGGAAGAACAGTGCGGCTTTCGGCCTGGCAGAGGCACAACCGATCAGCATTTTACTCTAAAGGTTATTCTTGAGAAGGCCTGGGAATACGCCAAACTGGTCTATGCGTTTTTGTAGATCTGGAAAAGGCGTATGACCGAGTCCCTCGGGATACACTGTGGAGAGTTTTGCAGGACTATGCGCTGAGTGGGCCTCTTCTGAGATCCATCCAGTCTTTGTTTGGAAACTGCAGAAGCTGTGTACGGATAAATGGCGTCAAATCCCGTCCTTTTGATGTGCGCGTTGGACTTCGCCAGGGCTGTGTTCTGTCGCCGCTCCTTTTCATAGCATGTATGGACTGGATGGTGAAGCGCAGTCTTGGCGAGCAATGTTTCGAATTGTCTGGCATCAGGACGAACCATCTGCTTTTCGCAGATGATTTGGCCATCCTTGCATCATCCAAAGAGGAACTTCAACGAGCACTGGATAGGTTTCCAGCCGTCTGTGGTGATGCTAGGATGAAAGTAAACGTGAACAAATCAGAAGTGATGATTGTTTCCCGAACTCCTGTGCAATGTACCCTGCACATAAATGGAGTTCCATTAAAACAGGTGGAGAAGTTTAAGTATCTCGAAGTCTTTTTCACGAAAGATAGGAGGAGTGATACTGAGTTGTCCTGTAGAATTGGCCAAGCTGGACCAATAGTAAAGGAACTGCGCCGGCCGGTCATCAGGAAAGCTGAGCTCGGAGTGAAAGCAAAGATCTCAGTTTTTAATTCAGTGTTCGTTCCGACCCTCATCTATGGTCATGAAATTTGGGTAATGACCGAAAGAATAAGATCGCGGGTACAAGCTGCCGAAATGAGATTCCTGAGGTGCGTTGCTGATGTTGCTCTAAGGGCCAGAGTGAGAAACGTAAGTATTCGTAGGAATCTTAATGTTGAGCAGCTGTTCTCCGAGTGGAGCTATCGATTCTTCGATGGTTTGGACACGTTGTTCGCATGCCCCCTGACAGACTTCCTAGACAGGTCATGCTAGCCGAGATGCGAGCGCGTCGCCCCCCTGGTAGGCCAAGAAACAGGTGGTGGGATCAGGTAAAGAACCTCTCTGAGTCCCGCCTGGGGACTGTGCCGGTGTCTCTTGAGGTGGTGGCGGAGGATCGAGAAAGATGGAAGGACCATTTAGCCACCCTCGCTCCGCGACCCTTTTAAGGGATAAGCGGCATTCGAAAATGATGATGATGATGACAGAATTAACGAATTTTTAAATGGCCGAAAACGTGGTTTTTCTGAAAAACAATTAAATCTCGAATAACTCAAAAACCGTTAAGTTTTGAAAAAAAAAAAATGTTAAACGTTAGAAAACGTTAACGTTAGATTTGCTATAAACGTTACATAACGTTGCATAGCAAATCTATTTCTTTTGACCTCAACTATGACCCCTTAACGGGAATACGACCTATTACAAGTCACCCTGTGTAACAAATTGTAAACCTAAGATTTTTCCATACCTATCTCCTGCTTGCCACAGCCCCATTTTGTGGGCGTGGCTGTAAAAGAATTTATATTTTAAATTAAAAAGCAGCGGTTTCAGCTAAAAATCTGTAAAACTAAATTACATAGAGCAAAATAGAAGTTGTACATATTTTTCATCCCACCCACTTTCTGGAGGCGTGAACTTTTTTGTTTTATTTTAATTGGGTAGGGTTATGCAATCCGTTGCAGATGAACTTAATGGATACAAGAACCTTTGCACTGTAGAATTTCGCCACTTATTTTGAATGCTTTTTAGATTTTGCCGGTCCCACCGCATTAAGCTACTGGTTCTTCTTCGAAGTTTGCAGTCTGCAGTTTGCAGCATTTGTGCTACCTGCGCTTTTAAATCCGTATGGAGGCGAGTCGCCAGTCCAGATATAGGAGTGTAACCTTGTTGATGATCCAGCGCATAGATCCTTTAGGAAAGCCTTACTCCTATTTCTTTGGATCCAAAATGTCATGAAATCTTTTAACAACGATTGTTTTGAGTAGCGTCCCGTGCACATTTATAATGGAAATAATAAGGAGTTTGCTTCTCCCTTAGACTTCTTTCAGTTTAGCCGCGAGGTTATGATCTGAATTGAGGAATCATAACCCTCCGCCTGATTTGTTGTCATTTTTTCCGAAATTTCAGACATTTCTTCAAAAAAAAATTCTGGCTTGCTTTCAATTTTGGAAAGGAAAAAAACGCCAAAAAAACTCTAGTTTTACGAGTTGTTGCAACGATTTAAACATTATTTTTAATGTGATGTATTCTGATATAGATTTAGTTGTTGTTGTTGTCGAGTCTTTTTAAACCCAGTTAAACGGGTTTATTTTACAAGTGGAGTGATTTTAATTCGGCACACAGATTTTTTCAAGCATTTCATAAGCGGTGCTGCTGTTGACTGACTGTTACTAAAATTATAAAACATGAAAAAATATAGATGAAAAAATACATAAAAAAGGATGTAATAATGCTTTTGGACGCCGGCCGTGAATGACGACCACTTTAACTGACCCCGTAATGTTTTTAAAAACAGAATTAGCAGGATTTTTTTTGTTATTATTTAAAACATTTGGGCAAACATTTTAAATTATTTAAAACATTTGAGCTCAATTTTGGAAGCAGATTTTGTTGTTGCAAGTGGAAGAATTTTCAATAGCAAAAAAAGTGCCTACGATCCGCCAACAAAAAGCATAGCTTTGACAGTTTGGCTCCGACATTAATAAGAATAAAACTAGTCTTAATTTGATTTGAAAAATCAGTGACTTTAAAGATGTTATGTTATAAGCCAATTAAAACAAAGAGTGCAAAAACATCAACGAAGTGAACTAAACATAAATATAAGAAGTTAATTTTTTTGTTGTCGGATATTTGTCAAATACAAAAAACTCCACAATTTTACACCGACTCGCTTTCGTGACGAAAATTTACTCTTCTTGTTTCCAAAGTTGGAAATTGAACAACTTTTGTAATAAAAAAAGTTTTACCTACTCATTTTACAGAAACAGAAAAAAAACATTTTCCTGTTACTGCAAATGAAATTACGTTCTCCACTCGAGAACAATTGAAAAGTACTTATCCACTTAAGAACCACTTCGTCATTTCTAAAATGCACTTATTCACACTTCGTTTTGAATAGATTTCAGTTCCATTTTTTAAACAAGACCCACCCTTTTTTGAAAAAAAAAAACGAAAACTAAAGCCTACCAATAAAATGTTGTTTGGATGCCTTTCAGACTTTCAGACTTCACATCACGTACCTTCTGTAGTGTAAGGTGCATCTACTTCAAACATTAAAGAAGCCGCTGTCGTTTTTGATATGTAATTATCCAACAAATTGTTTACAACGATTTTGTGTAAGAGTTTTTTTGCTTCGTAGTTTTGTCCAAGGGCTTTGTTCGTAATTTTGTTAAATGAACTGTATACTTTTGGACGAGTATAGATATCGCTAGAGCTTTACTTGAGATTTGTAGGTATCGGGTACCCACTGGAAAATTGTACATTTTATACTACCAAACCAATTGCGTTCAATACCACTGAATATGCTCAATAATTTTGGTTAAAAACTTTCCTAGCAAATAACTTATTAACAAACATATTTAACGAAAACCCGATCTTTTGCAATCTTGTACTCAATCTCCTACTTATTCATATGCAATCCTTGGAAAACTCCTTCCAGTTGTTCAGCTTCAGTCCAACCAAGCATATTACACCAACCGTGAAATGGTTCTTAAATCTGAAGTTCAGTGCGGTTGTGCGTCCATTGTCAAAGATACACTACTCAAAACTCAATTAACACCTCGAAAAAAAGTTTTGGGCTATCGTTCTGTTCACTTTGGGGGTTTTATTGGGCTTAACCGCAGATGCTCGAGAACAGACCCAAATATAATCTCTTCCTTTAACTAATCATCTACAGCGAGCTTAATTCGTCCTTTTTGGAAACTTTTTTCCCTGGTATCAAAGACAAACTTTTTCACGAGGTTTCCTTTAGGGCTTTACATAGATACCTGCTTGCTTAACCTCGAGTTTTCGATCAAGCAATCAATTAAACTTTTGTCAATCCTTTTTTAGCTCCTATTCCCAAATTTTTGGAGGAGTGATTTAGAAAAACAGTATAGGATACATATATTCATGTATTTTCTAAGGTTCAGAATTTTTACCTAAAGTTCCTTTCTACCTACTTTAAAATTCGTTACCAAATACTTTAAGCTTTTTTCTAAATATAGAAATGAATGAAAACAAGAAGAGCGCAATCCTATGCATTAGCCTTACGCAGACAGAAGCTGCATAATACCCATTTGATCGCATTTATTAGCAACATAATTGCAAGTCACCTCAGTCAACAGCTTGTATCGTTCCAGAAGGCTTCAAGAGCACCTCTACAAAACTTCAGCCGATCGAATTCTGTGTATAGGTATCCAGTTATTATGACGATAATCATCCATGATTATCACTTCACAGCCAATTATCGCTGAATTTCTTGGCCAAGATCACACAGCCGATCCGCGACTGATCATCTCCGTCAAATGCAAATTGGGAACTAAAAATGCATGAACACGCTCATTCCCACAATGCACGCGGTTCAGCATCAGCATCGCAGCGCAGTGCTTAGTTGCAGCGTAAAATGTGTCAATTTACATGCAAATGTCGATTTTTATATGCCCTGGAGTAGGTTGCGTGCATTAAGTGCTCGGCCAGACTCCACACAGGGATCTCGCATTCGCGTTCGTTTTGCGAACGAAGGTAATGTGTCTACGTGCTTGTGGCACGGTTGGCGGCGGCGCGGACAGCACCACACGTTGTGGCTTTAAGTGCAACGCGAAACTAGTTCCATTCGACGAGTTCGCGTACAAGATTGTAAATTGCTCGTACAAGAATTACTAGTATGGGCCTCGCTTGACAGGACTTCCTATGTTGGAGCTGCGACAAAGCCCCGAATGGAAAGAATTGCGATTCATGCGACTGCGATTGCCATTGCGATTTAATGCACATCCTGAAGGTTGTAATTGGGCTCTGTTGCTGATTGAAACCGATAGGAGGGGCACACGCATTCGTTTCCATTTACAAGCGCCCTTAAGAAGAACACTGCATGAGTTGAAGAACCAACGCCCTGTGTCATCCAAGGATATACACATAAGGAAAAGGATATCGTGTACACACGTCTTTTGTTATGAGACCATTTGAAAAACTTTATTCCCCAGAGTTCCTTGCGAGGCTCGCTAATAACCAGATAAATCGATAGGACAAAACAAACGGTGGGAGGTTATATGTTAGGGCTATTCAAAGTTTGCTTTGGTTTTTGTCTCCATTTGTGCTAAGGCCGGATGACACAGTGTGGCTTCAGCCTGTGCGATGAGGTAATTGGAGGTCTGACAGAGGAACTTTACAATATATTTTAAATGTTTGCTTTTTTTATCACCGGCTTTGTTAGCCGGCTCGGTCCGCACTGGTGCGATGATGTCAATGGAATATAATGGCTGACGTATGTGTGACGGTGCGGTGTTTCGTTTCGGCTTTAATCTGCTTTGAATAAAGATATAATACAGGACATGTGTTTGTATCTGTGTGACGACGGCAAGGGGACTAATGCGAGGGTTATTATGGGTTTGTTTACTGTTTTTTAATTCTAGCATTATGGCTTTTGTTAAAAAATATGTAATACGAGAACAAAAGGTATCTACACCCGGGCTGCGGTAGCAATACCATACACACAATAGAGGAGCGAAATTATAATCATAGAGTCAATAAAATTTTTAGTGGGTTTGGTGGGGTGCATACGAGGTCTTAAAGAACTGCTACTGGCTAATATTTTTGTTCAAGCTTAGAGCGGTTTTTTGAACATCGGAGGATTTCAATAGAATCAATAAATTGAGTTTTGATATCCAAAGAGTTAGGTTAAGTGTGTATTTAAAAAGGAAGAAGGTCAGATATAAAGGGTACACGCGTTCCATAAATATTTTTCTTCTTAATGAAAATTACAAAACAGTTTTGTATATATACCTACTTTTATCCACCAAATAATAAAATGCTCACGTAATTGTTACTTACCTACCTACCTAGCTAAATTTAAATGCTTTAAAATAGAAAGGATGGCTCATGCGGATTACTAATTAACACGTCTGTGGGCGGTTTAATATAAATTTCCGGAAATTTCCGGACGGAAAAAACGATGAAGTTCCGTCCCAGCTCAAGTTTTAATACCCCTGAGACCCTTGACCCCTTGGACCTTTTTTATAAGGTTTCTTTGTCGTCTATGCAAATAAGCCGCAAACAAGCTGCGCAATCAAAGTCGCTCCCGCTTTATGGTGACAGCATTCCATACAAATTAGGTACACTATTTTGTAGAGGTGACATTAGTAGAATTTTGAAAACACAATTCCGAAAATAAAATTTCGAAAAGCATGATTTTGTAAAAAGAATTTTGAATCTTAAGAACCAAAAATTCTAGGTATTCCCAAACCGGTGCATAGAATAGCTCATCATCGTCTAATCTTTTAATGCTTATAAAGCGTGCTAGACCGGAGTGTAACTCTTACGTCTGTGCAGGTGCAAACTATACCTTCTTGCCCGTTTCGGTTGGGGTTTTAAAGCGAGTTTTTTATTCCTACTAAAATAACTGTGCAAAGAGGATTTTAGAACTTGAGGCTTTTTGGGATCCGCGTACAATTGCAGTTCAAACCTTGTCAGAGCATTGCGCATGTGGAATAGGTTTCCACGCCATGTGTTTTCTCGTTATTGCAGCACTGGAAAATACACAAAAGGAAATACCAAAATCCGATTCTCTCCTGTCTCCTCATTTTCGTTTTATTTGCGCGATGTTTACTCGTTATAAGGTAAGCGAAAGCGACTAACGCCAAGCTTGTCTCCTCATTTTCGTTCCATTTGCGCGATGTTTACTCGTTATAAGGTAAGCGAAAGCGACTTACGCCCAGCTTAACCCCTTGATTGGGTATGAGTTTGAAAATACTGATCTTACTCTGGAACTTGGAATATTGTGATGGGGCGACAAGACGTAAAAACACATACAGCAGTCGCTGAATGCACCCATCGGTTCAGTTTACGAACACACCTAACTGTCATTCCTGTCAGCTGACAGCAAACTGACATTCGAAGTTGAAACTATGGAATATCGAATTTCCCTCCAATGAAAAAATACCAGTTGAAAAATACCAATGGAAAATTACCAAAGGGGAAATACAGAAAGTGCTAGAAGCTCGTACGAGACAGTCATATTTGAAACGTTGACTTGTAAATATCAAGAGTAAAGTAAAATGTAATTGATTTGAAATAAAGTGTTGGATTCTAAGTAGGTATGTTAAATTTAGTGTTATTCGAATTTTAATAAGTTTCGTTTGACAAATTAAGTGTCTCTTTGTGTAATAATAAAAGTGAAATTGAGCTTTATTCGACGAACCATAGACAAAAACATACAGACAATGGTCAAAGGCAGCTTTCTCTGCTGCTTTTGTGTTTCTCGGAGATATAAGAAAATTAAAAAAAATCGTGGAATAAAGGATCTTCACATTTTCCCAGTTCGCTGAGATTGAACACTCTTCAAGATATCAGAACCAATGCTCATTTGAACCAAATTGCGCTTTTTGAATTAAAGGCAAAATTCAAAATGCGCAAGAAAACGTCGCTGGTCCTAGTTCCCACCGGAGTCAAAAGGGCGAATCCACCCTTGTTGGTCCAAGATCGTACGCTCAAGTCGCGTCACGTGAAAGTAAGCCACAATCGGCCGCATCAGATTCGGTCTCTCAAATTCTAGGCATGATTTTAGAAAAGCTTGAGCAACAGGCTTAAACTAAGTTAAACTTAATCAAGTAATATTCAACCAATTGAGCGAGCTCGAGTTTAAATTTCGAAAAGCATTTAATAAAAAATCATGAATATGGGAAAGTCAATCAAAATAATTACATGGAATGCAAACGGCCTTTTGCAAAAAATTGACGAACTAGAAGTATTCCTACGAAAGAATAATGTAGACATATGCCTGATTTCGGAAACCCACTTTAAAAAGGGTTCGTCAAACCGTTTGACGGGCAAACGTTGGTCGAGTAGCTCAATCCTTATGCGGTACAAGATAATTATAGAACAAAAACCGTGTCATTGGCTGAACTTCGTCAAACGATAAATCATCTGAAAAACAACAAAGCCCCTGGCTACGACTTAATTACTAGCGAAATTCTAAAGGAGGTACCGAAAAAAGCTTTGGTCAAGCTACTCTATGTCATTAACGCTTCTATGAGAATTTTATACGTTCCAAGGCGATGGAAAGTGGCCGAGGTCATAATGGTTCCGAAACCAGGAAAATGTTCGAACGACAAAAAGTCATACAGACCTATTTCGCTACTGCCGATAATATCTAAGGTATTCGAGAAACTGTTGCTTAAAAGGTTGCAAACAATCATTGAAGAAAGACGATTGATTCCGGATCACCAATTCGGATTTAGAAAAAAACATTCAACAATCGACCAGGTCTATCGAATAACAAACGAAATCGAAAAAGCTCTGGACGCGAAAAAGATATGTACTAGCGCTTTTCTCGACGTATCGCAAGCCTTCGACAAGGTGTGGCACGAAGGCCTGAAGAACAAATTAAGGCTTTGCTTACCAGAAAAACTCTATAGAATCTTAGAGTCTTACCTTAAAGACAGAATCTTTCGCAAGGTACGAATATGAGTACTCGGAATTCAAAGAGATAAATGCCGGTGTCCCGCAAGGAAGCGTTCTCGGCCCAATATTATTTTTGCTCTATACTAGAGACATACGCCACGATGAGGGAACAATTTTAGCTACGTTCGCAGACGACACTGCTATTCTCGCTATTGATACGACAGTTGAATTATCAACAGGGAAACTCCAGCGCGCTTTAGACAAAATATGCGACTGGACGAAGAGCTGGCGAGTCGTCCTTAACGAGACTAAGTCAACGCATGTTAACTTAACTTGTAAAAAGATAAACAACAAACCTTTATTCATTAACTCGGTACAAATCCCGTACTCAAATGAAGCGAAATATCTAGGAATGACTCTACACGCAAAACTTAAATGGAAGCCGCACGTTAAAAAGAAACGCGACGAGCTCGAAATCAAGTTAAGAGAAATGAATTGGCTTATCGGAAGATTTTCGAAACTAAGCATATATAACAAACTGCTTTTGTATAAGCAAGTGCTAAAACCATCTTGGACGTACGGTATACAACTCTGGGGTTGTAATAAACCAAGCAATATAGCTATTTTAAAAACTTTTCAGAATAAGACACTCAGAGCAATCGTTAATGCTTCATGGTACATAAGAAATAGCGATCTACACCGAGATCTAGGAATCGCAACCGTGACTGACGAGGTAACAAACTGTGCTCACAAACTAAGTACTCGACTTCGCGGACATTGCAACAATGAAATTATCGGAACTTTGGATCAGACAAATCTTACGCGCCGACTACAACGAATGAGACCGTTAGATCTAGCAGCATAAGATGAAGCCGCATAAATTGACGGTATTGTAGGTGCTTTCGTTGGAAGGCAGCCTGCCACACGCGATTACTACAGAAGCTTGAAGTAGTTGTTAAGGAAACTAAGTCATAGTCTGACGGAAAGTGGGTGGTTTTTTAGTGAGTATGAATCTCAAACTACCATGTGTACGCGCAGTGCCTTCGAAGGTTTTTCTCACCCCCGGAAAAAAAAAGAAAGAGCCAATGCTTCTGACAACTATTTTCACACCCTGCGGTGGATCTATTAAGTTTCAATGTCGAGTTTGTAACATAGTGAAATATTTATATAGTGTAATAAGAGCTTTTAGGGATATGATCGAGACCGCCATGGTAAATTGAAAGCCATGCCTGCTTAAAAAGCTAAAACTTAAAGTGTAGCTATAGGTTCTAATTTTTCAGGCCAAACAACTTTAAATTTTTGGAGTAGAATATTCAAAAGTTCATTATACCGACGAATTCTTGCACTCACTCACCTTATACTTATTTTCTTCCTCTTACCTACCTCAGTACCTACTTTTAATTTGTAACATGTAATCTCAGAGAAATAAAGAGGTGGGTAGGGTATAGGTATTACTTTGGTAACCTTTGTGAATGTAGCTGCCATAAAATTTACTGAGAATTAATAACCAATATAACTATTATGACAAATTATTATGAAAACTGTTTATGACAGAGACGCCTGACCATACAAAACTTAGAACAAATAACATTTCTGCCCAGCAGCAGTCTAAATACCTACAATAGTTTCCATAACATCCAAATCCGACAAAATATGGTTATACCAGTATAACTTTGGTTGCGAAAAACTTTCTAGACAACCTCCATTCGTACACCTACCTTCAAATGGGCATCGTGTGATACAACTTCCACAATGTGACCTCCAAGTATAAGTTCAGTTTTCCATTGCACTCTATTTCATGTGTCGCACGACAATGTCGACGACACTCGGTGTCGCCGTTGTATTTAATAAGTTTTGTCATGTCGCGTCGCGTCGTTTGTCCCAACATCGGGCACCCACTTGCTGCCAGTTGGCTGCAAGCTCAAAGCTATTCCATATTCCAGACACCCAACCCACCCACAATATCCGAAAATTCAATAGCAGCCAGAGCCGCGTTAGCCCCTCTCAGCGCACTCATCCTTTATCGTCATCGTCGTTGTTGTCTGGGCTGTTTCTCGAATTCTGGATTCTGCGTCGTGCAATCGTCTGCTTCCTGCAATCGTCTTGCAGCCGAGAGTCTCTACCGAAGTAATTAATGGGCAAACAAGATGTAGAACTTCCCCTTAGATGGAGTCTATCCAAATTGGATTTTAATTAGGAGTTTTGCTCCTAAAGCAGCATCTTTTATCTTCTGCGTAATTGGCACATACTTATCCAATTCACAAAAGGCACCGAATGAGTCTTCTGCAAGCATGCCTGATGCAGTCAATGTGGAGTAGCTATACATGTGCCACGGATCGATACGAAGCAAGGGGGGCGGCTCTGAGAGAACTCGATCGATTCAAGTGACAATGACAAACCACCCGGCGATATGTTTAGTTTAATGCCACGATTGATGCCAATAAAAGACTCGCTATAAGCTAGCATTCGTCAGCATCTCAATAAGTCTGTCGACTTCCTGGCGCGTAAGATACTTCAACAATAAATTGATAATTAATTTTAGCTGCGGGGGTTGTTTATGGGATGCATACATGAAGCAAGAGAGGAAACGCGGAAATGACTGTAGAGCACATCGCGCCGACCCTTCATTTGTTTAAGTATGCCATAAGTCCTTGATTTACACTTCAAAGTTTTGTAGCTTTTAGGAACGTTTTAACAAAGTTACAGCTACACTTCAAAAATGAGGGGTTCTAATTGCTAAAACAAAACTGAAAAAGAGCTGCAAATTTTTGTAAAGCCATGAATAATAGTTTGAAGAAAAAAACAGTGAGTAAGTGCAACAGGGCGTATGTAATAGCTTCGGTCCGTCTGTAACGGACTGCGGTATACCCTATTCCTATTCCAATTCTCCTTTCCATTCCTATTCTCCTTTCCGTTCCTATTCTCCTTTCCATTCCTATTCTCCTTTCCATTTTTATTCTCCTTTCCATTCGTTTATTTTCTTGTTTTCCATCCCCGTCCCGTTACCATTTATGCATCATTTTAAATAGGAAAAAGATTTTATTCCCTTTAAGTTTTTGTTAACTTTTTTTTAAAAAAAAGGGCGTGGCATGTCCAACCCTTTTAAGCAAAAATCAATATTAACATAGAAATATCCAAGTTTGCCGCTTTAATGTATGCAAAACTGTAATTTTTTGGTTCAAATTCAATAACTTTGTGAAATTGACCTCTGAAGATGGGCGTGGCTGAAAACTTTGTATGAACGAAATCTAAAATAGAATCCGGTAATAAAGTATTATGTGCTAAATTGTAGATATTTCTTATTCTATTCTTAGTAAAGCTAAAACGCAGTCGAAATCCATGTTTTTCTGGAAATTTATAGGTTTTTCTAAAATTCTGCCCCTGAATGTGGGCGTGGCCCAAAACTTTCTATAAACCAAATTTAGAACCAAGTATTTGCTACATAACATATTAAGTTTCAATCTGGAACAAAAATACTGAATAAGTTGCATTTGAACAATTACTCTTTTGGTTAAAATTCAACAATTTCGTAATAAAAACCTCTAAACATGGGCGTGACCAAAACTTTGAAGGAACGAAATCTAATAAAGAACCCGCTGAAGCTAATGTGCTAAATTATATTTCTTATTCTTACTTAAGTTAGGCTAAAAAGTAGTCGAAATCCATATTTTTTGGAGGTTGTTGCACATTTAGAGCGATTATGGGCGTGCTTGTGGGCGGATTTGAAAAATTTTAACACTTTTATTGCTTCACATGACAGGAAGCT
The DNA here is from genome assembly GCA_947623515.1 of Neoascia interrupta. NCBI lineage: Eukaryota > Metazoa > Arthropoda > Insecta > Diptera > Syrphidae > Neoascia > Neoascia interrupta. Next base: position 6,557,424 of record OX392462.1, read on the forward strand.
TACGCAATTTTAGCTTCCTAGCTCAAAGTCTAAGGCCTTAAATTGGTGACATACCGACGGACATGGCTCATTCGACTCAGACACGCCTCAATGACGACCCTACGCAAACGTTATCAATAAGAGAAAACACGTCTATCCCGATGGCCTTCACTGGCAGCACGACTATCGTGCGACACAAGCATTCCAAACTGGCACGCGGCTTTATCTACAGCTACAGAGTGTGTTCACATAATAAGTACGATAACATTTCTATTGTTAGGCAGTTTTTTTGTTTTAGCAAAGCTTATCAGAGTTGCATTTTTTTCAAAGTTAATGTGATTTACTACGTAAGTATATTAAGATTTTTTTTATAGATACCTACTATGTAGTCGATTGGACGGTCTACTAGTATAGCTTCGTGCTTGGCTGATCTGTCTCAAATATCTTGACTTAATTTCTGAATCCCAAACTTGAACACGTTCTTCACAAAATCGTTTAAATAAAGGTCAGTAGCTACCCAGCACACCTGAACTGGAATGGAACCTACTTACTGAACCTACATAAGTAGGTACACACTCAGGTATAGTGCCTTCACTGCAAGCCAAAAGTTTGAGACCAGACCCGTTGATCGACGGAAAACAAAATTCTTCGTCCCAAAGAAAAAAATACTTTTTAGTTTAAAAAAGCTAATGAGGAACATAATATTAAACCCAAATAAGAGGAAAAATATTTTCATTTTGTTTTTAACACATTGAAATTTATTTAAAAGGTGTAATGTGGCGACAAGGTAAAACGACATTCACGAATCGCTAAATTCCATCTCTTCACTTTACTATCATACCCAACGGTCATTCCAGTCAGCTAATGACAGCAAACTGATATTCGAAGTTCGAGTTTCGATACCGAACATTTTCCCTCCGTGGAATTCAACGTAAAAATACCAATGGAAAATTACCAAAGGGGAAATGCAGAAAGTGACAGGAAATACGAGTGACATGCTCAAACGCGACAGTTATATTTTAAGGCAAAGGCTATGATTATTCATTAAAAAAGTAAATATATTATAGAATATTTAGGGGCTGAAGTTTTTAATCTTTACAATTCGGAAAATTGTTTCAGCAATCCTTAGGAGAATTTACAATGTAGTTTCCATTGGGCATTGATCCCGGATCCTTTTATCCAGCTTATCCCATATCCTCCCTTGATTCAGCCTAGGCTGATGATCTGGTCACTACAGGCAGCCATGTCATGCCTTGCATAATTTTTTTTTTATTTTGCGTCTGTTTAAAGTATCTAATCCCCAAAAAGTTTTCATGTGTGTTAAGGGTCGTTGTCCTGTTGAAATACGAATCCTTTTTCAGTCTTTTTCAGTCTTAGTCCGGATAGAAGAGCGTTGTCCTCATTACGGCTTCTTTTTCATTTTCCTGATCACTCGAACCAGAAATGCCACACCACTTGAAACATTGCTAGACACTTACAGAAGCGCCTCCATGCTTGAAGGTAGCAGCTATACATCCAGGTAATATCTTTGGTTCAGCGCCCGGTCGAAGCAGGCAGCGTTTTGTGCCAAATAACTCGAACTTGGTTGTTCTTATTCTGTCCAGTCTTTATGCCTTTTGGCACATTCTAAACTTTTAAGTTATTTTCTTATAAAACCATAATTTTGGTTTTATTGTTTATGACTAACTTAACTAAACACCTCCAAATCATGATTGATATCCGCAACCATATCAAGCAGTGAATTGTTGGAATACGAGCATTCCAAATCATCGACAAACCCTGTTTTTTTATCCTTCAGGTTAAGGTCAAAAAGTTAATGAATAAATAAAAGGAAGAGGACAGGGCCAAATACAGAACCCTGTGGAACGCCAGTACGAACATGAAGTTAGTCACTGAATACTCCATTCATATTGACTGATTTTTTTCTGTCTTTAAGACAAGATTGGAACCAATCTAGCATAAATCCTCTGAAACCAGTAAGAGTCTGTGATCGACGAAATCAAATGCCCTCGCAATATCAACAAAGCGCAGCAGTAAATTTATGCTTATAAACACTCACATAAAGGATAGACAGAGGGTGGTCAAAGGATAGACATGTGCACTCAAGAGGATACAAGCATCCACAGGTTTTCTAAACCCACCTCTGTCTATCAACTCCTACTCTCACCTCCCCGTGGTGAACACCGGGTGCCTAGTACCTCAACTGGAGATTGGGTTCCAACCCCTTTGGAAGGTTGTTGGGGGTAGCAGACGAGAGAGGGGGGGAGGAGTGTTCCCACTAAGGCACTTCTCCTTGCATCCGGACGGCAGCGGAGGAATTCCCCAGATGGAATCAACGGTGGCGTCCATAGTTCCAGTCAGGCCGAACTACTTAGTGAACACCTTATATGGGCTACTACGACGTAATCGGAGCTCAGGCCTATAAGGAGCGGGCTATCCGGCTCTCCGTCCTTAGAGCTAAGCAAAGGATCTGGTCCTCCAGGTTGGGGGTCGTGCCGTCGGGGTGACTTCCCGGCCACGTAAAGAAACGGATTTACTGTTGACGACCAATGCAAACGAGAAAAGGACAACGAGCTCCGGATCTGCACGTGGAATGTTAGGTCTTTTAACAGACCACGTGCAGCCGAGCAACTAGCGGAGGCCCTTAACGACTGCAAGGCAGACATTACTGCCATCCAAGAAATGCGGTGGGACGGGCCGGGCAAAAGAAGGATGAAAAACTGCGACATCTACTACGGCGACTGCTATCGGCATCAAAGACAGCGCCTATTTGGATGTGGTTTCGTTGTTGGAGGCAGACTTAGGTAAAAAGTCTTGAGCTTCAAACCTGTAAGCGAGCGCCTCGCGACGATCCGCATCAAGGCTAAATTCGCCAACATTAGCCTGATATGCGCACATGCCCCCACAGAGGAGAAAGATGACGAGACCAAAGATGTGTTCTACGAGCTCCTGGACAAAACTTATGAGCAGTGCCCTAGCTACGACATTAAGATTGTCCTAGGCGATTTTAATGCCAAGCTAGGAAGGGAGGGCATCTTTGGTCGTACTGTCGGAAAGCATAGCCTGCACGACACGACCTCCGATAACGGACTCAGGCTGATCGACTTTGCTGCGGGGCGACACGTTGTGGTAGCTAGTACACAGTTCCCGCATCTCAATATCCACAAAGGGACATGGAGATCTCCCGATCAATCAACCGTCAACCAGATTGACCATATTGCGATCGACGCAAGGCACTCCTCCAGTATCATGGATGTCCGAACTTTCCGAGGGGCCAACATTGACTCGGATCACTACCTTGTTCTAGCCAAGGTACGGCTGCGGATATCCCGACCAGCGCCAAGTAATGGAAATACTGTGAGGAAGTTTGACGTCGGCCGACTACAATCGCAAGAGATCGCCAGGTCCTTCTCCAACCGAGTCTCTCAAAACCTTCTACGAAGTCCTATGCAACCAGCATCAAGTATTGATAGCCAGTGGCAGCACTGCCAAAATGCCATCAGAGAAGCCGCCTCTGAAGTGCTGGGTTCCACACGGCGACCACAACGAAACCCCTGGTTTGACGATGAATGCCGGCAAGCACATGCAGCTAAACAGGAAGCATACAAAGCGGCGCTGCACAGAAGGACTAGAGCTGCTCGCGAGCTCTACGAGCAGAGGAGGAGAGAGGAGCACCGGCTTCTCCGAAGGAAAAAGAGAGAGCACGAGAAGCGCGCGGTTGAAGAGATAGAGAGATGTTACAACAGGAATGAGGTTAGAAAGTTTTACCAAAGGATCAAAAGGTCCTGCCAAGGGTATAAACTTTGAACTGAAGCCTGTAAGGACCATCAAGGGAACATCGTTGTAGAATCGCAGTCGGTGCTGAGGATTTGGAAAGACCACTTCTGCAGACTGTATAACGGCGAGGACGAACCAAATACCGCTGTCAGGCAGAACGAACCATTCAACCCGGGCGAAGACGTTACCGACGAAGCATACGAACGATACCGCCCACCCGACCTGGAGGAGGTGAAAGTAGCTGTGTCTAAGCTCAAGTGCAACAAAGCAGCCGGAGCAGACGGCCTAGCTGCCGAACTTTTTAAATCCGCTGGCGATGAGCTGGTTAGGAGCATGCACCAGCTCATCTGATATGGTCGGAAGAAAGCATGCCCGACGAATGGAACCTCAGCATTGTTTGCCCGATCCTGAAGAAAGGAGACCCTCTGAGTTGTGCCAACTACAGAGGCATAAGTCTTCTTAACATCGCATACAAGATCTTTTCTGCTGTACTGTGTCAACGCCTGAAGCCGTTTATCAACAATCTGATAGGCACATATCAGTGTGGCTTTAGGCCAGGAAAGTCCACCATCGATCAAATATTCACACTGCGGCAGATCTTGGAGAAAACCCAGGAATTCCAAATCGATACACACCACCTCTTCATCGATTTCAAGGCCGCGTATGACAGCATCTATAGAGACGAGCTATATAGCGCAATGTCTAGTTTTGGCATCCCTGCCAAACTCGTCAGTCTGTGCAAGATGACGATGGAAAACTCACGCTGTTCCGTTAAGGTCGGCAAAGACCTCACCGACCCCTTTGATGTCAAAAAAGTATTTAGACAAGGCGACGCGCTGTCATGCGACTTCTTTAACATCATACTTGAGAGAATTGTGCAGAACTCTCGCGCCAACACCAGAGGTACAATCTTTCAAAATGTCCGTTCAACTACTTGCATACGCAGACGACATTGACATAATCGGTAGAACAAAGCGTGATGTCAGTGAAGCCTTCGTGAGTATTGGGACGGAAGCGGCGAATATGGGTTTAGCAGTCAATGAGGGCAAAACCAAGTATATGCTGTCATCAAGAAAAGACACCCAACACCGACGTCTTGGACAAAACATCACCATCGACAGCTATAACTTTGAGGTAGTTAGGGACTTTGTCTACCTGGGTTCCGCTATCAATTCAGACAATGACACCAGCGCTGAAATCAAACGAAGGATAACTCTTGCCAATCGCTGTTTCTTTGGGCTAAGAAGGCAATTGAGTAGCAAAGCCCTCTCTCGAGCAACTAAAGTGTCCATGTATAAGACCCTCATCATCCCAGTCCTGCTTTACGGTGCAGAAGCATGGACCCTGTCAAAGGCGGATGAAAACACTTTAGGCTGCTTCGGGAGGAAAATTCTTCGGACGATTTACGGTCCCGTCTGCATAGACGGAGAGTGGAGGAGGAGATATAACATCGAACTGTACGGGCTGTACAGCGATACCGACCTAGCCAAAAGAGTCAAAACACAACGTCTACGATGGCTGGGTCATCTAGAGCGGATGGACACCAACGCCCCGGCCCGGAAAATCTTCGAATCCACACCGCAGGGACGACGCGGTAGAGGAGCACCGAGACTCAGGTGGCGCACGCAAGTGGAAGGGGACCTCAGCCAACTTCGCGTGCGAAACTGGAGACGGCTAGCTAGAGACAGAGCTGGCTGGCGAAGCTTGTTGGCTGAGGCCCAGGCCCACCCCGGACTGTAGCGCCACCTTAAGTAAGTACTCACATAAATGTTACTACAAAAACTCAAAGACGCGTCTTCAGTTGCCATACCAGCTCTAAAACCAAATTGGTTTGCACTTAACAGACAAAATCTTCCTTGATATTTGACTATCTTTTGTTTTAACAATTTCTTCGAAAATTTGTGCGACAGTGCTGGGAGGAGCAATATTGGCCTATAGCTAGTCGCTAAGTTGTTTTTTTGTAATTTTTTTAAATACAGGTATCACCTTGGAAAATTTACTGGGAAATAGTCCACAGCGTGTGCTGCTATTGAAGACATGGGTCAAAATATCAACAACGTTAAAACCAATTTTTCGCAGAAAGGCATTAGGGAAACTATTACAAGTAAAAGATTTGGATTGATTTAACTTTCTTATTGTACAGTAGCCATACATAAGCCAAATATGGGTTCAAATACGAAACTGCTATGCCGACTCTTTTCACTCTGGAAGCACCTTTCCCCACAAGAGTCAATACCTAGTGTGTTGAGTCAATACCTAGTGTGTGTTGAACGCTCCTGTGCCTGAAAGAGCGTTCTCAGCAGCTATTATAAATTATGTGTCCGACGTTATGTCTATCCGAGTCATGTCTGCCACATGCCTTTTATCTTAGACCTTAAGTAAAAATGTGCCAAGTTAATGAAAACAAGTGGCAAAGTGCATCAGTGCGTTATGTAAGGACTCCAGTCCGTTTGCGGCGTATTTAATAACGCCCTTGGTTTGATGAAGATTTACTTTACTTTAGAAAACACCATATCTGGCCATCCGCCTGTTTTTGTGCCTCATATTTTAAAAAGCCTTTAATTGCAACTAAAAACTGATATCTGAAACTACATATCTGGATTTTTAAGGTCCCGAAGTGGTTACAAGTGTAAAGTTTTATAAATCCGGCCACTGACATGCTTCCTTCAATCATAAGGCTGCAATTAAGTCCCCAAAAAAATTGTTGGAAAATAATTGCAAAAAGTTGAAACTATGCCAAAAGCATACAAAACCAAAAATATTACATCGAAAAATAAAACTAAAACGCGCCCCAGTGGAAATGGCCTTAGAAAATCACGGAATTAATTCCTGGGCCCCTCACAAAATTTTGGTCACGTTTTTTAGGCGTATTTTTTGGTACATGTTCCGAGTGGGCGGCAAAAATGTGGGGTCCAGGACGGCACTTTACCTTAATCCGCCCCTGATCCCAAGTACTTAAACTTTTCACACTTGGGAAGCCCATTTCCATTCAAATTAATTTCTTGAATTGGCGCGAGTGGATCAGAGAATGGGCCACAGGGGTACTCCGTGTTCTTTGGCTAATACGATACCCATTTCCCTCCAAAACATCCACCCATATATCAAGTGCTCGCTGCAGCGATAGGTATATATGATCTTCACTTATGATGATCGTCACTTTTCCTTCAAGCAGGCAGTCAAGGACTACAATAAAAAGCGAAGGACTTAGGACGTTTCCTGGATGCACACCGACTTTAATTGGGAACTCATCAGAGACTCCGGAAGGACATCTTACTCTGTCTTTGCTCCATCATATCCATGATCATCCACATGTAGGCTTCGGGAACTCCTCGTCTTCTTAGCTACACCCATATCACGTCTCGTAGTAGTCCTTAAAGCATTTTTAAAATCAGTTAGCACCGTGGGTATGCAGATCTTTAAGGGCATCACGATGTTTTTCCATTATGATCCTTTTACCTACTTTGGATTGCATCAGTTGTTGATTTACCCGCGTCAAACTAACAATGAAGTAGGTACCTACGTATCCCATAATCCCTAGATAAGCTTAATCTTTAGAAGGATCTAAAAAAGCAAACATTCCCAAGTCTAAAGTCGTAATTACTGAGCGAGCTTACAGAAAACAAAAAACAGTCCATTTGTGCAACAACATTCCCAGATGACTTCGCGTAAACGTACAACGTGCCATTTCCATCTAATGCATCGTCATCATGCTCATTAGCTTTTTGCTTTGCCCTGCAGAATCTGAGGTTCTGATTTCAAATCCGTCTCCGAGAGTGTTCTTTGTGCTCCCTCTACTGCCCACAAGGACCAAAATAAAGTGCAAAACACCACTGCTCGCTCGTACTTGTGATCATAAAAATCTATGCGCATCGTCGTCAGCCCGTCTCTTGGCCACGATACAACAATTGCACAATTGCAGTTGCCGACTGCACTCCACTCTTGTGCTCCTATCTGCGATGCTCATCTACCGACATCCACTCATGCATCCCGACATCACGAAGCAATCCGTGTTTTGTCTCTGTCGTTATTACTATCCCTTTCTCGCATTTTGAATGCAGCAGCAGCGGTACCTGGAGCAGAGTGAATTTGCGTTGTGCAAATTTAAGGCACGATTCCGGCCTGTCGCCCGTTGCCCCCTCAGATGTATCCACCAGATAGACGGATGATTATGCTGTGCTGCTGCTGTTGCTGCTCCTCATCGACGAAGTTGTGGTGGTATTGGCGCGTTGTACTTTCATGCTGGCACTCCGTTTTTGGCTTTCTCAGTGCGGCGTTTTGTATCCAACGGTGTTGGGTGGCAGGCGGACAGGGGGCCGCACTCCACTGAGTTGCACACAACCATAAATCTAAACAGAGACCAGTAGCACTTCTTCACCGTCCTCGTCGAAAACGTTTTCTTCATCGCCGCTCCTTCGCCGCTTCGTCCTCATCTCGTGGTTCTTGATGGACGTTATGGGCAAGATGGAGCCGTGTCATGCGGGGGGCGATTTTTGTTTAGGGCGCTGTCATGGGAATCGCATTATCCACCAATGGTATCCATCTCTGTCACACTGCTAGATGGGGAGAGGGGTCATACAACAGAGCGGCATCCTAATAAAAATATCGCTCCGTGTTCGGTGGACGTCGTTTTTCCAATCCGTACAGCTCCTGAAGCCAGATCTGAAGAAAGCTCCAAGAGCGCCGAAGAGAGAGAGAGAGAGTTTCGGGCCAACGTTGATTCTTTGTTGATGTTTTTTTTTTCGCTTTTGGAACAACAACGGGGAACGGCGAATGCTGTGCTGTGGCTGTCGTTGTTCTGCTGATGATGTTGATGCAGAATGACGGTGATGAAAGGATAGAATAATGATGATGACGATGATGATGGCAACAATGATGACGATGGCTGTGCCGTTGATTGAAAAATGATGAAAAGCGTGAGAGGTGAAGAGTCATCTTGCCTCTAGAGTGCGGATTTGCAATTTTCAATCATTCTTCTGCATGCGAGTTGTTTTGTTACTCTATTTTTTTTTAATACTGAAGGGAATTAAGGTTGTCTTCCCTAATGCCGGGGGTGTGACAATCGGTATTTATCTTGCGGATTTGCATATGAAACCAAATTAGAGCAGGAAGTAAAAGTTGTCAACGACAGAGTGTTTTGCTTGGTAAACATAAATCAGTTTGTGACTTCCGAGTTGTTTTGTGGTTTGTCTTTTCCGCATGATATTTTTCTGAGTAGGTATCTAGATATAATTTAAATGACGTAGGTATATACCTATGCCCGAATTACTTTGAAGTTCTTACAAAATTAACAACTTAGTAATAGGTAACGCAAAATATCTGGGGGATACCGCCCTTATGATGCAGCTGAGAACTGTCTTCGATATTTTAGTTCCCAATTACTTGCTTCATGTAATGCATAGAATAGTCCCGCAATGTTCCATGGCATTATTAAAAACGGACTTTGATACCATTGTGAAAGTCATGACTATGAAAGAACAAAGATTGCCCAGATTGATATACTAAAACATCTCCCAAATACGAATGCCAGATATCGTCAAAGACGGGGAAGCACTCGAGCAGAAATGTGGGGTTGGCTTTGGCTAACGCTTTTGTTCCAGTGAAAGTTAAATCCACCTTTAAAAAATGAATTTCCTCTTCTCTCTTCTGTCTTCTCCTTCAAAAGATTGGGCATCACCTTTATGACAAAATGTAAGACAATATTTTTGCGGGCTTGCATTTGGAGAGGATCGAAGCTACTATAGCAAACTAAACTACAGCTTACAACAGAGCTCTTATAGGTTTTGCATAGCAGTCTCAACTTTCATATTAAACTACTACAAAATCGACAAGATGCAAAAGAACACTATTTAAAGCAAGAGGCGATGGCTACATGAAATAAGGCCCCAAGGAAAAATGACCTCAAACTGAAAATGCAAAAATAGCCCCAAGATTAAGGTGATTTTTCATAATGAAAAGTAGCCTTTATTTTAAAAAAGAAAAATTGTTGATAAAATTTAATTTAAGAAAAATGTGAAACTTGACATATGCCGCGTAGCCCTGTGCACCTGCATGTGAGGCCGAAGCCTAGCCGGCGTATAAGTCGTAGAGACGCCCGGAGTCTTTTTTTTAAGAATCAGTGTTTGGGCTGTTTGATTTCCAGTATTTTGAGCTCGGAAATCAAACCGTTGTTTGGGTGGTTCTATATAAACAAGAGACTACTCTGCGTATCTCTTCGACTCATGCACCGGCCGGGATTCAAAATACCTGAGATAGAACAATGCTTGGGTGATTCTTAAAAAAAAGAATCCGGGCGTCTGTTTGAAACATACGCCGGCCGGCCTTCGACCTCGGCATATGTCCGGTTCTAATTTAATTTTAAAATTCCATCGTTCTTAAAAATTTGGGGCAATTTTTCAAGTTTAGTTCGAAAAATGTTACATTGGCGTGAAAATACATGTTGCAAAAGTTTGGGGTAATTTTTCATAAAAAAAAATTGCTTCAAAGAATTAAAAAAGGCCCCAATTTGACAATTTTTCGTTGTTGTGGGTCGCTTTCGTTTTGGGGCCTAATTTCATGTAGCCCAAGAGGAAATCTGCCGATTTGGATCTTATGTGTAGGAGTTTGATTAAACGAGCTTTGGGACTCTTAAATGGAGAACACGTTTGGGATGCAATTTAACTGCATCCTGAACGCAATAAGACACAGAAAATAAATTATTAATATTCCACCATTTTTCAGTGAATATGCACGGCAATCGAAACCTACTCAAAATCCTTTTTGCTGCAAAATCTTTATACTTTAGCTACGCGCGTTTCACAACATATTTGAATCATAAACCCCAAAGTCGAGTGAAAATTTCTATGCTGAAAAGCCCTTTTGAAAATTTTTTCAGCCAAGAAAAAACTTTGGGAGGCGCCCTCGCCGGGACTCAAAGTTTCGTCGCCCTGCACACACACACACACTAAGCGTTGCCTCACAGCAATCACTCAGCTAAATCCTGTCAAACCCTTAAACATGTTTTTAAGCCATGTCGGCAACGTCTTCAATTGAAATGGATGTCAGACAACCTCAAATTTACATTTTATTTCAAATTGCCTTTTGGTCAAGTTAGACCTTAAATTTGGACGCAAGGCAAAAATTGTCCGGAGCCTTTAATTGGACAAAAATCGGACCGCTTACACCATCGATAACGCCCACTTTTGAAATGTTAAATCTTAAAAATACCCGGATTTCTCGGAAAATTCATTCTAAATCGAAAAAAATTGTATGAAAAATATTGGAGATATTTCTAAGTTTAATTTCAAAGCGTTGAGTTCCGCCCACTTTTAGGGGCGGTTTTTGAAAAAACTGTTTTTTAAGCATTAATTTTCGCTTTTAACGAATTTCCTCATGACGAAATGAGGAATTCCATCCTAACGAAATAAGAATTATTTCATAACATTTTTCAGCTTACGCCCATTTTCGGGGGCGTGGCGAATACAAATTATTTGCATAAAGTATATGAATCTCCCTGCAAGTGGCACAAGAAAATTATGGAAAATCTAGAAGAAGTACCTAAGAATGCTGGACGCAGTTGATTTTTAGTCTTTAATTATTGACCATTTGAAGCGATTGCAATAAGAGCAAGCTGAAAAGAAATACATAAATTGAAAAGTGTTGCAGAATGAAGGGTTGTGTTACTTTTAAGGCCTTCACGGTTTCTTTCAACATCGATCGACGGTCGCTAGGAAACTGCCCTGAGACCATTATACAGATAAGATAGGCTTCGCATGTTGCAACGGCGCGTCGACGGCTCTAAGTCATAATCTTGAAGTTGTGATCCTTGACGAATTGATAAATTTCAAATTGAGTTGCCACACGGAAGACATATAGGTGCGAATTTTCCTTTGACGCAGTGAAATAATCACCGTAGACCGCTGAGACCTTTTAGAGATATGAATGAGGCCGACAAGAGAATTGATTAAGCCATATCAGTCCGTCCGAGGAGTGTTCCCACTAAGGCACTTCTCCTTGCATCCGAACGGCAGCGGAGGAATTCCTCAGATGGAAACAACGGTGGCGTCCACAGTTCCAGTCAGGCCGAACTACTTAGTGAACACCTTATATGTGCTACTACGGCGTATTCGGAGCTCAGGCCTATAAGGAGCGGGCTATACGGCTCTCCGTCCTTAGAGCTAAACAAAGGATCTAGTCATCCAGGTTGGGGGTCGTGCCATCGGGGTGACTTCACGGCCACGTAAAGAAACATCAGTTACGAAGCAGAAACAAGCCTCAGATTCGGACGGATTTACTGTTGACGACCAATGCAAGCAACAACAGGACAAAGGCGGATGAAAACACTTTAGGCTGCTTCGAGAGCAAAATTCTTCGGACGATTTACGGTCTCGTCTGCATAGACGGAGATTGGAGGAGGAGTTATAACATCGAACTGTGCGGGCTGGCGGGCTGTACAGCGATACCGACCTAGCCAAAATAGTCAAAACACAACGTCACGCGATGGCTGGGTCATCTAGAGCTGATGGACACCAACGCCCTGGCCCGGAAAATCTTCGAATCCACAACGCAGGGACGGCGCGGTAGAGGAGCACCGAGACTCAGGTGGCGCACGCAAGTGGAAGGGGACCTCAGCCAACTTCGCGTGCGAAACTGGAGACGGCTAGCTAGAGACAGAGCTGGCTGGCAAAGCTTGTTGGCTGAGGCCCAGGTCCATCCCGAAATGTAGCGCCACCTTAAGTAAGTAAGTATGTCGGTCCGTCCGTGTAAACAATTTTAAGGCCTTAAATTTTAAGCTAAAGAGCTGAAAATTAGTAAGTGGACTGGAAGTCCATTGGACCAGATCAAATTTGAAAGTAAGTTAGACATGTATGCGACCATCTCTAACTTAAAAAAATACTTTTTCCTCACTTTAGCTATGTTAAAATGGTGCGAGCACACTGACTGCTTTGTAAAGTCTTTGAGGCAGCAGAAAAAATTGGCTTTTATATTGACCATGCCCTCTTTTTAAAAAACTTTAAGTTAAAATAACTGTTTTTAAATTAATTCATAAGAAACTTCATAAAAAATTTTATTACAAAAGCTGCAGATTAGCATTTTCTCACTTCTTAGAATATATTATATATATCTCCGCCCACTTTTGCGGGCATGGCTAAAAAAATGGGTTTTTTAATTAAAATGAAGGGGCTTTAGTTCAAAATGTATGGAACCACCTAGCGTTAAATATTCAATACCTAGTTATATTTTTACATCCCGCCCACTTTTTGGGGGTGTGGCGGTTTTCTTTTTGGTAGGGTCGGGTATTTTGCAATCCGTCACAGACGGACTGAAGCTTTTGTATACGCACTTGTTTACCAGTGGTGTACGCTTTTGTTACCACTTGCTACCATAAACTTCAATGAAATCGTAAGCAACTTTTCATAACAACGACGAAAAACGTAAATTCTAATCCTCCTTGTTAAGAAAACCGTTCATCTCACATTGAAGAGCCGGCAGACAAAATTATCATCCTCACATTGAAGACTCGCCCACCCACCACTTTGAGATGAGGTAGAAGTGGAGTCTGTGGACTAAATCTCAATCCGAGATTCAAGTCTTTTGTTTCTATATACCGATTTGAGCCAAACATTTTTTTAATTGAGATCTTAAGACTATTTTTAGCAAATAGTTTAAAAAGTGCAAGTTCCGTTCCTAATAATGTTTTTAAATAATTTTTTATTGAAAAAGTTTTTTGTGTTGTCATAATGTATTTTTAGTTTGATCCCGGGGCGCCAGCAGACTACAATTTAAACCTTCGAAGATATTTTAAAACGATTCTCCTGAAGAAGTCGGCAAGCAATCGACGAACCGTCGGGAGGGAAGGAAAATTGAATAGAGGATTTTTATTTCGAGCTGCGAGCGCGTCGCTCTGCTGCGCTGGTAGGCCAAGAAACAGGTGGTAGGACCAAGTATAGAAGATCTCAGAAGAACTCACCGGCTTCTTAATCGAAGATATAGGAATTTTGCAATAGCTGACGCTGCCATTTAGAAAATTTCTTTTATCGTGAACTCATGAAAAAAAAGTAGCTCAGAACGCAGCCTTTTGGGAATTGGAAAAAGCTTTATGAAACTGCTTTCACGGAATCCTCAGAGCTCAGAGCTTTTTGCCACAAGCAATAAAACTGTCACAATGCACGCGATTCAGATAAGCTCGAATAATATTGGTCTGGTCCTCATCAGAAGTTGACACTCCTTAAAAAATTCACTTTTAAGACACCAGCATTAAATTTCAACATCTCAGTTTTTCAAAAGTTTTATCAAAAATTCTATTTAATTCTGAGTGAGTCCCCGGATTTCCATGCTTTGAAAATCATTTTATAGCCCATTTGAGTGTTTGAGTGATTACGTGACTTGATCAACCAAGTTGATGCTATGCCAGTTCCTTTCATACCAATCTTAAAATTTAATTTTAGATATACCTACAGCTTTGTATAATTTCTACCCTCCCATCGCGTCGTCCGGTCGTTAATTATATTCCAGTGTTTGCTTTAAAATTCGTTTCACACCGAATCTGACGCACGCTCCTTGAAACGGCTTTGAATAAATTTTCTAAACCATTGAACACCACGAAACCAACACATCACACAATCGACAACGACAGCTCGGAATCCAAAGTCTCTCTCAGCCAGTTGATTATTATGCGAAAAAAAAAATGTCGTTAAAATTCATAAACGTGATTTGTGTCGCTATGCATCCATTTTTAATCGGCCGCGGCGCGGTTCTCTTCCTATGGCACACATTCGAAACTAAACAGACGATAGAAACACCATTCCTGCCCTTGTGCCGGAATGCAGTGTAACCCAATCATCCGTCCCAGATATGAAATGGAAACTGCGCCGCCATTCTGTCAATCAACATCAGCAGAACGTAGCAATAATTCTGTTTGCAGTGCAACATACTCCAACCCATGGTCGCCGGCCGCCACTGAGAACAAATAGGCTCGGTCGGCATCGAAACTCACCCCCCGATCAGTCCCGTAGTCAGATCGATCACGATCGTGAGCGATATTCAAATTTTGTTTTGCCCCACAACTACAATATGGGGAGAACGAGATCTGGGCGGCAGGCAGCTCATAACAGACGACTGAATGTGAGGCTTCAACCGATACACGCGAAGATCGGCAATAGATCGGTTGCGTTATTAGTTTGACTTTTTTATGAATATACGAAGTCATGGATCAGAACTTTGTGTTTACCGATTTAGATTTGTGGCAGGGTATCCTACCTATACCTACTAAACAGTGGAGATGCAGCAATAAAAATAAATCAATTGCGATCGCGGATGCGAATGCGAGTAGTTGCCCGAACGATCGTACGTCCGCCGATCGGTGGCGCGGCGCTTTATAAATAATTTATAGTCTCCGGTTCCTGGGCACTGATCTGCTCTGTGTGTGGTGGTCAATCCCACCACCAGAACAACCCCATCGCATCGGTGGTCATGTCCGAAAATAGCAGCTATCGATCGGCGCGGTTGATGTGCGCCTCTGTGTGCAGCACAGAAAGCAGATACTCTCGATATGTAGCTATAAGGTAACTACTTTGGCGCGAAACAGATTTTGGTTTAGGCGCGTATTTCAGGGCACCTTCACACAGATTTTTGCTAGCTCAGCATCGCGATACACATTCGATTTGATGCTACAAATATTCCACGATTGGATCTATAAATACCAATTTTGACGATCGACAGCAGGCTAACCTGTTTACACTGGTTGTAGGTACCTACTCGTATGGAGAGGCGAATAATGATATTTATGGCGAGATTATAATGCCATTCGGCAGATAACAGCAATGAGTAGAAGACTTTTCACCGAGCTCATTAGGAGCAGAATAATGTACACTTAACGATTGCCTACAGTCGTCGCGTCGGTCGGTCGCTTCGCTCCTACATCGAAAACAAGAAACGCCAACCCAAAGAAGCAATTCCAAGGGGCATTCACTAAAAAAAAAGAAAAAAACACTCGAAATACACTCCAAGTCGAACCCGCCGGCCGCTTGTCCGACAAAACGACCAGTTCTCGGCTGCGTTTGGCGTTGCACGAATGAAAAAGTGGAGGCAGTCACTCGCTTGATGGGCAGGAAATTCGAGTTTTTCTGTTGTGGGTTTTGCACCTTGTTTTTGTGCGAATCTCTTCGCAGTCGGGAGCGGAGTTCACCTATTGCTAAGGTTCTTGGAAGCCACAACGGTATGGGGACGATAAACGCAAATAATGCCGAACAAGGCACAAAAAAAAAAACTGATACGAAACTGGAATTCGAGTGCAAGTACGTGGCCCGTAATTCAGGCAGTGGTGGCGAATGCAATTAAATCGCATGTGGTAGCCACTTGAAATGGATGTAAGGTTTAATTAGCCGCGCATGTTGATGTATCGCTCTTGTATCTGGAGAATGTATCTTGGCATCTCTGGCGCGCTGGGTATACAGAAAATAGTTCGGTGAACAGAAAGGAGTGGATAGGTAGGTACTTGTACCTGTACAAGCACACAGACATGCGAGGACGAGGACATTAAAGCAGAGCACACACCCTTTTTTAGACATGTCGGAGGAGATTTAAATGTCGTGTCGTGCCAGATATTTAACTCTTGGAAATATTTGCAATTCCTGTTGGTATGTTATGTAGGCAGACAGCCTGCATTAAGCGGGAGGTATGCTGTTATTATGCTTGCATGTAGGTATATGTTGGTATGTATACCCATATGCACACACTTATACTTAGGTAGCAGGCAATACCTACCTTAAAAGTGATAGTTATGGTAGCCACATACCTACTTAGTCAGTTAGTTAAGAGAAATTTGTGAAAAATTTGTGCGATGAATTAGGATATTCAATATGATTTCTTAATTATGTCCTTTTATGAGTCCTTTCGGCTTCTGTCACAACTGGGCGGCATAAAGCTAGGTGTATTTTTCCCATGTTTGGTGTTTCTATTTAGATGCCCTAGAGCAGTCTCCAACTTTACACTCAAGTTACCAGTATTCCTTCTTGTGGCTAGCTCTATTCTATGTGCTTTGGCCACTGCCAAAACTTCTGCCAGTTTGGGTAAAGTGAATGCCATACCTATCTAGCAATGAAACAGTAGGTTTTCCAAAGAATTCTGTATGTCACATATAATTTCTGACATCCCATGAAGCTCCTGATCTGTAAACATAAAAAAGAACGTCTTCCGGCGTATAGACTCACAAAGTCCAGGTGCTGCACCCATATAAAACTCCAGATTCACATTGTTGCAGAAGTGAAAAACAACATCGTTTTTTCCTATCGGAAAATATGTAGCAGTTTTATTATATTATAATAATTATATTATTATTTTTTTATATATATAAATATTTTGTTCTTTTGAGAAATAATATTTTGTTTAAAAATCAAGTTTTTTTTTAAATTATTCCAATATGTATTTAAAAAACAAAATTTAGACTGCAAATACTAGACTTATTTATTTTAATAAAGTAACATATTTACTGCCCCAATTGCCTTTTTTTTAATCACGAAACTCCCCCTCAGGAATCTAACCCAAACTGTTCTTTGAGTTACACTAGTAACAGTGAAGACAAACTCATCATACAAGAAAATTTACAAAATATGTCAATACAATAAGCTACTTTAAGCAAGGGGAAAGATTTTCCTAAAACATTGCCTAAATTTTGGTGAAAAAACTAAAACATTGCCAAAGTTTTTCATTTTGGCAATGTTTTTTTTTTTACCTGGTAATTGAAGCTTTTTTGTTTTCATAAAAATTCCAAAATATTCCAACAAAAAATACAAAGCCAAAATTATTTTAGAAAACCATAAAAAATTTATTTTTTTTAAAAAACCTTACCGAACGTATCGTTGCTTTTATTGGGTATCGGCCCCTATGGAAAGGAAAACAAAATTAATTTAATATTGATAAGTGAAAAATTGCAACAGTTTACAATTATTCTGCCAACATTATTCTAATGTCTAGTCCTATGATCATTTCAAACGCTGCCATCCGACCATCGTCAAGAAATTTAAGGTTTTGTTATGAAATTTGTTGCTAAGAATTATAAGGAACTAAACCATAAACGACATATACAAGACAGGCATCGATTACTATTCCATGCTATATCCGCGAAAAGGCTGAAACCTAGGGTTCAGCACTGATCTGCCAACGCAATCAAAATCCCCTCTTATAAATTTAATACTCGGGCAAAAGCAGATATTACAGCAACTTTGAAAACACTTGGTAGATCACTTTTCCTAAAAACACTTACCAGCTTAAACACGTTTAAAAAAATTTCTTAAATATATTTGCCAAAGTAAACAACTCTTTGATTACACAAATGTTCCTGCCTCACATCACCCTGTTGAAACGTACCGTGTGATGTGTTCATGATCATAGTCGTAAGAATTTTGCCATTTCTTTAAATACGTGTAAGGAACTAGCGAAGAGTTTAAGTTGGATGAAGACAGGAAAAAGAAAAGAAACACAAAGAACCCCATTGAATTTAGAACGGCTATGAAAACATTTTCAAAGAGTGGCCACAAGAAAAGCTTAGAATCAGTATTAAAAGAATTAAAAGTATTAAAAGAACAAATTAAAAGGACAATATATAAGCATACTTTTCGGAACTTACCGAAAAAAACGTTGGTTTTTTGTAATTATTTCTGTTCATAATAATTATTCATATAACAAAATACAATCAAAAATAAAAAAGCTTATGAAGAAAAATGTAATTGCGAACATTTCTTTTATGATTGTACATTATATGGGCTTTCAATTGTTACGGAGAGATGTTGTTTTGGGAATATCTGATAAATCTTTTTTTTTATTATTAAGTTACTGATGACAAATCGTTATTGCAAGTGCCTCAAGTGTGAATAACACGTCCCAATGGTACAACTTCAGAAAAACGATTTTTTTTATCATTAATCTCCAAATTTATACTTTAGTTTAACTATTTTTTGAACAAGCGTTAAATGTAAGAAAACAAAAACTTGGTGCGGTCAAAAATATATCAGCTAAAGTAAGCATTTTGCTTCTGATAAAATAAGTGGCATCAATTAGTTCATATTATTCAAAGACCCCACAAACATTTTTTGCCATGCCATTAGCAATTACTTGTATTTAAAGTAATTTTCTAGAACAATATCATGATGTGGCAATTGGCAATTGTCATACTTCTTTTCGATCTGTTTTGGATGGAAAAGTCTTTTGGAATCCTCTATGGAAGAAATAGTTGGAATTTTTTTTACAGCCAATGCCCGAAGAATTGAAGTTGTCTTATAAGACTAAAAATTTCTTAACTCTTTACAAAAGTTGCACACTTATTAAAAGATTAAAGTTTTATAAGGCTCTCATTACAAAACTTCAACTTTACAAAAGTTGAAGTCTTATAACAAGAGTCTTATAAAAGCCCCTTAAGCCCTAAGCCCTAAAGCCCTTATAAAAGCAATAAGAATTGAGCGCTACAAGAGTGATACTGCTTAACAAGAGTGTTACAAGATAATTTTTGAATCTTATGATAAGTTTTTATGTTCGAAGAGTATCATGAGTACTATAAGAGTCTAATAAGAGCTATTTTGACGTTTTTAGCGTCTAACTCTCAGAAGTATGTTAGTTGGGAGAAGACCTCAGGTAAAATGCTCTTTGAATGACTGTACTGTTAAGAGCGGCTATGAGCAATATATTTTTTAAGTACTGACTTAAAGAGTATTAAAACTAAGCTACAACCTTCAACTTATTGCCGAACATTAAGGTATACTAAAACAAAATACATAATTCAAGCTAAATAATTATTATTATTTTATAATAACCAATTTCTGCTGGTCCTAGTCGGATGATAAGGACATCGATAAGTTGAACTTAAGCCTTTGGGACTATGGAAGTTATGCACACGTAATTTCCGAGCACGGTTACCTCACTCGAAAGAGAAGTGTATTGACCCGATATCAAGCCACATGACACCGCTAGATTTACTTTTAACCACCACCGCCGTAAACGACGAAAGCCATTGCCATTCGTTAGATTCAGCCATAATTCTGAGCCGGCATTTCGGAAAATTGGAAGCCTTGAATGTGCTCTCAGAGCACATTAAAAATTCTGTTCGCTTATAGGAATTCAAAACTAAAATTCAAGCACATCTAGAAAACCATTTACTATTTCGAAACTGCTTCAGTTTTTTTTTATTCCAAAAGATGGACTACATTCGTTATTTATTTTAAATTCTTGCCTCTTACCGTTTTGAAAAGGGACATTATGTATATTTTCTTGGTCTTTTTTACGATTTTTAAAATTTAAAATCAATAAAACAGCAATTTAGATTTTTTTCCAATCAGCGTTAGGCTTTTTTCAATTTCCCAACCAGCTGCGTTCCATTAGTGACTTTTATTTTCTATTTCGTTTGTTTAAATATATTTAAAAACTTGAGAAAATAGGTTTTGAACATCCTGTTGGAAAACCTCCTCTTGAAAAACTGGTGTTGGAAACGGCAATTTTGAAAATTTTTAAATGCAGTTAGCTTGCGTTTATATATGCTTCATATTTCAGCCAAATTTAAATAAGATCGTGATTACCATTAACCTTTAAAAAATCGGTTTCGAAAATGTTTTTACGTTTTCGATTCAAATCTTCGAAAATCTTGAACGTTCGAAGTTTAATATAGCCTTGCATAAAAACTTCAAAAAATGGTCAAGGTTATACTTAATACCGTTTAGGAGGCAGAGGGGCAGACATACTTTCTTTTGACGTCTTTTAAAAAAATACTAAATTATCAAAAATCAATAAAACAATTATTGGATATTTTTCTTAAATTCTATGATCACCGGTTTTAGGTAAAACAAGCTCCTATTTTATTTCGTTTTTTAAATAGGCTTAGAAAAACTTAGGTTGGAAACGGCAATTTAAAATTTTTCTAACTTGCTCTCTTTTTGTACGCTTTGTACTTTAAATAAATCTGAACAAGATCGTTTTTGACTATTTTTCAAAAAAAAACTATCGAAAATAGTTTTTGAAATGGTTTTTCTGTTTTAAATCTCAGAAGACATGACAAAAATTTTTCGGATTAACATCGTTAATAATTTCCCGGTGACCACGCTCAATGCAGCTTGAGCGAAACGTTTGTGGTGAGTCTAGTTTTATACTCATAAAAATAGTTATTAACACGTTTAATCCGAAAAGTTTAATAAACAACCTCAAAAGCCTTTAAACTTAAATCTCGGGAGGTTTTAAAACTCGCTATAATTTTAATCTTAGAATGATGGACTATTTCTGAAGTGCGATTTTGAAATGAAATCTCTTAATAACACCGGTGATAAGGGGAAACACACCCGTTTTTTCATGGATTTTTTTTTTTCGAAAGTGCATTAAAACGGCAGCATTAAAAATTTTTCTTAAAAATGTGACTTAACCACTTGGTTTGCCTTAGACACGTGTTCAATATTGGCTTTGTGCAATAAGCAGCTCAAAAGTTATGGCCTCAAAAACTTTGAGAAACGTCACCCATATTCAACTCTTCATTTCCCAAAAACTTTTCAATATTTCAAAAAATTTGAGCTTTTTCATTAAATTTCAGTGTTTATTCAACTTAAGTTTCGCTTTTCTTGTTCTTACCTGCTAAAATTCTTTAAAAAAAGTATTGAAAATTATTTAATCCATTTTTCCATGAACTTTCAAAATGTAACTAAACCGTTATTTCTGCTTAAAAATTTGCCCTCGTTGGATTCTCTTACTGTTTGCTATTTTGTTTTGACAAGCATGATGACCACGGAAGGGTAAGTGAACGTACAGTGACTAACGAAATGTTGTATGGAAAATACAATAAGGAAATTGTATTGTTATGAGATTACAACTTACAAGTTTAATTAATTTGTGGAAACAAAATATAAAGATTAATCCTCAACAGATATGTTTTAGACTCTTTTGTGGTAACATGGCATCAAGTAGTGAATGCCTTATTCAGACATCAAACTACCTATTAATTTTATCCCAGAAGAGAGAATTTTGAAACAGTATAGAATGCCATTCTATTGAATATACGCCGTCTTCCAGTCAAATGCCCCAATGATCCACTCCTTTTGCACTTCGTGACATTTTTCAGAAATTACTTTGTAAAGTTACACGGGAAGTTGTCACGATTGATAGACAAAGTTATTAATCACCGACATGGATAGTTAATTTTATCATCTGTTTATACGAAGAATGTAGTACACATGCCCTCTACTCTCTTAATTGATTGGATTTTTTTATGCCATTCTCTAAATGTCATCGTAAAAAAAATCAAGCAATTGGGGGACGTAAATATTTTACTACGCAAAAAAAAAATAAATACTTGCATTTGCATCCATTTTGTGTTTTTATATTTTCTGATGAATTACATTTTATTTGTTTAATTCCGCGCGCTTCCTTGATTTTCCAACCATTAGATAGCCCCCTTCGTTCCATCCTATATTTATCACCTTATTCGTGCGGAACTCTTTGAAGAACTCCTAGAGAAAAAAACAAATTAATTAAAAATAACAGCGGAGAAACGTGAAAGCAAAAATGGTAAATTAAATGATGCCAATTAATTTCCATAAGCGATCCAATTACAATTCCAAGTGCTTCCAAATTACCGATAAAATTACTTTCTCAACTTTGGAACTTTTTGTTATCGCGTTGGCGCCCAGCCAAAAGGGTGGTGGTTGATGGAACTGGGCGCGTCCCCCGCAGTTACGTAAGCCGTAACTTTTGGCAGAGAGGAAGGAAACTTTTGGTTATATGTATTTGTGAGTGGAGTTTGAAAACAGAAAACTTTTTTCATAAGCGTGAAAGGAATTTCATATACAGCAAAAATTTTCCAGATAGAAGCAATAATTATATTTTCATAACGAAGTTATCAGGCAGGACACCCGCACTCTTGTTTACACACCCCCTCTGGCGAAATTGACAGAATTACATGTTTCCTTCTCGTTTTTATTTTGAAATTCCACGATGCCTGCCGTGAAATTGCATTCGTGGCGAATCCTCGGGGGATTATGCTGAACATATTTTCATTAGCGTCAAGCGTGAAAAATCCGATGATCACTCATCTATGCTGGGTACAGCGACGCGGTGTAAATCATGCACTTAGTGAGGGTTGAAAACCCCACTCAGATCTCATCTAGTTATATTTACACAAACAAGCATTCACGCATCTGTGATTGTGTGCGCTTGTAGTGTATATATGTATGTTATGATATGACCAAAGGGGTGCAAACTGCATACTAAACCGTCACTTAACCTGGAACGAGTGTAGGAAATAGAATCCCTTTTGGCAACATAATAACCACCCCTAGGTGAATCTTCGCTGTGGTAGTGGTGGCATTATGATGGGGGTAGGTATTCACTCGGCGATGGTCTATTTGCACGGCACTTCCTTGCTGTACGGTGTTGACGACGAGGTGGAACCAAAACAACACAGTTCGACTACACACCTCCCCCTCCACACGGTTAATTCGTTTTATGTTTCAACCCTCTTGTGTGTGAGTTGTTGGTGTACTTCTTCGGCTCTAGTACAAAGCACAAAAACAAAAACGAAGAGGAAAACGCTCAAATCACCCCTGGGATGATGGTTCTGCAAACGGGAAATGTTTCTATTTGCCGTTTCGATATATTTTTATATTTTTTTCTCTGGGCTTTGTTCGGTGTGTGCCCGGGCTCCACACAGAGCGTGTTTTGTGCCCACCCTTCCAAAAGCCAGATCAAGGGTGGTTTTCTGCCGGTCATAGTGCTATACGGATATTTTTTTTTATCCTAGTCCCCTCTTGATGCTTATTTTTTTTATGTGTACTCATATTTGGCCTGACTTGTTGACTGCGGTAACAACTTGCAATTCAATAATCGTTTGATTGCGACCCCAAAAGCAATATTGGGAAAAAGGTTGTCAACGGCAACTGCCGAATGATTTGTGTGGGGTAGGAAGGCTGTTTATTTTTTTTTCTACTTAGTTGGTAGGTACATGGAATGTTCCCTGAAATGGATTTAAATGCTTAAAGTTTTTTATGGGATAGGCTGTAGGCATCCCTTTAAAAGGGGTCCTTTTCCAGATTTTAATTGGCCATTAAAGCTGGTATACTTTTTTTTGTAAACAGGTAGGGGGTTGGTTCGATGTGGGTGTGGGTGCGTAATTATAGACTCGAACTTGAGGTGCAAAAATGAAGACACAGGGAAGATCTTAGAGGGATTTAGATGATAGGGTTCTTTAGTACAGGCATTTTTTCAACACGGGTAAAAGTTGTTAGTTTGCAAAGTAAAGTCAACGGAATTTAAAGATTTAAACACAACATTTTCGGCAATATACGGTAGAAAATGTAGTTTTTTTTGTATGTGGGTAGGTATATACCTCGAAATCCCTACTTCTATGAAGATGTATAAATTCTAAGTTCTTATGTTAAAATCTGCAATTGGAATTGCATGTGCTTGATAAATGCTTTTAACCCACATGTGGCAGTCGCATACAGACGCATCCCAACAAACATACTCTCGAAGGATGTGCTCTACAAATCTAGAAAAACCTCTTATAAGGCCCTCGTAAAACTCTTGAGTACTCTCAGAACATAATTTTTTTTGATTAAATATAATTTCACTCTCATAGTAGGGGTAGAGGTATTAGAAGGGTAAAAAGCTACCAGAGTAAAAAAGACGTAAACTTCCATTATGAGAGCATATTTGGTTCTTGTTATGTGAGTTCAACTCTCGTTTCACTGTCAAAGAGTAAAAGTATTATAAGGAGCATCCTTATGAGAGTCAAAGTATCGAAGTACTCATAAAAATACTCTTTTCAGCCTAACACTCTTGTTTTGAGACAGGATGGCTGATAAAAATACCTATTCATGTCAATTCAAAATAATGGCGTTCCACCATCCGTCAAAAGAAATTTTGCAAGTACGTAGTATGCTTGCGGTGACAGTCGTTTTTTAATTATTGCATTTCTTTATGGAGAAAAAAGTGTAGGTATCTCTGCAGCACAAATCGTCATCGAAAACATATTCATGATCTGGTTAGCCAGCATGGATTGACTGACTTTTTCTACCTGCAAACAAACTCACAGTCAACTCCAATGACGTCAGATTAACATTTACTTTAGCGAGCAAATATCATAACATGCGTATGCTGTAATCTTTATATTCCTTCATTCATGTGCACGCGGCAATGATGTTGAGCGATGAGCTATCATTTATAGTTTTTTTTAAAACTGATTGTTTTTGTGGCGCTTTGTTTTTATCGAAGTAAAATGTTAACTTTAGCAGATAAATTTTCAGTTGCACAAAGTTATTGCATATATAACCTCAGAAAAAATATTATTTAAGTCAATAATGTTGATGACAATGGTGTACCATCAAACAGTGCATTGAAAATAACACTTTCTTTTAGAAGTATATATTGTTCTCTTTATTACTTTATATCCTTATGAAAAATTAAAGCATTTTTGGCACACAACATGAAAAAGATGACACGAAGATTGTTTGTTATATGTTTCTCTCTCTGTCAAACAAGACTAGGTCTTCACATCCCCTAAGAAGGACTTATTGTCTTATTATGAGACCGAATAACTCTTGCAAGGAGAGTTAAAGACTTTTTATCAGATCAAATAACTCCCATAAGTGGGGCCATTTAGCTCCCGTAAGACTCTCTTAAGCGCTCTCGTAGTACTCTATGAGAGACAAATTCCAAGAGGCAAGCTCTTGGAGAATACTCTCATAAGACTCTCGTAGAGTGTTATGAGAGAGAAAATGTTAGTTGGGATGCAAACATGTTACTTTTAAGCATGTTTCCGCGACACATGCGGATTGTCTTACATGTCAGTTCACTATGCGATTTTAATGCCGTTTCTTGGCCTGTTACGCTTGGTAAAGAAACTCCTTTTTCTGTAGGAGGTATATACTGAACGAGATTAGACACAATATGGGACAAATTAAGCTGTGGCAGTTGTCTTTTATTCGTTTTCACGCTACCGAAATTATTCTATCTTACTTTTAACGTGTCTGTGTCTTAGTTAAAGGCTTTATACGTGATGCTTAGTTTAACTAATGGCATATTCTTTTGGACACCGAACTGCCACACCGAGCTATCATATAATACTCGGTGTTCGCAACAATTCCATCGTGGTGTACACCTGGTTTCATTGTGTACCGAGCGACAAATACTGCACCGGTGCCGTCATCACGTTAAGTGTCAAATTTTGACAAACTTTGACTTCATATTGTTAAATTTTTTCTAAATTTGTGGCATCATTTTTTTGGCGCCGGTTTGTTTGTACTTTTTACTTAAAATCAATTTTGATAGCTTTCAGTTTGAGATTTTATCGATTTCATACAATTTCAGTCGCATTGTTAAAAATCACGAATGAAATTGAGTCGAAACATCAGCACGATTCCATTCAGGTGTACTACGAGATAAGAACAAATTTTTCACTGTATTCTACACCAATTGTACGATTCGGTGTTGAAAAGAATACGCCATAAGTGTTATAGGATATACTAACTGATTTGTAAATATTGTTTCAATGATAATATTCCTTACACTCGAGGTGAAACCCAAATCCAGGAAGATTGTTGTGGAGTAAAGCGGCTTGGTGTGGCGGCAGGTTGTTTGAAAAGAACTTATTGACTCAAAACATCCAGTACTAAAGAAGCCATTAGAAAGGATCTAAAATTCTTGCATGAATCTAAGCACTGGAGCGCGTTTCGGAGTCGGTTTTTTCAGGTGGATTCGGTTAGCAAATAACCCTCGGACAGGATAACTATCTTATTAGCAAGTTAGAAAAGCTCAGATCAGAAGATAAAAGCAGGAATTTAAACTCTCAGCTTAGACTTTGTTCAAATCCTTTATGATCATAAAATTTGGCATTTTGTCGAACCCTATACCTATAGTTCAGACATCAACATGCAAAAATGTCATTGGCAAAATAATACGTTAATGTTACTCAACTAAACAAATAAACTGCCAACCGCAACCACTTTTTGCCACTTGAATGCCTCATAGTCGACGGCCACATGTCAAAAAAATTTTATGTGCTGTTCATGGTAGACTCGTACTTCTGTTTATAGATAAGCAAAGTGTTTTGCTTGTTTTACGAATGCTCACAATTTCAATTAAAGCGAGTATCAACGGCTGAAAGACATTTTCAAGCCATCAAATGCGCGCAATTCTGTGTCGCGTTGTTATTGGGCACACAGCCATGCTCTGTCGTAGAGTCATTAATTTTATCTTTTATGGTACGAGTTTGTAATTAATTTAATGCCTAGAGATGTTAAAAAATAAATTGTTCGTTTTAGGAACGCAGATACACTGTTGTACGTCGTCTTTGCAACTTATTCAAATCTGATGTAATTAAAAAATGTTATCGCTTTTTTTGTAAATGTTAATTTCGGCAAAAATGAGCGCGTTATTCGAAAATGTTTGATCCCAAGGGTCATTATTTGCCGATGAAATACTCGTTTCTTTGTAGGTAAAAACTGGTAGTATCTATACGTATTCCTTTAGAGAGGGATATACCCTCTTTAATGGGGCCTATGATCTGAGAGTTTACAAGCCTCCCTCTTTAATTGACTCAACTGTCATCTTGATTTAAGCGCTCATTTCATAATGAGATCAGTGATCCAATAAAATGTAAGCTTCGCAGCTTGTACAAAATTCAGAAGATATAACTCCTTGTCTTTTAAAGGAGGCAATTTGAGCCTAAAAAAAGAGGAGGCAAAACTAAAAAAAAAAAACAAATCGGTAAGTGCAAGAGTTCGTCGGCAACGATTTTCTATCCGAACCTATATTAACCATGAAACATTAAATTTAAAAGTTTTTTGAATTATTTGTATTGTCCACTCCCCCAAAAAAGGGGCTTGGGCAAAAAAGTTCTTCAGATCAAGTTTAAAAATTCGTTCTAAAATCCGCCCACAGACACGCCAACTTCATTTCCAAAATAATAAGAGGTGATCCAATGCCTTATCAGTGGAGGGAAAACTATATCCTGCCTTTATTCAAAGAAAATTGTGATACACGAAGCTGTGAATATTATCTTTCTATCAAGCTGATGTCACACACAATGAAGATCGCCGAGCGGCTGCTAGATAGTAAAAAATAACGAGGCTATCTGAGGATGAGTCCGGGTTTGTCTCGGGAAATCCAAAGTATAAGGATCTTAATGGGAAAACATCGTGAAGCCC
The DNA here is from genome assembly GCA_947623515.1 of Neoascia interrupta. Classification (NCBI taxonomy): domain Eukaryota; kingdom Metazoa; phylum Arthropoda; class Insecta; order Diptera; family Syrphidae; genus Neoascia; species Neoascia interrupta. The sequence continues at coordinate 6,585,326 of OX392462.1, forward strand.
TTAAAGATTTGCATATGGTGCTGGTTAATTCTGAAAAAACGTTCGATCTAAGAAAACGTAAGGTGGCGCTAAGAAAACGAGGAGTTCCATAAGCCTACGTGCAGACGATCGTGGACATGTATGATGATGGAGCAAAGACAAGAGTAGGATGTCCTTCCGAAGTCACTGGATGAGTTCCAGTTAAAGTCGGTGTACACCAGGGAAGCGTCCCAAGTCCCTTGCTTTTCAATACAGTCCTTGATTATCTACTTGAAGCAAAACTGACGCGAGAAGCAGAACTGAACGCGAAAGTACATCAACATGGTTCTTCGCTGACGATGGGGCCATCATAAGTGAAGATCATACATACCTGCAGCGAGCACTTGGTATATTGGTGGATTTTTTTGAGGGGAATGGGTACCTATCGTATTAGCCAAGAAAGACATCGCTGATCCACCCGAGCCGATTACAGACATTAAATTGAATAGAAATGTGCTTCCCAAATCCCAAATCTGTAATGCTAAAGTATCTGGGATCTATGATCAATAGCAAAGCAAACTGTGATGACGACATCAATTATAGCGTTAGCGTAGGGTGAATGAAGTGGCGAGAAACTCCGCTATCTTGTGGCAGGAAAATGCTTCCTAAGATGAAAGGACGACTCTATACAGTCTACACCGCTGTTGTGCGGCCGGCGCTCACATACGATTAAAAATGTTCTACAGCGTAAGAAGCATGAAGATGCTTCTTATGACAGCAGGAGTAACAACGCGGGATAGAATGAGAAGAATGAATCGATCCGAGGAATCCGAAGATCCACGTAAAAGAACCTATCTCGAGGAAAATGGAGTACGACCGGCTTTGTTGGTATTGCCATGTTCAAAGGAGAGACCCTATGAACCCTGTCAAAAAGGCAATGTCAATCAACCTTCCAACACAGTCGCCAAAGAGAGGAAGTCCTTAACACTCATGGATCCCACAAATAGAACAAAAACAGCATGTAATTGGACTGGACTCAGTGATGAAGTTATCCAAAACCAGGTAGCCTGCCGGTATATTCTGAGGTCCAATATTCCGATCGGTCAGCGTACGCCTCAAGCAGACCATTAGGAATACAGTAAGAGTGGGAGGGCTATGATCCCTCAATTCAGATCATAACCTCGCGCCTTGATGAAAGGAGAAGAAACTGCTGCTGTTTCAGCGTTCGAAAATGCTATTTCTCACTTTTATGTCAAAGAAAATAAACAAGCCTTACGTATTTAGTCCCGATTGCTTAATTTTTTAGCACGAATTAAGTGTTACGGGGCTAGAGTCCACGTACCCCATAGCATGCGTCGACTTACGCCAACAACGGGGTTAATTGACCCATTGACGCACCCAAAGCTTAGAAGTAAGAAAAAATCGTCTTAAAAAACTTTTTTGTTAGTCGAACGATCACTTTTATAAAGCTAAAAGACACTTTTTTAGCCGACCCAGGGTATATTAATTTTTATGCACAGTTTGAAACACAGTGAAATAATCACAATAGACCCCAAAGACTTTTTAGAGATATGATCGAGACCGACAGGTGAATTTATTAAGCTATGTCCGTCCGACCGTCTGTATGTGTGAAGGTTTTAGGTCTTCAAAATCAAGCTAGAGAGCTGAAACCTAGGGCACGACTTGGTTCTTCCGTTGCACAGACAAAGTTTTAAAATTGGTTAAATCCGCCAATAGCCACGCCCACTTTTAATGTAAGACAACCTGTATTTTCCATTTTCTTTCAAAATGCCTTTTGGTCAAGTTAGACAAGGCGAAGGACCTTAAATTCTGGTACAGAGCATCATCGACCATGCCCACTTTTAACATGTCAGATCTTTTAAGACCGGATTTCTCGGAGATTTCACTCTAAATCGAAAAAAAATTCTATGACAAATATTAAAGATATAACTATTTGCTTAGTTTTGTTACATTGTTAAAGTTTTGAGCTCCGCCCACTTTTAGGAGGCGTTAATGGAATAAAAAGTTTTTTTCGAAACAATTTTCGCTTTTAACGCTTTTTCTCATGGTTCTAACAAAATTACAATCAATTGATTTTAATTTTCTACCTTCGCCCATTTTTGGGGGCGTGGCCAATACAAATACAAAATATATGAATTCGGGGCGGGCAAAAAACTTTTAGATTTGGTGTAACTACAGGGTATAAAGGGTCGGGTATATAGCGGTTTGTTACAGACAAGCTCTTGCATTTACTTACACTTGTTTGATGTAAGCTTTAACTTTTGTCTTTATAGAATCTACTAACCCCGCTTTCCCCTACCCTGGGTAGGGTTTAAAAAATATTAAAGACTACAGTGTTTTATATATATCACTGTAAATGCGGATACAAATATTGCGCAGTTTGCTCGTTAGCATACTGCGCCATATGACAAAAGCTTCAGGCCTTACAAAAAAAAAACCTTACAAGGACCGGGCACGGGTACAAAACCATTAATCTCATAAGTGATCTGATAATCATACTCATAAATACACGAGAGATATTTAATGGAATTTGATTATATTTCGGCAAAAGCGATTTCGTGATTGTGAAACAACAAAGCTGTAGTCTTGAAACTTTGATATGTTCTAAAAGAGTTATGTAGCCGAGAGTAATTTGCTGCTCAGCAGTGTTTCTGCTCACCGGCTAGGACGCAAAAGCAGACAATAATTTTCATTTAAAGTGACATTAAGGATCTATTTTTCACGGGTAAATAGTGTAAGCGCTTTAATAAAACAGAATGTAGGTACAAATTCTGTTGTACAGTAAGTTGTTGTGCTGCTCATGAAAGCAGGCCCTTAGACTAACTTTAAAATTTTTTTGTACAAAACTTTAAGGCAAAGCATTCTTTGACTTCTGCCTATATAGTAATATGCATTTCGGAATGAAATCGTATCGAATTTCGTCGTAAAATGGCGTTTTATGATTTGCGACATCACTCCCTTAAAAAAAATTTATAGACGTCATAAAACCCTTTTATTTTGCTCCGCAGAGAGGACAGGATGTGAGATGCAACACACATGCACGCTGAACATCAAATTGCCACAATAGAAACTCCAGTTTCCACTCGGTGTCAGAGTGCTGTCAAAACACTTTTGATAGGATTAACAATCCGATGCTGATTGCTGCACAACATATCAAAATAGTCACAGCTATAGAAACTACCCCTGGTACAATAGGGTAGCTACGTAGTAAATATAGACTGGCTGGACTTTGGCTGCGCCAATTTCATGTCGGCAGCCCATTTGTCATGTGTCACCTGTTTTGACACTTGCAGTGTGGTCTCTGGTCTTGTTTTCATTTTTTGCGCTCGTGCATGGTGGTCCGTGGTCCCTTCCCGCTGGTAAAAATATCCATTCACACACGATTGCAGTCGAAGAAAATTGTCGCTTGAAAGTATCGCAGTTTGTTCCGCGTGTGTTTTATCGAAGTGCTTCCCCTCAATCGATTGCATCAGCGGTGCACTTCGTGTGGTGGTGGAATCGCTTTAGTCCCGCAGTCAATGAGATTATTTTTACAGGCAGGAAGTTAATTCAACACTCGACGATTAGTCACGCCTGGTTGATGTAGGCAAGAGTCGTAATTGGATTCCATGATTTCTCTCGATGTTTTTCGCCGATTGTTTCATTAGTTTTTTTGGTTTGTCAGAGTGACATGTATCCGATTAAACCGACCGCCCTCAGAGATCGAATTTTTTGTATGAAACATCTCAAACCAACTCGTCGTGGTCCTCAGCGCACTCAGATAATCTCCGGGTCGATTTATTGCTTCGCTGGTTCTCATTATGGACCCACCCACAATTCGGGACCTCTTCGATGATATGGATGCTGCGGTCTGTGGCTACGACGGACACAATGTGTATCTTTGTATCTCTCGGTGGTCAAACGGCTTTTGTGTTACCTGCTACCTGTGCACTGTTTTACCTGGTGGATGTTGTGTTTTTTTTTTCCCCTCTTGTTATTGTGATTTGTTGTTGCGTTGTAGGCCACATATATAGTCTCGGCCGGCTCTGACGTTCCTTTCCTGGGCGAGGTGATGATCTAACACAGAGATCTGCTGCCCACCCGCCATTTTTATGGTCTGGCTACTGGAGTTGCGGCGATTGTATCTTGGGCAGCTGCGCGCTCGATTGGTACACAAATGCAAATCGTCAGAGGAGAGATAAATTACTGCGATAGCATGACGGCCATAAACGACGAAGGCTGACATATGTTGTTTTGGTTTGCTGTTGTAGCAGCACTCATAAAAGGAATGCGGAATGTGCTTGTATCAGCTTGTGTCAAGCATGAGCTTGAGTTTTGCTCTTATTTTTGATGACAAATCATTTCAAATAAATGTGTTTTCTTGTTTTGTTTATGGCATGTGATAAGAGCAGACGTCGTGCTGGGGCCCTAGAGATACGAGAGAGAGGGTGTGGAAATATTTATGAGCATTTATAACTCACTTTAGGTATTTGGGGTTTGCTCATCTTCTTTAAAACATTGTTAAAGAGAGTAAGCTTTGGTTGAAAAAAGTTAAAATATTGCATAGGTACCTGAATATTGTAAATAGGCACTGCGCTTAGCTAAGATGTGTTTTATTTAAAGTCCAAGTTTCATTTTTTCCAGAAAAATACAGAAGGTATGAGAGTTGCGACACGTATGTAGCGACTGGCAAAAGTTTAAGGTATAGAAGTATGGGCAAAACCGCTCATGAGGGCAGGACCGTCTGCGTTCTAATTTCTTTGTGCAGGCACGTGCCTTAAGACTTAATAGGTGTAGGTATATGGTGATTCAATTAAGTTGTGTCAAAAAGCTTGAGCATAGCGTAAATTCTGGGTCAAGATAAGAAAAAATTGTATGGGGTGTTGGGTATTTCCCACCCCCAATCCCCCTCCCCATCCGTTTATTCGGGAGGAGAAATTTTATAATAATATGACTTTCCACAAAAAAAAATTAAAATACATATAAAGGGTGGTTAAATTTTAAGACCGATGTTCATTTTGAATAAAACACAAAATATTTAGCAAATTATTGTGATTTATTTTTATTATGATAATATTGGTATGGTTCAATTATGTATGGAACAAAATATCAGCCAAATGGCCGCCGCGTCCTCAGCGAATGCACACCTCCATCCGATGGTCCAAATTTTCGATGACGCTGAAGCATAATTGAGGTTCTATGCCGTTAATGTGCCGAATTATCTTTTTCGCTAGCTGTGTGGCAAGTGGCCCCGTCCTGTTGAAACCACATATCGTTCACATTCATATCTTTCGACTCGGGCCATAAAAAGTTCGTGATCATTTCACGATAGCGAAGACCATTCACAGTAAGTGACGAGTTGAGGTGGACAGATCTTCAGCCACACTATCGCGAACAGCAGCAATATTTTCTGAAGTACGAGTGTTTAGGTAAGTGCGACTACTTTAAGTATTTTGCATAAATATCTTGATTTTTCGTTTTTCTTAAAATAAATTGTTTAATTAAAAGTTTTCTTATAAATTGTACAAACATTACGTAATTTACCCTATTTTGTCGTTTTGCTTTATGGATTTCGTTGACATCATGTCCTTCGATTAATCAAAAACAACGAGCATGCACTGGTGTTTTCACATCTCCTACAGACCCGGTTTGTTAAAATTTTTGCACGATCTTTCCGATTGTACTCACATTTGTACGATTAAATTGAATAACTTTATGAATAACTTTAACGCGTTGCTCGATTGTGTGTCTTTCCATGGTTCGAATTGAGTTAGTCTGAAATTGAGAAATGTCAAATAAAATGACATTTGAAATGACCGTTGTAACCACTCTTTACAACGGTTACACTTACAACGCCATTATAATAATTTTTGTAGGTCATCATCATCATCATTTTCGAATGCTGCTTATCCTTTAAGAGGGTCGCGGAGCGAGGGTGGCTAAATGGTCCTTCCATCTTTCTCGATCCTCCGCCACCAACTCAAGAGACTCCGGCGCAATCTCCAGGCGGGACTCAGAGAGGTTCTTTGCCTGATCCCACCACCTGTTTCTTGGCCTACCAGGGGGGCGACGCGCTCGGAGAAGTAGCTGCTCAACATTAAGATTCCTACGAATACTGACGTTTCTCACTGTGTCCCTTAGAGTAACACCAGCAACGCACCTCAAGAATCTCATTTCGGCAGCTTTTTGTAGATAAAGCCAGAAATTTATTTTCTTATATAATTTACAAATAAAGCTGTTTTAGGAGTTTCGAATTATTAATTTTCAAACTCAAAATATAAAAAAAAAAAATTATTTAATTTTTTTTTCAACTATTTAAAAAAAAAATTTTATTTTTTTATATAATAAAAAGATAAAGATATTTTGTTTATCTATTTAAACAAAATTTTGTCCCCATTACTTTCTTCGATATAGCATCGGCCAAACGATTTGAAAAAAATCACACACATCAAGAATAATTTGTTATTTTCTAGAAAACTGTAGAAATTTTCTAATATTTAGCGGATTTTGAGATGTAGCTCGAAAACGTCGAAAACTATTTTTCAAAATATTATGGAATCGTAACGGTGGTACCGATTATAATGAAATTTTGTTTCTATATAAAACGTATGAAGTAAATTCTTAAACTTTTAAAATCTTTTAAAAATTGCGTTTCTAAGTTTTAAATTTTAACTTGTTAAAATTTTCTGAGACGGTTTAAAAATGAAATTAAAAAACTCGCTTTTATGACCGATAACTAAAAAAGCTGTGCTCTGAGTTTTCGAAAGCAGTAATCGTTGCTAGCGCAAAGTACCTGATATGAGAATAAAAAAAATTTAACGGCATTGAACAAAGGGTTCCGAATAGACGTTTATGGATTTTAAATCAAAAAAAAATGCAGAAAAAAGCTAAAAAAGCCGCGTGCGCCTTCACACTATCTCGATAACGGTTACATATACCGTTTCGAAAAAAATATCAGACATAGACAATTTTTTGATGTTCGAAAAAAAAATATAAAAGGCCTGAAACATTGCGCGGTTTTTGAGATACGCTAATTTAAGTGGACTTACTAAAATGGTCGTGCTAAAAAATGCCTATAACTTATTAGTTGTTTCTTTCTTATCAACTAAATCTTACACCACCACAAACCACTGGAATAGAAGGCAAAAAATATAAAAAAAATTGTAAACAAAAATGCGTCTGTCATTTTTTTAGTATTCTTTCAAGGAGATTCAAAAAAATCTCCCCTTTATTTACTACACTGCAGTGCAGTAGCAGCATTGAATAACACGTATACGCAGATTATGCATAAGATCTAGGAAGATTAAGAAGATTATATCTTCTTAAAATTCCACTAGATAAATTCTATAAAATTATCAAGATGCGCTTGAAAAATTGCTATAAAGTGCCAAATCGTCATTAAAAGAAAAAGGAGAAAAAAGTTGTAAATATATTTAGCAGCATTTTATATGCAAATCAAGCAATAGTTCTACGCTAAGTCTTCAAACTCCACGCCCACAAAAGTGGGTATGGCCTAAAAATTAAAATCAATTAATTGTAAAATCAATTAATTTATAATCAATTATTCCGTTAGATTCATGACAAAATGCGTTAAAACCGAAAATTATTTCGGAAAAAAACATTTTTTTCCTAAAAACGCCCCCTAAAAGTGGGCGGAGCTCAAAACTTTGTATGGACCAAACTTTGCAAATGGTAATATATTTAATATTTGTCATAAATTTTTTTTCGATTTGAAGTCAACTTTCCGAGAAATCGGGTTTTTAAAGATGTAACATGTTAAAAGTGGGCATGGTTGATATTGTGGACGGTCCAATTTTTGGCCTGTTAAAGGTCTTGGGCCAGCATTGCTCAGTACTAAAATTTTCGTTCCTAAGACTTTTCTAACTTGACCAAAAGGCACTTTGAAAAAAAAAGTGAAATAGAGATTGTCTCACATTGAAGCCAGTAGTGGGCGTGGCCGTTGACGGATTAAACAAAATTTCACACTTTGTCTTTGCAGTAGAAGATCGAAGCCTTGTACCAAGTTTCAGCTTTCTAGCTTGATTGTGAAGACCTAAAACCTTCACACATACAAACGGACGAATCGATTCACCTGTCGGTCTCGATCATATCTCTAAAAGCTCTTAAGAGTCTATGATTATTTCACCGTGTTACAAACTATGCATTTAAATTAATATACCCTCGGTCGAGTACCTTTATCCCATGATATCACGAAGTAACAACCCTACGTTCTAATGCATTAAACCGAATACAACCTCATATCCGAATGAGCTACAAAGCTTAAAGCAAAAAAGATCCTTGCGAAATCCACGTCGTTGTCAAAAGTTTTATTACAAAAAAGAGACAATATCAAATGCCACACAGTGTTGACAAACTTTGTCGGGCTGATTTTATTAAATTTTATTACGACACCTCTACCCTCCCTCAACAGCACTAGCTAGCGCTAACTACTTCTGACATTTTATTTTTTCTATTGTTGTCTATATCCACCAGGGGGATACAGTCTGAAAGGACTCCTACTCCAACAAGTCGAAAATTCTTCGAGTGTGATCGGGTTCATTGTTTTTGCGGTCGAAGCAATAAAGTTTTCTTTTTCTTTCAACTCTCGAAAACCTTTTCTAGGCGTACAAACAAACTTTTCAAATTTGCAAACTTTTCACTCAGTTTTTCTCTTTCTCTGGATGAAGTGAGCTGGAAAAAGTTTTCCTCGGCCTGGTTATTGTATAAATTTGTGCACCCTTCTCAACTGGGCCCGAAGTATGGTTTATTTGATTCAATTTTCCACCCTCGCCTCACACACATGTGCAAAAAGAAGGAAAATTATACATTACCCCTTTCATACAACCCTTTGGTCTTCCCTGGGTATCACGGCAAATCCCGGTATAAATCTTTATCTCTGCCAATGAATTGTTAAAGGCAAGACTTGGAATATAATTAAAAGTAAATCTTCGGCAAGAAGCTGCCTTTCATTCAGACAGAAATTAGATGTGTAAAATGTAAATTATTATGGTAATTTGTGCGGCAAACCTAAAATGGGGTGGTAATGAAAAAAAAAAAAAAAACAACCACCCTTCGCAGTCGGTAGGATTCGAACCTACGCTCCCAGAGGGAATCTGATTTCTAGTCAGACGCCTTAACCGCTCGGCCACGACTGCCTGTTGCGAGACGTTGTCAAGATCGCATCGTGTGTCGTCGACGACGTTTCACAGCATAAATTTTGCTTGGGAGGTTTTGAATGCGGTGTAGATAGCTACATACAAACGCATTATAAATAGCGAAATAAAAACACAAACACTGCGTCAATTGCGACGTTCATATATTATTCTTGGCGTCAGCAAACATCAACAGCAGGTGGATGATGTTTATCATTATCACATTCGTTTGCCCGTCGGAAGTCGGAATGTGAGGCATTTGGTTTAATGTTGTTGTCGTCTCTTCTGAGGTGTCATAAAATAGCTAAGAGGAAAAATTAAGATGAATGGAATGATATAATTTGTAGCACTTATTAAGTCCCCTGAGCTTAGCATTTTTATTGGGGGGAAGTTCTGGGGGGTAGACTGTGTCTGTTTTTTTTTCATCTCCTTAAAAAAATAGCGTTGCTTTTTTGTTCTTTTTTTTATACATATAAATGAGCAAGTTATACATTCTAATCAAATCTTTCTTTTTACCTTCTTGGTAACGCTGATGATGCTTCTAAAATTTGAATATCTAAGTGCGAAGAGCTTCAAAATACAAAGCATACCTAAATAAGTTTAGGTTTTCGTAATGGTTTTTGTCTGTAATGGTTTTTGTCCGTAATGGATTTTGTAGGACAAATGCAGAAATGCTTAGCTCAAAAATACTTTTAAATTAACATCTTTTTCATACTAAAATCATTTTATTCTCAGCACACTAACAAACATTTTCCTACCAAATATTTCCTAAAACACTATTAAAATTGTTACTTCAATCCTTTGAGTCGTTCTGTAAAAACATTGTCGTGTCAAATTAAAAACCTGAACTTGTATTTATGGACGTCAGGGTTCTAATTACTATCAAGTAGGAGATAGGTTCAAATCTTGATAACTTGATCTTAAAAATTTTTTTTCTCAGCACCACTTCGGTGATAGATTAAAGATTAGATTTTTATATGAGAAGCTAGCCAACCCTTGTACGAGCATTTTCAGAACCACCGAAAAGTATAATAATGTGCACAACTTGCTAAAATATTTTCGTGATACCCCATAACCTTTAAGCGTAATGAATGGGACCGAAAGGTTACGTTACGTTAATCCATTTGCCCGATTGCTTGAATTGTTTGTTTTTAAATATTTTCAAAATCTGCTAAAACAAAATGAATGTGGACCAGGGGGCAGTTTCTAAGTGCAGAGTTAACTCCGTCAGCAAGATTGTCAAAATCTTCGGCTCTCGATATAATTGACACTCCCAACTCTCACTTCACATAGAAAACACAGAAAAAGAAGTTTGAGTTGTTCTCAGATGTAACACGCAAGCAGCTAGCATTCCACACAGAAAAAACATTTAAAAAATTCATACTCTTCTCCGTAGTAGATCCGGGATTAACTTACCAAATTTGCCAAATTTGGCGAGTATTAACTCCGAAACTCGGTTGATCTCGCATTGAAAAACTGGCCCCAAAAGACCCAAAACATGTTCTTGAGACCCATCGTTCAAGTCAGGTGTGATTAATTGTGCTTACTGCGCGGGAGATGTAGTCTCGGGTCCCATTTGATATTTTCCCTCTTGCTTCTTTCTGCGATTAATTCTCTTCTTTCTGATTAACGAAATCTTTGATAAATCATAAGTTTTGGTATACTTGTAATTCGCGCTGTGATTTTACAGCAAAGCTTTAAGCTTATAATTGACGTTAGTTGAAAAATTTGTGTCTGAATGGATAATATTGGCTCACGCACTGATGAGCAAATCAAAAGCCAATAATGTTTTGCGAAACACACTGGTCAAAAAACTGGGGTTAAAGACCTTAATGATCCTATGATTAATAATCATTTTACCCCATGACCACACGCATGCGCAGAAGCTAGTATGTAATAGCTACTGCGTATGGATCTTTCAATAATTTTTTAAAAATCTGTGAATGTTAAATCTGTCGCAAAAAACTTCTTAAATTTACATTGGGGAAGAGCAAAACATTTAAGGTCCCCCTTAAATTCGGCTATGAGGGATTGAACCAGATTTACACCGTTTTTATACCCCATCCAGGGTATAACCATTTAAATGCAGAGGTACACAGCGAAATTATCACCGTAGACCCCTGATTCCTTTTTTAATTGTGATCGAAACCGAAAATTGGATTGATTAATCCATGTCCGTCCGTCCGTTTGTATATCAGCTCAGCTGTCAGAGAGCTAAAATTTGTAGCACAATATGGTTCTTTTGTTGCACAGAAAAAATTTCAAAATTGGTTAAATCCGCCAAGGGCCACGCCCACTATTGGCTTCAATGTTAGACACCCTCCAATTCAAATTCGATAAAAACCTGAAGTATTACAAAATCATATACTTAACATCTTGATTTTTCGAAAAATTGATTCAAAATCGAAAAAAGTGTACGTCAAATATTACTATTGGCTTTGTTTGTTACATACAAAGCATTGAGCTCTGCCCACTTATAGGAAGCTCTTTCTGGAAAAACTGTTTTTCAGAAACAATTTCCGCTTTTAACGCATTTTCTCGTGATTAAAATAGAATTTTTTCGTTAGATTTTTATTTCTCAGCGCAGCCCATTTTTAAGGGCGTGGCCGGGTATATGTATTCAGGCCAAACAGATTTTTTTAGATTTGGTGTTGCACGGTTAATAGGGTCGGGTATGTCATATAGAAACTCATTACAGACGAACTTTTGAACTTATGCACTTGTTTTTAGCGGTCCGTCAAATAGCACAATAAAGGTTAGCCTCACCTACAGCAACAGCCGACGGACCGCTCCACGTATGTCTTCGTACTTGACGGTCTCTTTTTATTTTTATGTCTGTGAACTTATAAGCGAACCTATTCAACATTGAAATAATGTCCCGAGAAGTGAGACGATAATTCTTATACCCCATCCCATAGGATAAGAGGTATATTAAGCTTGTCACATAGTTTGTAACACGGTGAAATAATAATAATAGACCCCCAAAACCTTAAGGGATATGATCAAGACCGAATTCTGAATCGAATAAGCCATGTCCGTCCATCCGTCCGTCAATCTGTATGTCACATGCGTTTGGGCCTTAAATTTTGAGCTAGGGAGCTGAAATTTAGTACGTAATTTGAAATCCGCCCAAAGACACGCCCACAATCGGTCTAAATGTACAACTATCTCCAGAGATTATCAGGTGACGGATCCTTGGGGCTGACATGGTGAATGCCGAACACCTAAGCTCCTTCTCGTTTTTCTTCTAAAGACGGGTAAACTAAATACATTAAAGTAAGGTGTCCACGTGGTAGTATAAAGGATCGGATAGTAGCAACCTCCGACAAATGATGAATAAACCTTCAGAGATTTAAAAACTGTAAGACGTTCTAAAAAGCTGAAATTTGGCATTTAGCATCTCGTAATGAATGTAAGACACAATGTAAAAAAATTTAATTGGTAAACCTCCTCCAGTGGGCATGGCATCTTTTTTAAGGGTAAATTGTCAAATGCAGTGTACTCAATATTTTAATATTAAATATTTTTTGTAGAAAACGCTTAGTTCTGCATTTTGTTCATACAAGACTTTGGGCAACGCCCACATTTAGAGGCAGAATTGAAGAAAAACCTAAAATTTTCCAGAAAACCGTTATTTCCGACCTTGAGCCTAATTTACGAAAGGCTGAAACAAAAAAGTAGCAGGTTAGGTAAACAAGATTTCAGTCCAGATTTTGTTCATATAAAGTTTTTATCCACGCCCCTTTTTAGGGGTCGATTATTCAAAAATATTGAATTTGAACCAAAAAATTGCAATTTTACGTGTGTTTAAGCGTAACTTGGAAGTATCTATGGAAATATCTTATAATTGATAGTTTGTAATTAGGGGCGGTTGAACCACGCCCTTTTTCGAAGTTTGCACTACTTATGAAATGTCAAAAAATAAAAACGCCATCAGCATTTTGCAATGTGGAATAGGATGGGGTATTCAACGGTCTGTTTTACGGACTGTAACTTCTGCGTACACATTGTAGCACTCACTTACTCACTGGTTTATTATGTTTTAAAAACTTTGCAGGTTTTGTATTAAGAATTATGTTTTCATTTTCAGATAATGTAAATACTCTTGTTCTATAGAAGTGAGAATTTTGGGGTCTTTCAACGTGAGCATTGAACCGATGAACGGCGATTGTTGGCTTTGTAGATCTGCTGCCGCTGCGCCTTTGGCAGCGGCATTCCTATGAAAAATGAAACTGTCGTAGGACGCTCAAATTTGGTATTGGTATGCAGTGTTCTTGCTTAAGTGTATTGAGATTGCCATCGCAAAAGATTGAAAAACGCCACGTGGTCGCATTTAATTTCCCGTTTAATAAACGATATTTATATGCAATGCGTTTGATTGCAATCAAGAAAATCTTGCATTATTTGTTAACTTATTTCTGTACCTATGGAAAAATTTGAAAACTGGAAAAACCTAATCTTTGACTTAAAAATGCACTTAACACATGCAAACCACATTTTTTGGATAATGCATATATTTGAACTAAGCCTAGAATGTTTTTGAACATCGACGTTCAAACATGTTTGGTCGATGCTACGCCCCCTTTCTAAAAGCAAATTTTTAACGGATAAATACGATCCGGAACTTGACAGGGGTCAATATGGATGGGGTATGCAACGATTCGACTAATCAGATACCCGTCCACTAGTATCTCTCAACTAGGGGGTTGATGCGACACCCTTTTTTTGTTGAAGATATCTTACTGATTAATTGTAACTGCGGTTTTCGTTAATATAACTTAATATTTACTTCTACTACGCGATTTACTTCTATAACGCGATTCGGAGCTTGGCAATGCTAAACTGGGATGGGGTATCCAACGATTCGCCTAAGCGAATTTTAACCCTCCCACCTCCATATAACCTTTAGCGCTTCTGCACAATTTTATGTTCGGTACTTGAGCAGCTGCATTTTTGTGTCATCGGAATTTTATTTTCTCTTCTTTGGATCGGTGAAAGGCCACTGTAAAACAGGAAGAGACCCTCCGCGGGTGTGTACCCCAGTCAGCAGTAAGAAAGGTCTACATTACATTAGGTTCAGATGATAAAATCTTTGTTACTTTGTCTTTACGTTGGAATTGGAAGTCATTTCTTATGAAAAGAGTTTTATAGTTGAATGAAGCAAAATTAAGAATTCAACAAAGCCGTAGTTGGAAAGGGAAAAGACAACGTTTAATAACCCGAAAGCTATAGCTAGTGCTCGAGGTGAACCCAGGGCCTATTTCTCAACCATGTATGATGTTTGTGCTGCGTTCTTCACATACTAGGGGACCTACAATTTTCGCCTAATCCAAACGGCATTTGAGAAGTTCTCTAAATGCTACTCTCGGAGGGCTTGTCATACCCTCGCGGAGGCGGGGACCGTGAGGAATTGAACCCAGACCTCCGGCGGAGTAGCGCATACTCTCTGGTAAATGAAAGGCGCAAGAACAGTTCCAAACCTTTTATAACGCTCTCTCCGAATTCTAGCTACCGTTGTGACTTGTGAGCGCCCTTAGAATAAGCATTATGGTCGTAGAGTGGAGTTGAAATGTTAGCGAAGGGAAATCTGGAAAGAAAAAACCATGTGGGGTTCAGTGCCAGGGTACGATCCTGGTGCTACCTACCATCTGAACCACAGCCCACTTCCAGCTCCGGTGTCCAAATGGCCTACATGTTCTCCATGCATAAAAAATGCACATAAACCAACAACTATTAAGTATTATACTTCGGTTGTTCCTGAGCAGCTTAAACAGTTTCAATGATTTGTTAATAAATAGATAAATACTAATGGCGTATACGTTTGAACACCGAACTGCCACACCGAGCTGTCAAAGAATACTAAGTGTTCGCGACAATTCCAGCGTGGTATACACTCGGTTCCATTGCCTAAAGAACAACAAATACTGCATCATCAAGTGTCAAATCGTTTTGACTTCATTTTGTTTACATTTTTCGTTTCGTAGCGTGATTTTGTTGGCGTCGGTTTTTTGCACTTTTTACTAAAAAAGAATTTTGATACTTTGAGTTTCTGATATTTAGTAACTTGTTCTCGATTTTCAGTCGCGTTGTTAAAAAACAATGAATAAATATTGAATCAAAACGTCACTTCACATTCACAATAAAAGCTACACCCAGCCTCCACCGTTATATACGACGGTGGGGAAAATTCGAGTTCGGTGTCGACGACGAACTAATACGGAGTTCAGGAGTTCAAAAGAACATTTACATGAGTATGATTCTGTACATTTTTTTCTGAATTCCGCACCAGTCTCACGATTCGGTGTTAAAAATAAAACGCCACAAAATAACAAAGTGGAAGAATTTCACAAGTCTGAAACAATGAGAAGATGGCTCTTATAATTTTTTTTTTGACAGCAATTAGAGGTCTTAAGTTAAAAAGTCTTTGTTTTCCAAAAAATAGGGTTACCCTTACCAATTAATACAATAAACTAATAAATACATATCTAACATTTTTTTATAACTTGTGACAAATAACACATTTTTAAAAAGTTCTAATTTTTCAACAATATACCTAATGTTTCTTTACTTTAGGAACTGATGTGGAGGTACTTTCATACCGTACCTATACATGTTAGTAATAAAAATTAATAGAACCGGATGCAACATTTAATTTGCATGCAATTGCTACAAAAAAAATTATTCAAAAGATTGATTTCACTCTCATGAAATAATTTAAATTAATTTTGCTTGAATGACATTCCAATTTGATCTGGTATTTCGAAATACAATAAAAAATTCAGCTATCTATTCAAATGCAATTGCTAACAACCGCATTTTTTTGCGAACACGATTATAGCCAGCAATAAATACTTGCATCGCGACTTTTAATGTCTGCCATAACAATCACACTAAATATGTGGTACACACATTGAATTCGAATACTTCCCTTAAAGGATTTCGCTGCTATGGCCACTTACATGGCACGAAAATGCTAATTACAGTCGTTACACCGCAAGTGCGCGCTGCCCACTTTTATTGCATTTCGAAGCTAATTATCGCTCTACACATTGTATAGGTAATAGATGAACTTGTGCTGAAGTGTGCTCGTATAATCCGTGCTGATTAAAGCAAATAATTATCGGCCAACTTATTGAACAACTATTAGCTGGAACACTCAATAAAACAGAGACCTGAATAAAAAATAAGTTTATTAGTAGATATTTGAAAATTTGTAGGCGACCTCTACACGTGAAATATTTATTGTTTCGACCAATATGCGCCAGACGGGTAAATTGCTAATTTTATACATAAACAAATCGAATTGTTTAAGTTCCGCAATAAAATTTGGCATACGGCAAACACTTTAAAAATAGATGAAACAAGTTTGTTGCTCGTTCCACTTGACGGACCCTGAAGTATAATATTCCTCGTTCGAAGAGTCGACTTTTAAATGTTTGATTAGAAAACAACAAAAAAAAAACACAAAAACCCGGTATTTGCTCAAGGCGATATTTTTCCATTGAATTGCGTTCCTTATCGCGTTCGCGTTGCTGGTATATTTCACGAGTGCAAACAGTCGTATCGCGTCCAATCAATCAGCTGCCGGACAACGTTGGCCGTGTATAAGGTGGAACGCAATCAATCACCCACTTGAAAGTCACTCCTAATAAATGTGTTTCTATTGTTGGGGAAAACTATTGACAAATGATGGTTGATTATTAGTGATTGGATGCAGATAAACGATTAATTTAATTTTAAATTAATATTTTAATCATGGGAACAATAGATTTGTACCCGATAAATAAGACAGATTAATCGCTCAGAGGGAAACATTTTATAACGCGTCAATTAATATTGATTGGCACATTTTGTTCTTGCACTATAATAAACCTTACATCATTTAGAAGCTGCAGGAATGGTAGCTATAACGGAGTGTGATTTTGGTTACTTTGTTATATTAGGTTCTTATAAAAGCTAAGGGCTGTCTTATGGGGCTTTCCTCTTCTTTGAACAGAGTCTTGGGCTGAGTTTTTGGTTAAACAGAGTTTGGGGCGCGAACTGAGTCTCTTATAGCAGTAGAAATCTATTACAATACGACAGCTAAGATGGTAACCACAAAGCGTCAAAGGTGAGCCTTCAAATTAACACACAACACTTTTTAATTTAATTTAATTTACTACACAACACAGGAAGATATACAAAGTGTGTAACAAGATGTCGTGTGAAGGGTAAACTACAAAGAGTTGAAATCTGATAGAGTTCACTTTGACCGTTTACTCGCGCTGTAAGTGCATTTGTGCTAGTCAAAGTGCTAGAACATAAAAATGGCGTCTGAGAGTAAATATGCATATGAGTAATCCTTTAGGTCTTTAAAATCGAGATAGAGAGCTTAAACTTAAACTTGCGGTTTGCGGTTTTCGACATGGTTCTCGTTTTGTGAAGATAACGTCTGAAAAACTCCACAAGTGGCTTAGTTATGAGATAAGCTCATTTACAATATTTACAAATTTCAAAAAGAAATTTCCAATCACGTACAGAACTAACATACAAGAGTTACACTCTAAAAACGTTAAAATAGCTCTCATAAAACTCTTATAATGCTCTTGATACTCTTCGAGCATAACATCGTGCTAATAGATCCAAAGCTGATCTTGTAGCAGTCTTCTTAATGGAGTATCACTCCTATAGCGCTTACCTCCTATTACAAGACCAATATTTAGCTCTTATAGGAGCTTAAATCTTGTTAAAGGAGTGCAGCTCTTGTAAGGCGAGATTTGATTTGATAATAAAATCTTTAAGGTGCTTTCACAGCCGACGAACTTGCGACCTGCAAACTGGCGCTTAATTGGACATTGCTCTAAATAGTTGCTTAAAACAGAAATTTGTCAAATTGAAAACTAACAAGAGTCCTCAATTGTTCAATTTGACAACTTCAAATCCATCATTTTCAGTGAATATATTTTCAATTGTTATTAACGCTGCGAATTCGTTTTAAAAGCAATGAACTGCGAAAATCTTCACAGAACTTGGGTGAATTCATTATGTAGTAGTGTCAAGTTATGGATTATTTGATCGTAAAAAGACGTCCGTGCTGCGATTTTTATTTTGAAACAGAATTTTGGAGTAAAGTCATTTGGTCACCAGTTCGCTGGTCGAAAGTTCGCCGGCTGTGAAAGCACATTTAGTCTTATAAGCCAACTTCATTTTTCGGCCATATTGCCTGTAAAAAAAAGCACAACTTATTGTTCCTAAAAGGGTTACCAAATTGCTTTCACCTCAAAACATACCAAATAGAAGCATGAAAATTGTCACATACACATTATATTTTTTCCAAAAAATTACTTTAATTACGTCTAATTGTTAGTGGCATGGGCAAACAATGTTTATGGTTTCTTTAAATAATAACAGAAACTTTTTATACTCATTATTTTTTCTTTAGCTGATACCTATATTTTCAACCGCAGCAAGGCATAGTGCATCATAATGCATGAAAAATCTTTTTGAAAGGTTAACAGGAGAGTTATGCCACAATGAAACATAAACCGCCATGGTAATAATCGATTATAATTAAGTTTAAGAAACTTCTCTTTTCGTCTTTACATTCTTTTAAAAATTAGAAACAATTGCTCTTACAGCTTTATATCTTCCCCTCTTTTGGCAGAGATAGCAATGAGAATATAGCTCTTACAACAAGCCATTTAGCGCCTGTTAGGCTCTTATAAGTCTCTTATAACACTCTACAAGAGTTGAATTCTAAGAGCTTTACTCTTGGATATGACTCTTTTACGGCTCAGCTAGAGTCTTATGAAGCACTTTAACTTAAATTTTTGACAAAAAAAATTATTCCGAACCTGTTTTTGGGTTTTTCCCCAACTTACGATTTAAAATTTTTTTCTTTGTTTCTGCTTTTTGTACATAAATTACTCACTTTTATAATAAGAAATACTTATAATTTTTTTTTTTTGTAACTAAGAGTATTTATATTATATGGATATAATAGATTTATATGATATATATGTATAGAATATATTTATATTATAGGAGTAATATATGTACATAAATATATATTTATACAGCAATATATTGGCATGGTTGAGAATTTGGCCCTCGTTCACTTCGAACTGTTACGTTACTCTTTATTCATTTATTTATTTTAATATATTTATATAACATATATTTATAAAATATATATTTACATAATATACATTTATATAATACATAAAATATAAATTTAAATATAATGTTTAATAAATATTATTCAAACATTTTGGCTAACAATAATTAGCAATAGCTCGAGATGAACCATCAGAGTCAACTTCTCAGCTATGGACCTTACTTTTTTTACAGAGTCCGAACGACACTTTTGAGAAGGTTTTTAAGACAAATGTTACTTTCCGAGGGTTTGTTAGACCCTCGGGGAGGTGAGGACCGTGAAAAAGAAAGAGTCTTTTTTTCGGACGACGACGCTAGGATTTGAACCGAGACCTCCCGCGTAACATGCACACACACGGTTTCAGGTTTTTATTTTTTAGTTTAAACAACTAAACTATCTTGACATAACGTACTGGCCCTATGCGGGTGCTCTTAGCTAAAGTTAACGCTTATCTGCTATATGTCTTTCGACCTAAACTAACTTACCTACATAACAATGCTTTATATGAAGAACACATTGAAACTAAGAAAAATGTTTTTGTTTGAAAAAACTTAGTGGCAGAACTGTTTTTTATCTTAGGCATATATAAAACTTAAAGCTACCTTTAAATAAATAAATAAAATAAGTATGCACTTTTTTTTAAACGTACAACGGCGGCCGACTTTGCCGAGCCAAAAAGCACTACACTGGACCGAAAGGGATCGACGAGGGATCTCACACCAGTGTTGTCAGATTGCCGTTTATCCCAAATCTAAGCCTGAATATCCCATAATATCCGATTTTATTCAACGTCTTATAATCCGGATAATTTTAGATCCGTCTTATAATCCCTTTCGAAAAACACAGGTCAAAAATTCCCTAAAAGATTAGATTTAGTTTTACCGAAATTTGTTTTGGGTCTCAAGCGCCTTTAAGTTAAGGATACTTAAGTAAGTTTGAAGTTTATTCAGGATACAATATCCTGAGTTAAAAAAAAAAAACGGATTTAAAATTTATAGTTATTGAACCGTTCGAGTTATTTTTCACTGTTAAATTTGGGATTGATGCTAGTTGTACGCAAAGTTAAAATATTTAAGGGGCACGCTCCCCGTGCAACACCCTGGTTGGCCAGGGCAAGTGTCCTAAAATATGAAAAGACTTAAAATCCGCAAAAACTCACAAAAATCAATTTTTTGATCTAAAATAGAATAAATTTGAAATGCGGATTTGGTTAATTATAAAAGGCTGGGTGTTGACAAAGTAATTATATTAGGGGCGTTCTAGGATTAAGCGTTCTATTTCACATTCCAATCCAAATGTTTATTAATAAAGCTTTTAATTATTAAAAGCTTTTAAGCTTTTAAGCTTTTAATTATTAAAATTTTAATTAACAATTTTAAGGTTTTTTCGAATTTTTCTCTTTGGATCAAAAGTTCCACGAATTCGTTGAAAATTCCTTCATCCCTTTTAGACCTTAAAAATCCCCACTTGAAGCCACCAGAATAACTGACACTGTTTTTTTGAGGACATCTTCCACATCGCTTCCCGTGCTGTCCAACGATAGAGAACTTTCACCAGTTCTTTATGGTGTCCCTAGAGGTTTACGAATTACGTTATCGCAAAATGAAGAGAAAGATCCTATCAGATCAGTCGTGTATGTAAGTATTGAAAAGAATCGGCGAATTACCCGCTCCTCATTGCAGACCATTTTTAAGAAGGCTAGCGAGTAGATTTGAAATACTGGTGGACGAAATTTCAAAAGAAATCCGTTTTTGGCTCACTCACAGGGCACGATCTTACTAACTTCTTCTATCGTAGGTACCTAGTGCTTTACCAATCAAGCTATCGGTGATTGGCTTTTCTGTTTCCAAATTCAGGCACCTCACTAATTCGGGCTTATGTACGAGGTGGTGGGAAAAAAATCGTGTGGTGTTCCTAACTCACGAATAATATAGAATTTACTGAAAATTGGTCTGAAACTGAACTGTGGAGCTTCGATACTTAAGTGGGCCTGTCTAAGGCCAATTATGTCGTTGTGTTTATGGTACACATCTTGGTTAGACAACATTGCCTTAGTGAAGGTTTTCAAAGTTCCTAAAAACATGCAAAAAAAAGATCGATTATTCTCTATGGCGCGATGCTGCATGACCACATCGCTACATGTAACGCAGTCCAAGCAAACTTTTATGACGACTTTGAATTTCCTGCTTTGAGGCTTTAATGTTTACGGCCAGCGTAATTAGCAATAACAGAAACATGGTCTCATTTCTAAGAACACGATCGTAAATCCATCATTCGCATTAGGAACCTACACGGTTCGAAATTATTTCTATAATCCATTCCAACACCGCGCACAATGTTCAGATACATTTTGTGCCGAAGTGTGCCTTCTCGGGGCGTCGGGCTATGAATTCTGGTCAGCATGGTACAGCACAATAAATCTATACCCAGCACACATTGAATTTTCATTTCAAACAGAGCATAACAAAAACACTGATTTCATGGGCAAAAAATAGTATCGGAATATACGAATTTCACTATTATAGAGATCGCGTGTAGGTGGTGGCTGGTAAATGGCCTTAGAGATGCCAGATAGCTAGACAAGAGCAACAATGTTGTTTATTTTTCTCAGCGAGACTGTGTCTGTTGTCTAATAGATGTGTGTCTTGTCTATTTCTTTGAAGCTCCATAACAAAGAGATCCATTCGCGTTGCAATGCATGCCACCCAATCCCACAAGAGTTGTTTCATCTCGGAGAATATCCACAGTTCCCTTATATGGTCCCACGATCATTATGGAAAAGATACAAAAATGTTTACACCCGCAACGATTCCATTGTGTGCAAGCAGCGCCATCTACGTGCTCTGATTGATCGGTGACATGAGACGAGATTGCTTGTCTACATTGTGGCCACACTCGATTCCCAGGAAAAAGTTGACTTTCCCCTCGTCAAACTGCAGGGCCCAGTGTCGCGACACTGGGTTCATGTGCGTACACAATTACAGGGTATACACCTCTCAATTACTCGCATAATGCACGATAATTACACTAAAATCGACCCCGACCCAAGTATAGCAGTCAAGCAATTCGTCGAACCAAGTAGTACCGTAGTGGTGTAGTTGGTCGGTTGTTACGGTCCGCTTCCATCGCGCTCTGTCCGAAGTGCACAGCACAAAGTCGTCGCTTAAGATAGAACGGGAGAGCCAAAGTTAATTACCTTCATTATAGGAATTTAATGAGCGACTTGAGCGCCCAGCATGGCACGGCAGACCAGCCATCGTCAACGTCAGTCGTGGTACGTAGCCGTTGTACTCGTACATCGTACTTCATGAATAATTTCATGAGAGAACCACTCAAACTCAACTCGTAATACGTACAGATACGAGTAAGCCCACAATCTACACAGAGTATCTGCTGCAAAAGTGGGAAATTTTCTCGTATTCGTCCAAAAAAATCGACACAGATGCACCGAATGTTGTGTGGAGATGCATCACATGCACTTCACATCTGTGGGCCTGTCTATGGAGAGCAACACCGACGATGACAAGTAGTTCTTTCGGTGCAGGATTAATTGACGCTGCACGGTGACATGATGAATGGCAACACAAAGTCAGCACTTTATCGGGCAGGGAGTGTAGCATCAGCTCTGATTTATGTCCCTTCGTGTGTTTGGAACACCTCTTTTTTTTGGAAGCGTAGTGCATATTAGACGCTTCACTAATTAGTCGAGGTGCGGTCGTCCCTAATGTCGTGAATTAAAATGGAAATTTCGCCCGTCGACCAATTAGTTACTTGGATAGTTGCCAAATGTAGTCTAGCCAATTTGTCAGTGATTACGCCCAAGAAACGAGCAAACATTGAAGTTATGAATGATTTTTTAAAAAATAAACGATATTCGAAATGTGGGAGTCAGGTCGAGTGGGCTGATGTAGAGACAAATTACATGCGGCAAAGGCCCAGGCAATGAGGAGGGCTCTAATAAAATATTAATTAAGTGGTCATGTTGTGTCAATCGGTTGCATTGTGTCGGCCTTTGTGCATTATTTACTCGGTTAAATTGTTGAGGGCTTTGCCGTATTTGCTTCCCCATTGTGTGGCCTAATGGAGCACATTATACGCAAGGGGATGACTGCACAAAGTCGATGTTGTAATAAAATTTCAAACGTGTAGGTACATAATACAAGGCTGCTTGTGGTTGATTGAACAATAGACTTATAATTTCTAATAAAGGCAGAGCTCTGCGTTTGATTGTCGAATGAATTATGTACTGGAACATTCGATAAATATCAAAATCGATAGCATTAAACGGCATTTTATTTGCTTGCCTAATGGAAGTAAGCAATAATATTTTAGGAAAATATTTTATGGCTGTGCTACGATTAGCTGGAGAAGGCACAAAAGAGGTGTTATATAAGCTTTTATCGCTTTGTATACAGTGTGTACACACAGTGAAGGATAAGTCTAATTCAAGACAGTTAAATTGGCTTAATAAAGTATAAGTAAGTCTATGTATAACATATTACATGACAAATAAGCTATATATATCATATAGCTTATTTCCTATATATAGGCTACATGATATACAGCTTATTTATCACTAGCAGACTTCTTGTGTATAAATATTATAAATATTTCAAAGTAATTTTGCCTACGTAGTGTAATAAATTGTGCCGTGTCTCCATATATCAGACATTTTGGGCATCTTTCTCATCTTTCGCCCACACAAGCGTTACATGGCCGCACAACACACCACCGCCTATAGTTCGGTCCTAAAGGCCGCGTACGTGAACTGAACCCACGAACACGAACTGTTCGTTTCATTTTCGTAATTGTCATATTTGAATTCAAGAAGATTTTGAAATGGGCTCGTTACGCGAGTGTCAGGCCCCGCACGTCGTTGCCCTGGGTGCAAGTCGCGTCAGGGCAAAGTTTTTCTTTTCAAATTAAAACGATGTGTGCGTCGTTTTTCCTGTCGTACCACAGGCTGGCTTACTATAGGTTGCTTGTAAATAAAATTTAATAATATTTTAATCGTATAGATTTTTTAACTGCCTGGTGTCTGTTATTCAGGTTAGGGTCGGCCGATAATTCTGCTAGTTATATTAATGCCTTTCTCCGTAGCATAACACTTGCGGGTGTAAGCTTTTCGTTAGCTTTCCGTTAAGGCATAACATTTGTCAGGGTAAGCTTTGGTATTTCTGTGCAGAGTTTATATGTTCCGTACTAGCTCATCAGCGTTTGCTTGTTGGACCGAGAATCACTTTTCTCTTCTATCTTTTCTATTCTTAAATTCTTTCCACTCGATGTGTTAAGCATCTAAGGGGTAGTCATAACCCCTTGACCGCAAGTTAATTATAAAAAAAACTTAAAAGCAAAGTAAAAACAAGTTGGAAAGAGCATTAGTGGCAAATGTAAAAAGTAAGTCCGTCTGTGACGAAATATTTTTCCAGATTTCATACATATGTATTTAAAAAAAAATGTACTTAAAACTGGTTAAGAAGGGGGCGTGGTCAATGATAGGAAAATTTTTTATACCCTATCGCACAGGAATGGAGTATATAAAGTTTGATTTTTGTCGCTTCTGCAGTAATCTGCAGGCGATTGAGGATATAGTACACATGCTAATATGCTAATGCGAGGCAATTTCGCCTGTGAGCAGACAATTTTTAGGGGGATATTTCTTTGGAAGTATTCTTTTTTCAGGCGATCACCCACCTCCACGAGGGTCTGACAAGCCCTCCGAGAGTATCATTTGTCTTGAAAAAATTCTCAAAAGTGCCGTTCGGATTCGGCGAAAAATTGTAGGTCCCCTTGTATGTAAAGAAATTAACACACCAGCATACATTGTTGAGAAGTTGGCCCTGGTTCACCTCGAGCTGTTGCGCCACTCTATTTATTTTTTTTTATTTCTTATTTCTTTGGAAGTTTAAAAGGGGTACACGGTACAAACTTCAAAGACTTTCTTGAATTTTACAGGGAAATTGGCTGTTTCACGGAGAATGTTAAGGTTGTTTTTGCAATGCTTTTGAATGCTATGTTCAACTGATTCCCCAGGGATCGCGATGGGCCCGTTTTGGTGCCTAGTGTCTTTGTGGTCTTTTTCACCACACCTCTGTTTAAGCTAACCTATCCTAAAGTTTGATACAGGCAAAAATGCAACATAGAGAAATAATAACGATAGACCCCCAAGACCTTAAGGACATATGATGGAGACCGAATTCTGACTTAAATGAGCCATGTCCGTCCATCCGTATGTCACCAATTTTTAGGCCTTAAATTTTGAGCTTACGTACTTAAGGTGGCACACAGTCTGCGGTGGACCTGGGCCTCAGCCCAGCTAGCTTTTGAGATAGAAAGTTGAAATTAAACGTAGGCTCTCTGTCATCCGAAGCAATAAAAGTCTTAAAATTTTTCGAATCCGCCCACAGACACCCCCACAATCGGTCTGATGTGCAACTATCTCCAGTGCTTACAGAACTGTGGGCGTGACATGGATTTAAAGAGTAAATCTTCAAATGCAATTTGTTTATAATTTTTTTCCAAATCGGTAAACATTTACTTAATATATTATGTATAACATACTTGGTTCTACATTTGGAAAATGTACCCATTTAGAGGCAGAGTTCAAGAAAAACCTATAAATTTCCAGAAAAACATGGATTTCGAATGCATTTTAGCTTTACTAAGGAAAGAATAAGAAAGAAAATTTAGTATCAAAAGTACACTGGACGCTTTTTTAGATTTCGTTCATACAATGTTTTTTGTATTTCAGAGGTCAATTTCACAAAATTATTGAATTTGAACCAAAAAATTTACTTTTTTGCTTTCATTCTATCCGCAAACCTGGATATTTCTGTGCTCATATTGATTTTTGGTTTAAGGAGTTGGATATGCCACGCCCCTTTTTAAAAAAAATAACTTTTTAAACACATTAAACATTTTAAATAGAATTTTTTTTTTTCAAATGATACATGAATGGTAACGACGGGACCGGGATAGAAACTAAGATGGAAATACGAATACGAATGGAAATGAGAATAATAATGGAAAGTAGATTAGGAATGGAAAGGAGAATAGGAATGGAAAGGAGAATAGGAATAGGAATAGTGTATACCGCGGTCCGTTACAGACAGACCGAAGCTAAGCATGCGCACTGTTGCACTGACTCATTGGTTTTCTATCGCCTTGAAGCCGATTTTAAAGCAGTGTGTCATGTCAAAATTGATGTTCTGACGCAAAAGCAACATAGCTAAAATTGGTTTTAAATGTTTTTTTTTTTTTAAATGGCGTGTCTGTGGACGGTAATTTTCAAACTGGTCCGATGGATTTCCAGCTCAGCTAACAAATTTCAGCTCTCTAGCTTTAAGGTCTAAAATGTGTTTACATATGGTCGGATGGACGGGCGGACATGCCTTAACCAATTCTTCTGTTGGTCTTGATCATTTCTAAAAGGTCTTAGGGTTCTACGGTGATCATTTCTCTGCATTACAAACTATGCATTAAACTTATTATACCCTGGGCACTGCCATATATTTTGTCAAAATAATTTTTATGATCGTTGGACAAGTGTAATGACAACCCCGGCCAGCTGTGAAAATGTATTCCAAATCTAACTGCCAGGGGTAATTTAACTGTCAAGAATTTACAGACTATTTTGTTCTTAGAAAACCGTCACGTCTGTCAAGTCTGAGTCATACACGCAGCGGTCCATTGGCTTTTCTGAAAGGCTAAGTGTACAATTATTGCTTAGCTTGTATAACATGTTTTTTAAAAAGACACTTTGATACCAGCCAAAGGATAATATTAAAGGTTTGTGGATCATTTAAAGGCTTAAATTGGACTGGACGTAAACTCTTTCAGGTGTTTATCTGACTTGATGGTTAGTTCCTCAGTGGGTTGCAACTCGTCTTGTTCAAAAACGATTTTTACTACTATTGTTACGATTTTTATACCCCATCCCATAGGAAAGGAGGTATATTAAGTTTGAATCATAGTTTGTAACATATTTAGAGAAAGAATCACCGTTTAAATCACCATTTAAATACAAGACATATACGATATGGGCATATGATCGCGACCAAATGGTTAGTCGAATGAGCCATATCCGTGCGTCCGTCTGTCGGTAGGTTTTGAGCCTAAAATTTTGAGCTAAGTGTGGAGAATGAAGTTTCACAAAAAATATTTTTTTTTTTTAAATTTATGTCTGGGCTTTATAGATTTCGAGGCAGTACAAGTGTAAAATTTTTTAAAATCGCCCACTGAAACATGCTAACTTTACGAAAAATGAAAATTGTCGTAGGACGCTCAAAATTTGGAATCAGTTGTATTAACTTATTGGAAAAATTTTCACCATGCCCACTTTTGGGGGTACTTTTGGGGGGGTAGCTTAATTAAAACCTAATTTTTTGCATAAAAATGCACTCAATACATGCAAACCATAGTTTTGGATTATATATTAGAACAAAAACTAAAATTTTATTGAAAAGGGGTCGATGCTACACCCCCTTTTTACAAAAGGAGATATTCAATTTATAGCCGACTATATGTTTATAGTCGACTATTGGGTGACTATGAATAACAAAAAGTAATCTTTTGGTTAAATAGGTGAATAATATTCAATTAAAGTCGGCTTTATCTGACTATGAATTTGCGCCATAGTCGGCTATAAATTTAAAATAGGGCGAACCTCAAAATAAGCAAAATAAATTCGGCTATAAGCTATTGTGAGTCGATATTTTTAAGTTTTTTTTTTGTATCTAGAGGTGAATGGTCTATAAGCTATGGAAATTATATTATCTTCTGCCCAAAATTTTCGCCCCTGTTATAAAAGTGGTTAAACCGCGTGAGAATGGTTTAATTTCCAAAATTTAAAGCGGTGCATCTTTGATAACAAATACTACAGTTCTGAGGTTAAACCTATTGGTCACGTTTGGGAAAAGTTGCCACGCCAGACTATGTACTTTTAAACGGGTTAAAATAGACCTTTCCTGATAAAATGTTATTTTTTGGTTTAAAATCACTCCAATGATCTGCTGTTTGCTTGCAATCTATATAGCTTTGGTTGCTCCCATACTTCAAAAGCGACATTAATTTGCAAAATTTAAATGAAAACTCTCGAACTTTTTGGTTTTCACGTCAAATACTCTGACGTTTGACTCTAAAGTCGATATTAGCTATACATGGGGAAAAATGTGTGTATGAATAACGAAAAGTTAAAGCCGGCTTTTTGTTTTAGTTCAGGGTATAGCTAAAGTCGACTATAGGCACTATTAAGAATAAGTATATGCGATCTTCAAAAACAGGGCGCAAAACATCGAGTGTAGCTTCGGCTGTGTCGCACGTAGCGCCGTCCTGTTGAAACCAAATAATGCCAATATCCTCATCTTCAATTTTTGTGAACAATGCCCCGATAGCGATCGCCATTGACTGCAACGGCCACTACTTGCTCATTTTCGAAGAAAAATGGCCCAATTATGCATCTGGACCAAAATCCGCACCAAACAGTGTCTTGTTTTGAACGTATCGGCTTTTCAATGTATGCGTGAGGGTATTTTGGGCGGGTTTGTGCGCACTTGAAAAAAAAAATGCCGTTTTTTTTCAAATTTCTTTAAAAATTATTCCAGTAAAATTTCGGTTAAGACTACATTTTCGAAAGATCACAAACCTAATTTTATTTCAACCATTATAACATGTTAAGATACCAGAATTTTTTGAAAAATATTTTTTGAAATTTTCCAGCTAAATCTCAGTCTGTTTATTATACAAAGTTTCATACAGTTTGTCAGAATCTTCAGAAGATGTAGCCATGGTCAGCGCCATGTTGAAAAAACATACAAAAAAAAAACGGATAAAAAATTATATTAAAATTTAATGAAATAAAATGGTTAATTAATTAAATTTGAAAACAAAATAAAAAATATACCTAACAGGACCTAAAGATCTATCAATAGCTAAAAAAAAAAAACATTTTATTCATATATTTTACAATAATTAAAAAAGACATCAATTTATTAAGTCTAAATTAACTACTTAAATAGATAAAAGCCTGATTTTATCGAAAATTTAAAATAAAAAAGCGTTCAAAAATAAACTTTAACATTGATTTTATTGTGCCTTGAACAAACAGAAGAACCAACGTTTCTTCCTAGAACAAAAGTAGGGAAAGACAAAAACTTAACGCGAGTTTTTTAGATTCAAAATTAGATAATATTTTTTTTAGGTTTTTAGTTAAAAATTTAAAAAAAAATTTAAAAGCAGCCAAGTTGTTAGCAAAAACTGTTTTTAGTTTCCAAATACATAAAGTGGATCATAATGTTTGAAGTCCTTTGAAAAAAATCTTTTCGAGAGGTGACTTTTCGTTTATATTCTTCATTCACATAATTTGATTCCTTAATCAAAGCGTCACGCAACCAGATTGATTCCAATTGATCACATTTCAGGACCCATAAATAACTTCACGCACGAATCTTTTTCACTTGATCCCACGGATTCATATTGTTAATGTGATTTTTTTTTACCACAAGTCGTACACTACACACATGCCCAAGAGCCACAACAACGCAACATGAACGACAAGAATTTCGTATTGTTTCCTCTTTAATTGGATAACTTTACGGAGATTTATTTCCAATTTTGCCAGCTAACATATGCTAATCTTTCCAGCAGTCACGTGTTGGCTTCGTATCCATGTCTCGCACATCATAAAAAGGACCCTTCAGCCTTCACCGACAGTCGTACCACCCCATACACCCTGTGCCATCAATCTGAAGACTCAAACTTGAACGGAAGAAGCCTTGCTACACTACGCCATGCGATGCCATCCACTCAGTCAGTACGCAGCCAATAAAATTCTGACAAAAGAAAAATCATAAAATAAGAGACGAACGAGACGAGAAAAGGAATAAAAAAGGGAAATTGTCCTCCGTTTTATTTTTTCAAAAATTCCGCTGAATGTGCGCCACTATATGCGACTGGCATGCACAAACAGAAATCCCTAGGGAACCTCCTGTTGCTTTTAATGTTCGCCTCAGCGATTTTCCCAACTGCTGTCTTCGTCGCTCAAGACGAACCTTACGCTTACCCCATTTGTACCATGTATACACACACCATTTGGAGCAAGGAATGCCGCCTCTGTGCACTCTATGCAAGGAATTTCACCCATCAAAACCGTAAAACAACAAAACCGCATATCCTTGATGAAAATGATGATATCCTTAGCCGTTCGTCCACCACAGTCGACTCGTAGCCAGCTCCAGCCTGTGCCTTGTATATGTTGTCGAATCACCCAGCCTGATGGGAAAAGGTCACGTGCTGCGTTTTGCTTCAAGTGGAACTTGGTATAGACTACGTGGGCGAGGGAGGTTTCCTCCGCTTTTCCACCCCAATTGCGGTCTCTTTAGTCTACAAGCGACACAATAGAGGAAGTGAATTTGTGTTTGGTTTTGAAAGCCTTCCGCGGTACTCCTTTGTCAGTTCTCGCAGTTGAACCACATTATGGGCCATTGCGTGAGCAACCACATTCGGTCCCCACCTGGGGGCCGAGTTGGTTCAATAAAACCGTGAAACTAAATGCGAGCTGCTGAGAGGGCGCCCCAAACGGACGACTATGCCCTCCGTCTGCAGCCAGCTCAGCCGTGACGTGCGTGAGCTTTATGTATACATGCTTGCTGGTGTTTTCATTATTGCCTTACGTTGTGGGCGGAACATTTGATGTGAGTTCCGTGCCAGGGCCATAAATCTCGACGGCAGCAAAGGCACAGCAACCGGCAAGAGTCGCTGCCGAAGCAGCAACAAAGGCGGCAGCTGCATCGAAACAACGACCACGATTGGGGCTCCCTATATGGCCCCAACGCGCTGGGCCACTGCTGCGTATTGTGTCGGTGGCAAATGGGGAGAGATGGTGCCTGAAGATCTCGGCTCTTTAATTGGTGATGCGAAGCAATAAAACACAAATTAGCATCCAGGCAGGCTCGCTCTGATGGTGTATAGAGTTTTGTTTCGTTTGCACCGTGCTTGTCGCGCTCACGACGAATTGGACGTTATTTACGGTTAATTGGTCTTTTGCCTTCGTTATGGTAACCACTTCGGAGATGGACACACTAATGAGAGGAAGGACAGACCACAAAACTGAGTGTAAATGGAAATACCGATGAATCTATCAAGCGGACCTAATCTATTTCAATATTAAGGACACTGCACTGTTGGGTTTGTTGAGTATTCTGTGCAGATACAGATACTGTCAACATGGCGACGCTTTATTGATGGTGATAAAACATAAAACGACATCCACAACAGGTTCTCTAACGGCGATCCGTCTCCCATCTTTGTGTCCTTTCGTATTAAATTTTTCTCCTACGGAGTCACCCGGCAAAATCTCGAAAAACTTGTTTTTTTTACAGTTTTCGAGCCGCGATATTTAAAAAAAAAAAAAAACCTTAAAAAAAGCCTAAAGCGGCGAGTATGACAGTTGCCAATAACATTTTGAGTTACAACCTATTCTTTCGTGTTCCTGTTCGGTTTTTCTACACTATCCCATAAGATAGGAAATATATTAAGTTTGATTCATAGTTTGTACCTAAGAGAAATAACCACTGTAGACCCCCAAGACCTTAAGAGCATATGATCGAGACCGAATTGTAAGTCGAATGAGCCATGTCCGTCCGCCCGTCCATCCGTCTGACGGTAGTTTTTAGGCCTCCAAAAAACTTGCACTATAAAATGTTCAGATATGTGCGCAAGCTTTCAACTCAAAAGAATATATTTTAGCCACGCCCACCTTTGGGGGCGTTCTTTTTTAGTAAAAAATCAAATTTTTAATATAAAACAGCGCAGACCACATCAAATAAAAAATATGATAAAAGAATTATGTTATTGAAAAGAGGTTGATGCCACGCACCTTTTTTAAGAAAGAAGATTGTTAACAGACAAATTCTTAACACAATTAATGTTAATAGAAACTGAAATTGAACAACCAAGATTTTTGAGCTTAGTTTTTGAGATTCAAGTGCTTGACAGTGGTCAATTGGGATGGGGTATCCAACGATTCGCTTAGGCGGATTGTAACCCTCACACTACTTATCTTTCTAGATTTTGAATCTTTTCACTTTACTTTCTTTTCACAGACTCCTTGCAGCTGGAGGCTAGAGTTGTTCAATGGGGAATTTTACTTTTTGGTCTTCATGTAATTTAAAAGAACCCCAGTGATTTGAAAAATTTACTTGTCGTTAAATCTCGTGCGCATTGCCTTGAATAAATATTTTTTTTAAATCTCTAAATCTTAAATTAAAATAATATTTTTTTTTTTAAATCTCCGCGAGGTATTAAACGACCTTGATGAAAAAGCGTTATTTTTCAATCGTCATTTTGTAATAATGAAACAATTAAAAGGTTAACTTTAAATAGCTTCTGAGCATTACCAGCATTACCAGCTTCTAAAACTATCATGGCTAACCGCTTTCAGCCGCCATCGGCTTAAGCTTAAACTTTACCTTTGGCAAAGGTTCTTTCATTTCATCTAGGCCGCGTTCGCTTAGTCTGTTCAGGTTCATTCAACCTTAAATCGAAATTCAAACAATCATCGGAACATTTTTTCGACCGCATTGCGCTGACCGCTGGCGCTGAAGCATGCATCTATTTTTTGAAAAGCTCTTTCCTTTTCTATTCCTCTCTTCTTTACTGGTCGTAGAATTCACGCGTAGTTCTGGTTCTTTCATTTGAAACTCAACATTCGTTAATGCCTTTCTTAGCTGCATGTTTTTGCTGGCATAAGCATTTAAGTTAAAGCAGATTCAATGGGCTTCAATATTAAAAGGAAAACACAACCTGGATTGGAGTCCAGAGCCTGCTATAGGCCCAGAGCCTGCCACTGCACAAAAAAAAATGCAAATAAAATTATTGAACGTGTTAGGGATGCCCGCATATTCGTATGTCCTTCCTTAAATTTTAAGCTCTGGACCTGACATTTAGAACACATGCACCGCTGCGCCCTGGAGTAGTGGTTAGTGTGTCGGACCGGAGCAATAATTTTTTTTTCCACGGTTCCTCGAGGGTCTGACGAGCCTTCCGAGAGTATAGTTGCTCATGAAACTCCGCTGTTCGGAATCGGTAAAAAATTATAGGTTCCCTCCTGCGTAAGAAACGCATACAGCATGCATGGTTCGGAGAGGTTAGCCGACGGCTGTGCTGAGCTGCAAGTGCCAGTTAGTTTATTTTCTTTTTGATCTGAAGTGCTGAATAGCCTTAATGCTAAAATTTGCATTGTGTGGATCTTTACAGAGGCTTGTCTATATTACATAAGATTGTGACAAAGTATTTTTTCTAAACTGAAATATTTTTGTTAACCGGCACGATTTCAGTACCAGAACTGTTACCAGTACCAGGTACTGTTCCTTGTAAATCAAACACGAATATAAAGGTCTTAACCGCCATAATGTTGACCGACCATATTGGCTTCGATTTACCCCTCATTGTTGTAGCGTAATACTCAAATAAAGTCTACATTACGTTGAAAAATGTGCGTCTGCGTGGACAATATTGGCTCACCCACTGATGAACAGTAAAAGCCATTAGTGTTTTGTGAAACGGCTGGTCATTTCGGTCAACATTTCCGGGGTACTTTACCCGGAAGATAAATGATGTCTTAAAAACAAGAATTTACCTTAAAGATCTTTTTTTTTAAGACATCTTAAATAAAGAGAACATGTAAGCTTTCCCACTGAACGTATCATGGATGTTTGTTGGTCATTTCCTATACGGCGTAAGCCATTTTCTAAATTTTCAATTAAAAGTTCAAAAATTCCTAATTATCGTAAAGATTGCATGTAATTAAGTTAAAGTCTTTTAGCTGTTGGTGCATGGCTGGGATGACATATACAGCTCTTTTTCAAGTCTGCCAGAACTTCATGGGTGGCGTGGCTGAATGTCACAGGAACGTTCTGTTTTTTAAAAATCCTTCTGTTTCGCGAAAAAAATCTGCTTTTAAAATTTGTTTTAAGGACAGTCAGGGGGGTTGCAGGAGAGCCGCACGCCTCCCATACATATTTCACTGTGTCGCTTGATAGCGTGCGCATATAACTCTAAGATTCATACTTCAACTATAAAGATCCACGTTCTGCAACTCCATATGCGTTGAATTTTTATACCCTAGGTAGGGGTATATGAATGAACTCCGCAGAAACTCTAAAAAAATGGTCCCGGTAAAATTGGCCCAATTGCTCACTGATAGCTCTCAGTTTGTATTATTTTCTAAAAAAATAAATTGTTTCTTTAAACTTTTAGAAAAATTTTGCATTTGTTTAAATTTTTTGAAAATTTTACCGAAAATCGCGCGATTTTGGGTATTTATTTCAAAAAATTTAAATTCAAATATTGCGTTGCATGATTTATTTTTCTAGGAGAATAAGCAAACCAATTCGGATAGAATTTGAATTGTTTCTATTAAAAAATCTGAACGAACTCATTTTGAGATGGCAAAATAAACGTTACCCATGACATCAGATGCTGATGCTGAACCCTTTCACGTTTGACGCATTTGACAGCTCAAAAAAAAACTATCTCAATCAATTTGTATGGAAAATATTTAAATGTTGTTAATTTATTAAATGTGCATTTCCTTTTCATAAAATTGGTGTTGAACGTGTACTAAAATTATAACTAAGCGCGTAAAATAAACCGGGAATCAAAGTTAGTGCTGTCCTAAAGGAAAGTAGAGCCAAATTCTCGAAGTAGAGTCTTCAATTCTTGTTATTTGATGTTGTTTGAAAATACCGCCCCAATGCTCCATCAACTCTTCTTATCCTAAGTATATTTGATTTTTGTTCCCGACCCAGGGCAGATTGATTTTAATGCATAGTTTGAAACACAGTGAAAAATCTCCGTAAGCCCCTAAGAGCTTTAAGAGGTATATGCTAAGTTTCCTTCATACAAACCATTGAGCTCCGCCTAATTTTAGGGGGCGTTTTTGGGAAAAAAACTGTTTTTTTAGCATTAATATTTGTTTTAAAGTATTTTCTCATAATTCTAACAAAATTAGAATGTCACGCCATGGGTTGACAGAATTTTGACAGATTTGTTGGGTCTGTTGTTCTGAGAAATGTTGGATGATCCTTAATATGTTTTTTCTTAAAAAACGGTGCTTACAAAACTTTAGCCCACCTGATCTTATATTTTTATCTTTATCCATTTTGTCTATCTCTTTAAGATCGTGTTTCTATTAGTTTTGAGTCCGGTCAGCCCACAAACTTCAGCTTACCTCTTTGCTTTCCTTGTCCTCTTCTTGGCTTTGCTGCAACTTTTAAGAAATCTGAAATTTTTTCCGGTAATAAAACAGTTGATTTGCTAAATGACATTTACTTTAATTTCAGTATTAATTCCATTATAATATCGTTTTATATCATTGATTATAATGTAAGGGTTATTCTATTTGTATAAGTTTAAATTTAAATGTGTTTCGATAAATTATAAATAAAGAGTTTTGAGGAAAAAAAGAAAATATTACAATTGAATTACATAGATTACAATTTAAATTTATAATTATATTTTGATAATATAAAGTAAATAGTTTTTATTTCTATTCTAAGTCTAGAAAAGTCCTTAATATTAAAACTTTGTTTTAATTCTGCCTTTAAAATTAAAACAAGCATCTGCATGGAAAGGTTTATCTATTATTTATTTTAGCGTTTAAACAATAATTATATTTATACTTAAACAAATTGCTAGCCCGAAGTTGAAGTACATAATCAAGAAACGAAGAACTAAAACTAAGTGCTAAATAAAACAACCTAAGAGCAAAACCGCGCAATTCTATACCGCACGACTTAAATAAACAAAAAATATAATAATAAAGGTAAAGCAATAAATAGATATTCATATACATATAGGTACAAGGTCTGTGCTTTATTGTTAACATATGTATGTATGTCGCTATATAATTATAGCCACTAATTACTATAAGATTCTTTCGGTTCTGTGTTCTTCCCACTCGTTCGTTCGTCGACGTTTCACTTCATTTCTTTAGTAGCCACATTCTGAAACTTGAACCATGTGAATCACGTGGCGGTAGAGAGAGCGATAACAACTTGAAAATAGCTGAACTAATCTATTTCTCGTGTGTGTCAGTGAGTTTGAGTCAGTTGTTTTCGTCGTATGGTTTTCGCGCCAAAAATTCGGAATTATTTATTTTAGTATGTCAGCAAAGAATTTCCATGAAATTATCATATCAACTGAGTGTTATCGCCTGATTTAACTGTTCATCTTCTTGTTTTTTTTTTCTTTTATTGTATCCCACACTTTCACTATCTGTATCTCGTGATATCTTTGTATCTTCTACGAAAATGCTTAATTATACATCTACTTTTAGAGGGTTGTGCCTAGTACATTTGAAATGTGCTCAACACATTTTAATTAAGTTCTTTTTTGTTCTACACAAAACTTATGATTTTTTTACGCTTACTTATTGTATAACTAGTTAACATATTGTCCCATCCTCGAATGGGATTGTTGAAGTGAGTAAAAAATAAAAATAAAAAAAAGATAAATGTACAAATCTTTAGTAAACAATTTTTTTTTTCGATTCATCATAAAATAACAAAAGTATAAATTAAAGTCGAAACGAATGAGAAAAAGGGAGGAGAGTTAAAAAAATATAACAATAAAAATAAGACAGCAGGGAAAACCCCTGATTCCACTATTATACTCGTACTTTCGGGAATACCGCACTCGAACGTTTTCTTGCGTTAGAAATGCATGAATTATGTATGTGTACATAG
Source organism: Neoascia interrupta (assembly GCA_947623515.1). Lineage (NCBI taxonomy): Eukaryota > Metazoa > Arthropoda > Insecta > Diptera > Syrphidae > Neoascia > Neoascia interrupta. Next base: position 6,622,315 of record OX392462.1, read on the forward strand.
TACATATGCCGCCGCCTGATGTTGCCGTTCGTCGATGCATGTCCTCGAATGTGAATCAACTAATGGGCCTTCTTCTTCCTTGGGCTGCGCCCGCCGAACATTTTGTGTGTAAGGGTGTATTGGTATGTGTGTGTGGGTGTCCTTTTATCCATGTCAAGTGGCTTTCTGCTTCTCTATGGTGAATTTTATTCGTTAAGTCGCAAGGACAACAAAAAAACTACGCCTCTATTGTGTCCATACGGGAGAAAGGACCTACTATGCAATATCCTGTAATTAGGGAGAAACAAGAAAGGAAAAATATTGGATTTATTAGAAATTTTTGTTAAGAGAGGCAACTTTTTTGTGAAGGAGAACGAACAACAAAAAGTGGAAACTCTTGAATTATTCATGGGTAATCGAGTTGGAAGGAATCTTTTGAACAAATCAAAAAGTTAAGGGGTTTGCCCTTAATATAATTAGGAATTAAAATTTCTCGATGAAAAGGAAAAATTATAAAAGCCTACGAGGTCGGAGAAAGTTGTAGGGTAAATGCACAGTTACAAGAAAACTTAGCGCATTTATGGATTTTTATTTTATTTTAAAGATAACTCTTAAGGGGCTTTCACAGCCAACGAACTTGCGACCAGCGAACTGGCGAACAAACGACTTTACTCCTAAATACTGTTGCAGAATTGAAATTGCGGCATTAAAATCTTTAAACGGTCGAATAATCTATAACTTGTCTCTTCTACAAAATCAATTTACATAAGTTCTGTCAAGATATTTGCAATTCGCTGATTTTATAACGAATTCACAGCGACTTGTGCCAATTACTAAGCGAATTCTAAATATCTTCACAAAGCTTTTCAAAATGAAGGATTTGAAGTTGCCAAATTATAGAATTCAGGATTCTTGTTAGTTTTCTATTTGACAAATTTCAGTTTTAAGCAATTTCATAGAGTAATTAAGCGCCCGTTCGCAGGTCGCAAATTCGCCGGCTGTGAAAGTTGAAAGTTGAAGTTGCCAAATTATAGAATTCAGGATTCTTGTTAGTTTTCTATTTGACAAATTTCAGTTTTAAGCAATTTCAGAGAGTAATTAAGCGCCAGTTCGCAGGTCGCAAGTTCGCCGGCTGTGAAAGTACCTTTATGCTTGAAAAGCTTAACGTATGGTGATGCAAGGTAAGACGACTCTAGGGGAAAGAAGTTTTAAAATAAGAAAAAGACCGTTAGCTTTGAAGTCATTCACAGAGCGGTCCGTCGGCTTTCCGAGGCTTTATAGCATCGGAGGTAGTGGTGGGCACAAGATTTTTTTCACGATTTTTTTTTTTTACAAAATACGTCAAAACCGCAGTCTTAAAACCGTTTAACCAAAACTTGATTTAAGCCTTTGCTTAAGCTGCGGTTGCCCATATACTTGCTCAATATCGGCTTTTTAAATGAAGTATAATTAAAAAGTTATGCTCTTAAACACGTTGCAAACGGGCACATATTTTCGATTCCTTATTTCACAAAAACTTTTCAGTTTTTCTCAAATTCGAAATTATTATGAAAATCCAATATTTGTTCAGTGTATTTTTTAACCTTCTTCTTTCCACCGGAAAAGAGATCAACTTATAATAAGGGGAGACTTGTGGTGTAAAATGGCAATATCTAGTCGTCACGACCTCTGCGCATCTTCTTATAAACTTGAGTTTTATTTGGCTCCCAGCCCAGCCAACTCAAATTCAAAAAAAAAAATTAAACTCATTTTTAATGTCCGCGCGCCGATTCTTTAAATCTACGAAACGAAATAGCCCAAAAAAAAAGTAAAATATGTTGGTGGCATTTGGGTCCCCACAGTCGATTGTAGATAAACTTGATCAACATCAACCAGCATCCATTATTCTGTTGCAGTGTGCTTTTTTGACAGATCCAACCACATCCACATCGACAGCAATGTCAACCGTTTTGTACATGCCTTTACACAACACAGCAAGCACAGCTGAGTTGATTATACCCAGCTGTCAAAAAAAGGTTTGTTTGATTTGTTTCGTCAGAAAACGAAGAGAACACGTAGAATTCTGTACGGTTTGATCAAAGGCTGTGCCATAAAGCTGCATTGCCGGTTGCTTTGTCCCGTTACAAACGTGGCATTAGCTTACCAACGGCGCTGAAAATATACTACTCGAAAAGACCATAGAAAAGCCACCGCGAACGTCAACAATTCCAGCTTCACAGAAACGTCAAAGCGCACGCGAAATTTCATCGTGTGGAATTTTTTTGCTTCCTTAATACTTTCTTACGTAAAAAAACGTAACGACGGATGATATAAGCAACATTGTGGAAGCTCCCGTTGAATTAAATGTGTTTAAATTCAAGTTGTCAAATCAACGTTGACGCAAAGCAGCTTTTCGGACATAACCTTTAAGAATTCATTCGTAGATTTATTACGCGAATAATTTTTTAATGACTTCGTGAAGAGATTGAAATTAGAGGGGATTCAGCGAAACTTGTCTTAAGCGCGGATTAGTGTCTGGTGAAAACACTTTATAATCTCGACGAAGACAGTTTACGCTGCCACTCAATGATGCAATCGGGTTTCTCAGTTGATGACGTGCCGACAGTATTTCGTCGTGCTCAGCGTGCCAATGCTTCACCATCGCTGAGCTTGTAACTTACGGTTTAAAAAAAAAACATGGATTTCCTATCTCAAAATTTAAAGCATATTGGCCAAAGTTTGTTATGCAGGGTCGGCCAAGTGTTGAGGCTAGCAAAAAGGTATAAAAGGTAGCTTTCCTTTCTTTATACCCTCCCCTTTAAATGAAATCAAACAGGGTCTTTTTTCAAATATTGGGCTGTCTTGACAGCAACGACATGTGAAAAGACGCATGTTTATCATAATGTCACATGCACTTACACGTACCTATATGCAACACTACATGCGGTACTTTCACTTATATGGGAAACTCATACGTAAATTAAATCCTAACAGACAGACTTTTACGTCAAAGACTCAGATTGTTATAATGACGAAGATGGCCAAAAAGGGAACACTTTATGTTGTATCTTCAAAGTTTGGCCAAATATTTCTTTTTAGGATCCAATGAACTTGAAATGTCTTACATATTGAACACGGTTTAGATTAAGTACCAGCTTTGGAACAAATCCAAGTTTGAGGAGGACAATAAGCCAAGGCAACGCTTCTCTATAACATAGCAGCAAACACCTCTGTTGAGAAGAACACTCTTTTTTGAGTCAACAATGTGTTACATCTTCCTTACGAAATGTTTCCCTCAGATCGTATGTTCCTATCCAAGTCATAATGTTAGATACTGTAAGCTTTTTGTAAACATAAAATGTAACAAAAAACAGCCATCCTTACAGCATTTTCTACAAATTTACTACACCATCTCCGCATTACAAAGTATTCCACGATAAAGTTAATTCCAAGGCTTAACTGTGCAAAAAATGCAAAAACCTTACAGAAGGACTGAAAGTAGCAGCTGTTGAAAGCATAAACTCCCAAATGCGTCAAGGGAAAATTCTTGAAACGGAAATTTTAACACTCACATCGTAACACTGTTGCTGTATAGGAGCATAAAGTCTTTTAACAACTTTAGAGGATTAACAACGACATTGAAAGTGCATAGCTAGGTACATCATGTAAGTCGGACTAAAAGTTTTGTTTACCTACCTTAAGAGGAAAAAGCAAAACAGAAAACAAATTTTCTAAGTTAAACGGGAAGCCTTGTGCAAGCCATCATAGGTGAAAAAGTTTTTGTCAACAACTCATGAGCCATTTAAACTCTGCACTTTATGTTCTTATGTAACTAACTCAAAAACTATCTCGGCGCTAAGTAAACCTTTTCACTATTCAAGCTCATCGTCAGTGCCATCGTTTTGTCTATTTTCTATTTTTATCTCACATTCAGTGAATCACGACGCCTACAACGTGTAGCCTCAATCCGGAAATAAAGGAGGAAAAAAATGCCCTCCTTCCTCGTTACATGTTTGTATCTATAAACTTTTCCACAACTATACCTAGGTATACTCTCCTCGTCCTTTGAGCACTCCGAAAAGGAAAAGCAGAAAAAAAGTCACTTAAAAAGGAAACAGCGCATCCCACATTGCTGGAGGGTTCTCGCTAAATATTAAAATGGCATAAAAACCTCCCCAGTTGGTGTGGAAAAATGCCACCCCCAACCGCCGCCATCGACACCCTTTTTGCCAAAGCAAACAGAGGGAGACGAGTCAGCAGATTACGATTCCACTATAGTGAATGGCGCACAGAAAGTATATGGCCCTCTTTGGGATTCATTAAAAATTTACGTGATGGGATGGATATATGGAACCCTTCGGGCTATACGGATGCAGTGTGAGTACTTTTCCGGAGCAGTGGGCTGCAGGGATTGTTTGGTTTTTTGCACTTTCTATAAATCTTGCTTCATGAGCGCGAGCACCATCGGCAGAGCGAAAGAACAACTGAAGTTCGGAAAAAATGTTGCCAGACTTTGGTCATCCCATCAGCTTGGGACTATGATTTCATTCAATCCACTTCATTTCGTCATGTTCATAAATTATGGGCTCATATTTCAAGAGACGTCGCCGAAATATAATAAAAGCCTCAAGATTGAAACTGACGAATGAAGCTCTCCACTCCACCACACAGAAAATTCCGCCGCGTCCGACGGAGTAGCGCGCCACAAAAGGCGATTATTTGGCCGACTTCATGACGTTGACATTTTAATTTGCACCTTGTGCTAGTTTGTTAATCCATTGAAGCTCGGGCGTTGAACAACCAGCGAACATACAACGGCGACTAAAAAGAGAAATCGACGGTCGAACGATAGCGAGACAAAAGCAAGTTTGAGAGCTAAGCAACCGACCAAAGCGCAAAACGATGCAAAAAGCCAGCAAAATACGGCGAATAAAAGCGATCAAATGATACGAGCCGTGAAGGCGCGCAGGCGGGAGTAAGGATGCCAACTTGAATATAACCAAAAGTCTACATCCGATCGGGGTCGTAAATCCTTGCTTTTGGCGACCACGCACAGTACACAGCCCAGCCATCGCTGTCGCTTGGATATCCGCACTCGCCGCAACTGATAGACAGAGAGATACACTTCACGCTACCATCACCGCCTGCGCTCATCTGTGGCCCCGGGAGTCATCGAAGTCCGGTATAAGGCGGGTGGTTAGACAGCGCTGGACTTTGTGGAGCACAGCCTCCAAGCGTTGCACCATAAATCACTGAGTTGTGCGCGAACACACCACATCGTGTGTCTTGCGAGCTTGGGGGATTACGGTGTTGGGCCGGTTCTAGTGCCACTACGCTTAGTGGGGCATGCTTTTGAGCGCGTGCGCGCGCCTTCTTTGCCGTTCTGTCTCGGCGGTGACAGCAGAAAGCCACAACGAGGTGGAGATTGAGAGTTCTTTTGCCAACTTGCATCGTTCACTCAATTGGAATGGAAAACGCGCGGCTTGTTCTATATTCCATTCGGTTTGCGTTGTCAAGACAAGTCTCTTTTTTTGCGAATATTGTGGGGGCACAACGGGTGCTTCATTGAATTAACACGCGCTAACTGAATAATCATTCATGGTTGGTCAATTAAGAAGAGGTTCCCATTGGGAGTGAGGGTCTAAGGGTTGAGTGAGAAGACGGCGGATGATAGTAACTGCACATATATTGGGTCAAAATGGGGCATTTCTGGCAAGACTGTTCGTTTGCCCGGTGGCAGGTAAAAAAAGCTTGTTATCTTATACTTAGATAAATCATAGCAACGGGATTACCCTGTTAAATAATTCGACCTTTCCTTTTTTATAAGTCCTACAAAAGCTTTTTAATGAATCTATGAACGTACTTTTGACTAGTGTGAATATTTTGGTCTAGCATCAGATCATTCCGTAGCAACTAGTGTAAAATTTGCACAACAAACAGATCTTTTAAGATCTTGTGTCACAAAAAAATAAGTAATATTTGAGCTATTGACCAGCCTTCACTCATGTAAACTCAGAAAAACTCGGCCAATAATCTCATACAAAGCACGGTTCTTATCTCTGGTCAAATGAAGATCACTAAAAGCTTCAATTTATGGAAACTGTATAAATCTTACAAAGGTCTACTATTGTTAGAAGTAAAATCCTCTTTGCATTCAATGAAAAGGTATCGGTCAAAAAGTTATACAAGTCTCTTCAAGTCCTCTTCAGTAGAAGTTCGGAGCTTTATTTTTTGCTAACTATTGTCATAAATTACTGAATAACTAGATATTCAACTTCGGACATGTAAAAGCTTTGCCCACAAGCTGAAATTGATGAATTTACCCGTTCTCCGACATTTGTTTACAAATGTGAGTAAATACATGTATTCGTCATTTCCATGCAATTTCGTTTTGCAGCTTTTACATCAGCTGATCGCGTAAGGTAAATTATTGTTGTATCTTCTTACACGTATTCACCGACAAGGAAATTTAAAGCTTTAAAAAAGCTTTAAAGGCTTTATAAAAAACGTAAACAAATGGGTGTTGGAGGGTAAGAGGGACGCAAGTTGAATATCTAGTCATTCAGTAATTTGTGGTATTGTCTAAGCATATTTTTTACAATCATTCTGACAATATCTGTTACATTCTTAACACAAGCTAAGGTTGCAGCCGAAAAGTTATATTCCTAGAACATGCGGAAGGAACCCAATTTTTCCTAAAGCTTTCCTCGACCGAACTTAAAGACTTATTCCCATCGATCTTGTTGTCCTTAAACCTAAAAAGAGTTCTTCCAATATCAAGAAATCGTTAACGTCGGCTTGAGTATGACCATGAAGTTAAGTTCGTCTCAAACTTTCTATGAAAGCTTTTTTTTAGATACAAACTGTTTTCGAAAAGTTTAATCTCTTATTTAAGACGTTAAAAAAACGGCGTCAAGTTTAAGCTACGCGTTGTTAACTTTTTAATTTTAAAGCTGTACACCTAACCTGACGAATTTTAAAAAGCTTTTAAAAGCTCAAAGCACTCATTTAACCAGTTCACTCGCGGTCTTGATTTTTTCCAAATGCATTCCTCGTTGCAACTTTAAGACTTATTCTGATCGATCTAAGGGAGCGTTCTGCACATATGAATATATCTTTTACCGACTTGGATATGATAAAAAAATGCGAAACCATCAACTTAGTTCCGTCTTAAGCTTTTTATGAAAGCGTTTTCTTAAACATCTGTTTTCCAAAAGTTTTCAATTTCAAAAAGTTGTGCAATAGCTGTGAACTTGAAGCTACGCGTTCCTAAAACTTTACGTTTTAGACTTTAAAAAAGGTTTTAAAAGCTCCAATGGGAAAGTACCCATTAAAGTGAACATACGTTCGGTTTAAGCCTGGAACTATTGTTACAATTACTCTGGCAATATCGCTTACATTTTCAATATAAGCTAAGTTGATGCCGTAAAGTAACAATCTAAACACGTGAGGAAGGGACGTAGTTTTTCCTGATGCTTGAGAGCATTGTATGGTTTCTGCTTGCAAAGCTAAGATCTTAAAATATTGACAGACATGGAAGCAAAGCTTTATTATTTAACCACTGTGGCAAATTTAAGAGCAACAAAAAAATGTCAGCATTGGAAAGCTTTAAGCACTCCAAAGCTTTTTTTGCTAAAAAATGATTACGTATCCTCCGAAATCATAAAAAAAAAACAAGAGCTCCATGAATAAGTAAATTAACATATCACTCACCTCAGACTTAAGCCGATCCAGCGCTGACTGTCGAACTCGATGACGACGACGCCACCAGCGAAGAAATACTCTTGAAGGACGTCTTTGGCTGCGTTGGCTTAACGTCCGATTCCCGGCTGGAAACAACCAGTCCCGACGAAGACGACGACGATACCACATTCGATGAGGTCACTGTCTTGGCTGGCTTAGCCACTGTACTCTCTTGTCGACTTGCAGCAACAGCACTTCCGGCGAAAACACTACTTGTCGTAGTCACGGTTCCCACAGTTGATGAAGCCTCCGATTTGTCAGCAGCTGCAGCTGCCCGCATATTGAGATTCGCCGCCACTTGCTCGATGTTAAGGTTCTTCTTTAGTCGCGGCGGTGAGCCTGGGTTTGTACTGCTCGATGGGCTGCTGCTGGGTGGGGTCGGGACTTTAAACTCGGGATGAGCTGGTGCAACTGGCGATGATGGTGGAGTGGCTTTGTTGTTGGTACTATTACCAACAGCAGTATTGCTGGGCACTGGAAGTGACGGCTGATTGCGGAATGCCAACGCCGATGGATTGGGGATATTCCGAACGGAAGCGTTCTGCTGACGCACCGGTGCTTGTGCTGTGCGGACTTTGGATATTTCATTAAGTTTAGGCAAGCTTTTGATGGCGATCTTTTCGCGGTTGGTCGCCGACTCCGAGAGCAAGTGTAGATTCTGTAAGTCGTCGGGGGAGTTTTCCACTTTCGGCGATTTATTCGCTGCTGCGGCAATACTATCCGGGACAGTGCTTGAGGTCATTTTCTGTTTGATCTTGTTTAGGGTGGCCTCTAAGCTATTTCCCGGCACCGGAGTTTGCGGGCTCGTTTGCGGACTTGGGTGTTTGCTGGATAGATCAAGAATCTCTACGCTTCCGTCTTTTGACGATGGTCGACGGTCCTTCAAGTGCGACTTCTCTTTTGGCGGTTTTCCATTTGTTTCGGGCTTCTCGGTCTGCTTGGGGGCATTCTCGGCACTAGTGGCTGCGGATTTACTAGCCACAATAGCAGGAATAATGCTGCGCATCTTGATGAGGCCCGGTGGTGAAATTTGTGAGTGACCGCCGGTAGTCTTGGTGCTGACTGTAAGCGCCTGCGATCGCGCTGGCATAACTTGGCTTTGGGATTTCTTGATTTTCACCAAGGGAATGGGCGGTGGTGGTGGCCGCGTGGCCTTGGGAGGGCTTGACTTGGTTGCCGACGGCTTTTGCTCAGGCGCACTCGTGGGAATTCGCATGATCTCTAAAGCTGGTTTTTGGTTGCTTGGGTGAATGTAGGATTTTTGTTGCTGCTTCTGTTGGGTGGTGATCGTCAGGGACGATGGCGCCGAGGAATGTGTAGCCTTAACAGCTGGGCTGTCATTCATTTTTGTAACACTGATCGAGGACGACGGCATACGCATTTGGATCGGCTTTCGTTTGCTCATCTCGGTGGTGTAGCTCGATGAGAGTGTAGAAGAGTAGAATGGCTTCTCGGGGGCTTTGCTTGCATTACTGGCCGGCGTCTTGACGGGACGCTGCTGATGAAGGAAGTTTGGTCCATAAGCAGTCTTCCGAATCATTCGATCCTCATCGATTTTCTGTTGTTTGGTTTGTGCCGCTGTGGGGTGAGGGCTATCGAGACTCGCCGATCGTTTCAATTGAGCTGCTTGTTTGTGTGCCGAGCTGGCAATCGATGCGATAGGAGAGGGCTTTGGTGAGTTTGGCATCGACTTTGGCGGAGGATGTGGGACTGCGAATTGACTCTTGGGCGCTGCGGGAGCGAGTTTAGGCGGCCGATTTGATTGGCCAGTCGCCGGAGCAGGGGGGTTCATTGCTGTACGCACAGGCTTCGGAGCGATTGTGGGCTTTGTTGACGTCGCAGTGATGGTTGGAATGGTGAGCGGGGTCGTTTTGAAGAGGCTTGGAGGTAGCGGTGGCGAGTCAGGCAGTTTCATTTCTTGAATACTAGCCAGAGGCTTCGGGAGCGATGTTTTCGAAGCAGACGTGGATGTGATCTGGGGGTTCGGCGGAATCCTTGAATGTATTGTCGTCATAATCTGTGGTGGATTGGGCTTTGACTTCGGCTCGACGGGTTTGCGCGACACTTCGGCTTCTCTGTTGCTCATCAGGTTGCTGATATTCGAAGACTCCTCGGAAAGCGTCCGGTTGAGGTTGGATATGTTGAAGTTAGTGGCGGCGCTTGGCGACTGAGCTGGTGGCGTTTGCGATGGTGGGGATGGGGCTTGTTTAGGAGATTTGCTCAGTTCGTTGCCGTTAATTGTGGCAGCTGGTAAAACATGTGCAGCTGGTAGAGTAATTACTGGTGGTGGGAGCTTGGCAGTCGTTGGAGAGGTAATTATAACCTCATCGCAACTGCTGCTAGATTTCCTACTTTCCAGCTTGTGCGGTCTGTGATTGTGCGATCCAGTGATCTTGACTTTCATTTTTAGGCTTTCATCAGCGGGCTGCGACGATATCTCCGCGTGTAGCTTTCTACGCTTGCCGTTCGAGTCTTTTGGCTCCTTCGAGTGCTTCTTCTTGCGTTTTTTGTGCGACGACGACGATGTGGGGCAACTGTCGTGGAACGAGAACGTTCCGTTCGAATTCGACGACCCAGTGGACGACGCTGTTGACATCGGGGATGCATCGGGACTGGTTTTTGGCTTCGAAACATCCAGCAGATCAACCGACTTGTCCATGTCTATCGGCTTCAGGCCGATGTTTTTCGCATAAGTAGTCAGATCCACCCTATCCGTGACTGGCGGCTCATCTATGGAGAGTTTCCTCTTGGACACTTTCTTGGGCTCGTGCCGAACTTCCGCAGACTTGGGCTTGGGTATACTGATCTTAGTCTTCAGTCCAGCCAGCTCGATTTTAAGCTTAGGAACATTTTTTTTCGAAGAATTGTTTTTCTTTCCGGCAGTTTTCAGCTCAGCCAGTGAAAGGTTCTCCAAACTTTCGTCCGACGAGTTGGGAGACCTCTGGATCTGAGACTGTGGAATACTGACCACAATGTCACACTTGCTGACCGTGGATTTCGAGTCTTCCTTGCACTTTTTCGTCAGAGTAGTCGTGCCGCCACTTGTTGTGGAGGTAACTGTGTAGTCACTGTAACGCATGTCATTGCTTCGGAGGCTCTTGAAGTCGTTCGAGATATTGTACACCGACTCGTCAGAGTTGGAACGCTTCGGACTCTGTTTGCGAGCAATGATCATCTTCATTGTGCCATTGCCTTCGTTCTTTTCTCTCTCGGTCTCATTGTTGTTGTTGTTGAAATGACCCGAGTCCCTTGAGTCCAAAGACTTTGACTTGAAAACCGAGTAGGTGACTTTGTTTTCACTACTTTTCTCAACCCTTTTCGCCGGCTCAAGGAACCGTACTGATTTGACTGGTGCCGCGGGAGCCATCATTATCTCACTATCAGTCGACTTTTTGACACGCTTAGCCTCTGTGCTGCTTGAGTCCTTTTGCTTGTTCTCGCCCAATACCTTTACATCTGCAGGAGTGGTCACCACCTCGGCCGACCGTATCGCCGGCGAGAGCTGTGGGTTGTTGTGCACGAGAATCCTATAGCAGAACCTCATCGGAGCGACCTATCAAGCGTGATGGGGAGAAGGAACAGACAGAAACAAAAGAACAATAAATTTTCCATCATCGGTTGGTTGAAAGGACTTTTCCTTTGATACACACACACACAACAATAAAAGGGGGGAATAGAGGAACAATAAGAACCAAAAAACTCACCCTTTTCCATTTGTAGCAGTAGCCGACATCAATGAGACTGAAATCTTCGGGCAGAATCTCATCCTCGTAGATGATGTCAATGTCCACCCGTTGGTTGGCCGGATCGATATCGTACTTGGAGCAGATGAATCGCTTCAAATGATGAACTGTCACCCCGGCAGGACACTGCAGATAGCGCACTGGTGGGATTTGGGATTTATTACAAGACACCAGCATTGCCGGATGATATTCTAGGGATAAACTGAAAGAGAAAAAACAAAGAGCCCCATGATGAATGTGTTTTTCATTGGCAAGGAAGTTGCCCGGATATATTTTGGAGCTAAGCCCTGTACCTTATTGGCTCCGCAGGATAGAAGAACTCCTCTTCCATCATTAACATATCACAGTCAGTGGCTGTATCTTTCCAGAAATGCAGTTGTCGTTCGCGTTCCTGCTGGATGAGACCCGGTACCAACTTGTACACCAAAGTACGCAAGGCATCATCAGACCTAAGGTAAGCGATTCGACGTTATTTTCAACCTCCATGATGAATTTCAGACAGGAGAAGCTCAAATAACTTACCTTAAATTGCTCAAGTTGATGTACCTAATCTGAGGCTTACACTGTGGACAGTTGGTCTCGGTTTCCAGGTACCTAACAATGCATGAGCGGCAAACTGGTGAAAAGAATACAAACACACCTTAATTCGGTCTGAAAGGATCAAAAATTCCCTGGGCACAACTTACATGAATGTTCGCATATGTCAACGGAGGTGGCATTGACCAAGTATCCATGACATAAAGAACATGAGATGACATCATTGAATTCCTTGACTTGAAGCTTCTGACGACGTGGTTGCTTTGTCGTGGTGGTCAGCGACGTTGTTGCAGACGCAGTAGCTGTGACAGCACTCTTCTCCATTGTGGATTTCTTTGTGGCTACGGCTTCCACGGTAGAGGATTGCGTTATTGTTGGTATACTCGTGCCACTGGTGCGTCTGAATTTTAACAGATCCGTCGTGGTTTGTGGAGCAACAGCAGACGACCTTCTGTCTTCACGTTTACTACTCTGGTAGTCAGCTATCATATCTAGCATGATAAGGCACCGTGAAGAAGAAACTTGAATATTTTTCCTGTTGTCTCGTGGTAAAGTCGTTGCGGTCTGTTTGGTTTACTGATGCTGTTTATCTGTGGCAGAATAAAGAAGGAAAAACGATGTCAGTATGCATTGAGTAAGATTGTACAGATGTAAGCAAAAAGTTGAAAGACACACACACACATGCAAGTTTAGTTTATGCGAAATTTTATTAATAAAATAATTTTATGTACCATTCACGACGAAAGCTTGTGCAAAGTATTCGAAAAATTTACGAAAATCATTTAAAAATTCAATAAAAACGTATTCATGAATATTTTGCCCACTATTTTTTTGTTTATGAATATTGAAGATTCATGAAGAATGCATTCATAATGAATACAAAGCTGTATTCATGAAAGCTGTTATTATGAATATTGTTCTCATGAAGATTGTATTCATGAATATTTGCGAGTTTATTTATGAGCATCACACATTCATGATCTATAGACCCAGATAGAGTTAAAAGACGAGAAGTCAAATATACCCAGAGTCGAGTCGAGTCTTTGTTTACCGAAGCAACTACCTATTTTATAGAGCGCCGATGGATTGTATAGGCTGGTTGCTAGATCGATTCTTATTCAAATAAAAACTCGACTACTCATCTAGTCTCTAGATATAATTTGGTAGAAATTGACCTCGGACACCACTGGGGATGCTGTTGGGAGCCAGTTGTCAAATTTTTTCCTCCATTATTTTCTTATGGAATACTAGGTTCTATTTTAGCGTTGATGTAAGTCCGAAAACCAGTCACATTAGGAATCAACCGCCCTAAGCCTTCATCTCCAACCCCTGCGCCCGTCACGATCAAGTACACAACTGATAACTCAGTTGAAAAAACACAATCTTAAGAAAAGCAGCCTTCAGAAAAAGTGCGTGACCCCCGTCGCTTCCCGCAAGAATGTGTGTATTTCACAGAATCATCAGGAGATGGTGTACGGACGCAACGGATTAATTGGGCTAGAGGCCTTAGACGGTAAGGCACATGGCCTAAGCTATTAAAAATTAGCAACAAACTAGCAAAACTAACAACTCACAATACAATACACTAAAACGACAACTATACAGGGTGCGCCTTTAATTAAGGCGGTATATAAATATTAAATAACTTTAAACCGAAACAATTGATTTTAGCGTTTTAGTTAATTTGACTAAGCTTGGTTCTTTGAAATTCACTTAGGCTAGTTGTCGACGGACAACAGCAATTAAGTGGCCACCTTCAGGCAACAAAGCCAAGTGTGCCCGTTTTTTAGGACTTTTTCGATTTTTAAGGGCGATATAGCGATGATTGCGGCAGGAGATCATTTTTCTTAGACTCGTTTGTGGTCTGAGGCTCACTAGCAAACAGTAGGCTCTTCAAACAACCCTAAAAATCGGTTTTAAATACCGACACCGATTGTGTTATTCGATTATCGTTTTTCCACCAGCCAGAAACTATCTCAGTGGAGGGCCCTGGAAGCTCAGCACAACCGAAAACTTATGCGCCGCGTTAATATGGGAATTAATTTTTTTTTATACTCTAGTAAGGGCTGAGTCCGCTGATGATCCTTGTGGCTTATTCAAGCGAAACGCAAAATATTTCATCTGCTATGATCTTCTTATTTTTTGTGAGTCGCTGATGAGTGTGATGGGACGGCCATCAGAGTAAAAGAACATTACGAGGTGCATCATTGTCCAGAGATTTTCACATGTTGCAAGGATCAGATCATCAAACAGGAAATTCGGTTACTGATATCCTTAAGTATTATATTTCTGAGGACTGTTTTGAGTAGAAAAAACGTACCACGAGTATTTCTTTATTCCTGATGTTTTGTTTTTAGTAGAAATCTATAACTTGGTTCGGGAAATTTTGGGCGCAGAGGTTGATCAGGTGATCAGAGTCCTTGTTGTGTGGATCTTAATTGATGGTTTAAGTTTGCTGGTTGTTTAAATTTCAAACTGCAAGAAAATGTGCTTTGTGGGGGCTTTAAAAGTTACAAACTTCTTGAAACGTTGAAATCTGTTATTATATGTCTCGATTCGTAACAAGTAAGCATAATAGATGTGCAAACCTGTATCACTTCGGAGCAGGTATTCTCGTGGGACTTTTAAAAATCACTTAAGAGCTTTCCAATCAAGGTACATTTTTTATAAGCTCATTCAAAAGTTATTACAAAAAATTATAATAAAAGCAACCCTATCCCTCATTGATGTTCGAACAAATTCAACATTTCTGCATAAGCGAAGGACAAATGGACGTATTTGCAATCGCATTAGTATGTAAACAAGATCTCCAACAAGCCTGTAATTAAGTAAATTCCACTAATTCAGGAATACAACCCCTCTGCATCCTATAGAGCCGCACCAGAAACAACCAAAGACAAAATTCAACCCTCCTTCGAAGTCGTCATCTGTGGCTGTCATATTTTCGCATCAGGAATAGTAATAAAAAAAATAGACAACAACGAAATATTTATGTTGCACGGGCTTCTCTCTGTTCTCTCATTCAAATCCCACTCCTCCCCCGTGCGTCGATATTAAAAATTCCACTTGTAACAAAACACACACACACCCACACAGTGAACTTTTAATTTCGAAATGGAATCAACCCCGGTAGGTACATAGCGTCATTCACGAGGGGATGATCAGGATCAGAATAAGGAAATGATGTCGCTATAAGTTACGTACCCTTTTCGAGTGCAATGACAGGCGTTACTGGTGAGATGTGGCATTAGAATGCATTTGAATTGCCGTAATTTGATTATCAGTCTCTCTCAAGGCACCCTCAAACACAGCAATAGAATATCCTTTCCCGTATGAAAATATGAAGAGAATTATGTGTGTGAGATGATATAAAGATATAAGGCACAAAGGAGATATAAATCTAAGGGTGTTGTCGCCCACATATCTTTGATTGAGGAAAATGTATCGAGAAATATATACATATGCCAAATGAATCTATGACACGGACTTATGCGAAGAAAAAAAATAAACATACTCGAAATGTAAAGATTTTTTCCATTACAAAAAAAAATCACGAAAAGGTCATAAAATTCCACTGAAACAACTCAAGTGTCTCACTTCTTCAAATTGCCAGCATCAAGCAATGAAAAAAGCGCGCCAAAAACTTTAATCTCTACCAGCAGTTTCGTCTTCATTTGTTCCTTGTCATTAAGTTTTATTGGGTCTCTCTCCCTTTCTTGGTTGCTCTACACTACTTGTAGGATGTATCGGATTTCTTGTATCTCAAGTATTTTTTTAGTGTATTTTTTTGTGGTTGCTGCTTAGAAGAGATAACTCGAAGTTTAAAAAAAAAACTTTATGGGTTTTGCCCAGAATTCACCACAACTAGCTGTCATTAGCATATAGCGGGTGCCACAAAAAAAAGGCCGACAAAAATCTCAAGTCGCCTTATCGCAAGCGCACAAAACACCAGACGAAGACGCTCACAGCTCTTGCCGAACCATGGTGACAAGTAGTGGCTTGGGCAGTAGCAGGAGTAGCAACATGCCAGCAACTGACCCAGCCACACAGTAGTTGTGCCATTAATGACTTCATAATTAACGACCCAATAAAATCCGTTATATGACAGCGTCTTCAGATGAGATACTGCCTGTACCGAAGCCGATGATGATGCTGCTGATGGTTATCATGGAGATGATGATGTAACACCCAGGCGTGATGGTTTGAAGAGGCTTCCAACCGATACGCCGAGGAAGACGATTTAACGCTTACGTAGGTATACGAGGAGGTGAAAATCGAAGACGAAAAAAAAAAAACAATTTGCATTGAGTACTCGAACCTATAGTCTCTAGTGAATGTTGCTTTGACAGGCCCATCTTTTGCGAGAGCAGAGACGTGAAAAATGTTTGCCTACAGAAATAAAATATAATTGAATGACTGTCACATATAAATAAAGACGTTTCACAGCATTTTCACGAAGTTTAAAATACAAACTGTAAAAATTAAATGGAGTTAAGCACGAACAGCGATTATAACTTTGACTGGATTTAGCTTACAACTTATTTAGTCACTTTTCGTTTAGGTTGCTCAAACATAATCAATTTTCCATGTGATGAGTTACTTTATTTAAATAGCTATAACACAGGCCTGGGGAGTCGGACTATGCAGTCGAATCACCTCGAATTTCTCAGTTTGTTTTACGAGTCAATAAAAACAAGTAAGTGCAAGAGTTCGTCTGTAACGAACTTCTAAATACCCGACCCTCTTTACCCATTAATACCAAATTTAAAATTTTTTGGTCTGCTTCATATACTGAATGTCAATTATTTGTATAAGCCACGCCCCTAAAAAAGGGCGTAGGCTAAAAATTAAAATCAATTAACTCTAATTTCGTTGGAATCACGAGAAAATGGGTTAAAAACGAATATTAATACTTAAAAAAACAGTTTTTTCCAAAAAAGCCCCTTAAAAGTGGGCGAAGCTCAATGCTTTGTATGCAACAAACTTAGCAAATGGTAATATCTTTAATATTTGTCATAGAATTTTTTTTCAATTTAGAATGAATTTCCCGAGAAATCAGGTTTTCAAAGATTTTAGATGTTAAAAGTGGGCATGGTCAATAGAGTGGGCGGTCCAATTTTTGTCTAATTAAAGGCTTCTGGTCGGTATTGCTCTCCACAAAAATTTGAGTTCATATGTTTTATCTATCTTGACCAAAAGGCATTTTGAAATAAAATGTAAATTTGAGGTTGTCTGACATTCAAGCCAATTGTGGGCGTGGCTGTGGGCGGATCTTCTCAATTTTCATACTTTGTCTGTACAAAATGAGAAACGAGCAACGCTGCAAGTTTCAGTTTCCTAGCTCAATTTTAAAGACCTCAAAACTGCATACATATGGACAGACGGACGGACGGACATGGCTTAATCGACTTACCTTGATTAAGGTTGGTCTCGATCATATCTCTAAAAGGTCTTAGGTTCTACGGTGATTATTTCGCTGTGTTACAAACTATGCATTAAAATTAATATACCCCGGTCGGGTATAAAAAAAAAACATTTCTTTGTTTTGAATAAAGGAGGTATGCCTAGAAAATATACAGAAGAATTTTTGTTTTTCGTGCGTGGGTAAAAACCCTCATAGTCGCTATAAAGATCGACAGCGTATGCTCATAGTAGTGTGAGATTCTTACTCACTAAAAAGACCTCCCAATTTTTGTAACACTACGACTAAGTTTCCTTAACAAGCTTCTGTAGTAATCGCGTTTGGTAGGTTACCTTCCACTGAAAGCACCTACCTACAATACCGTCATTATGTGCGGATTCCTCTTACGATGCTACATCCAACGGTCTTGTACGTTGTAGTCGGCGCGGCGTGAAAGATTTGACTGATCCAGAGTTCGGACTATTTTGTATGGCGGACTACCCATATGGCAACCCATATGGTTGAGCCACACCTAATACAGAGTCGAAAAAGAGAAGGTTGATTTTTAAGAGATTTGCGAAAAATTACCTTGCTTTATGTTACGACAATACCGGGAAATTTTTTAATTAAGAGCGAGGTAATTTAGGGAGCTAAATTTCAGGTCAGTGCAAAATATCGCTGAAATGCAAAAACTGTTAAAAACAATCGAATTACTGGAATTTCGAAAACAATCGATCTATTCACCTCAAACTCGAAGGAGTCGATTGTTAACATTAACATTTTGTTCGCTTGTCGACTTTTAGCTCATTTTCGATAAAACTTATACTTTACTTATTTTTAATAGCCTTCGCTTAAGGTTTGTAAGACGACAGCTTCGAAGGTACTAAAAGGATCTGCATAACATTTACATTAAATTAATTGGTGATTTATATAAATGTGCACAATGTTGTTTCTTTTCAGTTTTTTTGAGTAATTTCTAAAAAGATACCAAAAGTAACAGAAGCGACCCATGGCTACAGTTTACTGAACCTCGGCGGGGCCTGTGAAAGGACTGTGTATGCTGTAATGTTGGAATAAAATATTCTAAGAATGATACATAATTCCGCTTATTGTAACAACAAAACGAACTAAGGTTTGTTTCTAGCGTTAACGAGCAGACATAAGAAAAAAACGGAGTCGTGCTTTTAAGTGATTCTTTTCTTTAATCTATGTAGGTAGACATGATAATGAATTGGGACCACAGTGAGGTCTTAATATGTATAAAGAAATAAGCTTCAATAAAATTTTTTCTTGGACAAGTTGAATAAAAATCAATTTTAAGATAATAAAATCATAAGCACACTCTTTTCCTTTGCTAAAATTATGAACGATCTTCAAAAAACCTAGACCCAGGCCATTGCAAACCGTCATCCAAAAGCATGTAACGTATTTATTTAACTTCTCACTCGGCTCCGAAGGGAAACACCATGGTTTTGCACCACCTTTTGCAAAGATCAGCCTTGAATAATTAGAAAATAAAGGGTGAGCCAGCAAATGGTGTGGAGGTTTGCTAACAGTTATTGCCATGAATTGAATTAAATTCGGTTACTCTTTCTTCACACTTTTGTTGCAAGTTGCATAGACCATAATTGGCATAGACCAAACGTTATTAATCAATAAAATTCTACATTGAATTAACAAAAAAATTGTTTTTAATTCAGTGAAAAGACCCTCGAAAATGGTTTTAGTGTGAGACCAACTTAGTTTTCGTTCCAATTTTTTAATGGAAAATATGCAACAGTGTGTAAAAGACTTGACATCAAACGTCAGCAAAGAATGCTCGAAAATCAAAATCTTCACAAACACAAAATTATTTTATCTCTACTCTAAAAATATAAAATTATATTTTTTTTAATTCTTACCTTTACGTTAGTTAGATAACGCCTTACGTATAGATAGTTTCCTAACGATTTTCTCATTTTTCGTCCCTTCAAACAAAAGCGGAAGCGACAACGGGAGACTAAAAAAATCGGTTGTCAATACACCATCAGAGCGAAAAACCGCGACGACTGTTTTGACTGCAAAGCGTATTTGTAAAATTTAAAATTTTTGAATTTGTATGGTTTGAAGTTTTAGAATAAACCCTAAAAATTTTGTAGCTTTAAGAAAAAAAAAAACATTTGTTCCACAGAATGTGACAACTCACAATTGCGAATGACATTCTTATCGTCGACCACGGCAGGCTTTTCGAAAAGGCAGGCTTGCGAGATAGCGAAAAGGCCTGTAGTTTAAACCACCCCATACATTTCCATTGATCGAAGTTCATTCACAACTCGCACGAGACTCTCGCTCTCTCTCTCGCTCATGTTGTGAAACAGTAATTCTTCTTTTGTGTGAAAAAAAAAAATAAAAACACCTGATTCTCTTATTCTTGATTTCTTTTACTCGAAAGGTCGCCTCCCAGTACTTCCCTGCTATGCGCATTTGGTGTTGGCATAATATGATAATGAAGTCATTTTATAATTTGAAAACTTTAACTGACGTTCGATTTTCCACAAAAGGACTTTTGCCATTCAATGCACACGTCACGTCTAATGTCTTAGACAGTTAGTATTTTTGTGTTTTTATATTATCGATATCGTGACATGATGATTGATAAGTACCTATCGAATTTCCAAGTCACTTCAAAGTAAGTTAGAAGTTTGAACCTTATGAACATCACGCGAAAGACAATTAATGCAAATAATAAAGGCAATCTTGAGCAGAACTTAAATATTCCTTCCTATGTTTAATGCTGAATGAAGGCATTCTTTATGTTTATTGCTCCCTTAACCTTTATGTTTCCTATTTCTTAAGCCCTTGCGAGGCCCTTGAGGTTGTTTTCTGAAGTTTCGCCTACGGTGGGTTCTTACTTCGTGGACCCTTAGTGCTACAACCAGACCTTTCTTGTAACATACAAATTTTTTTGAACATGTTTCCAAAGATTTTTTTAACAAGTATAAGATAGAATATGGCTTAGTACCTGTCTGCCATTTAAAAGGGGTTCTTGGGTTCCTTAAAACGAGCTACCTTTAAGTTTTGCTCGTATCGCTTTGAAGGAAAATGAGTTGTACCTATATTTAAATTTAAAACCTCAATTTATTCATGGGGAGTTAGCCCGAACACTCGAGACAATAAAATTGATGCTGACAGCTATTTGCCTTAATAAAGTGTTTGTTTTGGTTTCCCCTCTGATTTCGACGAAATATTTTATAATGACCTTATACGGCCATATAGTGCATTTGAGAGCTTAATAAATTCTCAAAATCAGATGCAACCGCTTCCTCGAAAACAAATCAATATGCCCGTCTGACCTTCGATATTTGCATATCGGTATTGCAGCCGCGATGTAATATCTGTTTCTATACGCAATCAAAATAATTTCCAGATTCCCGGTATTCATTCGTTGAAATTCTGTTCCTCAAATACGAGTGTTGCCTGACTCAACACCCGTGACCTCCACCTACAATCAATTCACGTGCAGCTAAATGGAAACCAGAGTAGGTAAGTGGCGATTACCAAGAATTCGAAATCCAGTCTGCCGATCGATAATGTTTTTGACAGCCATATCCCAGATTGAATGCATAAATTAATTAGGTTTGCAGCTTTTTTCTTGGCAAACTGAATTGCAATGCACTACACTGGCTTAATCCGTGCGAGACCCATTGAATTTTTATTTTGTGCCCGGTGGATAAACACTTGTTGAATTTTTAATTCAAATTAACATCGAGACTTAGTAAAGATCCCTGATTGGAAGTCGCTTCGATATTATAAATGCTCCAAAGCCATTTCCGATGGTAGCTCACATTAAGTTGCGTGTCGAGCGCTTCTGATTTTTTTTAAATACAACTTTAGAGTAGACTTGAAAAGCTAAATGGATTGCCTTCTCGGGCAATCTCAATCTGTCAATTGTGTCAGTGGATCATCGCCCGGAGAAGTGTGCAAAAAAAACGGCACACGCAAAAAACCTGCCAGAACGCGACCGAATCGCGTGCTGCTATGCGGCTAGGTACGGTTTCGTTATTTCGCACGAGACAGCGAGGACGTTAATGAGCCAGCCGCTTGATGACTTCCAAAAAATAATGATAATCGCCAGATAATCATGGACCATCCATCATTCGTCACGGTGGACGAGTGCGTATATCAAAGCCACAAAAGTCAAATTAAACAGATGATGTCGTCGACATGGAAACGAAGTCACATAATGATATGTAGAACAACAGAGGGACGGGAACGGGATACCCTATAATACCTGGCGGTCTCTGTTGAGTGTGTGCATTCAGCTGGTGTAACATTTTATGTTTTACTAGTCTTTTCTTCTGCCTCCTTCTGCCATTCACACATTTTCCTTTCATTTAGATTGCGTTCATCTCACTAATGAGCACTTTTCTATTTCCATTGATGTCGGTGAGGGAAATGTGTTTTTTCTGAATAGTGTCTGTAGTGTGTACGATAGGTTTTCTTAAAGCGGTGCGATGCCGCCGAACCGCCCGCATTCCTAAATATTGTCTTTCCTCATTCATCTAGATACAATGTGCTAGTTGTATCTGGATGTGTGATGCTTATTGCATATGGTGTGTGCGGCGTTGTTCGAAAAGGTGCGATATGTTTATGCTGTGAAGTTATATGGCACGAGCTATTTTTAATACACACACACCACAGGCGCAATGAATGTGTTTTTATGTTTTTTTTTTTTGTGTAACACGACCGACGCAACAACATTGTCAGACTCAGAGGCTAGTTGGTTGGGAAAACTGAAAACAAATTGAGAATGCGAGAGTCGGACGAGAGCTTGGAGCAATCGTCAATATAATGAAGAAAAGATAAAAATTGCTTCCGGAGAAAAAAAAAACAGAAATATTCACCTGGGTGTTTTCGACTTATTATCTTGCGGTGGATTTTGTGTTTGTGTTTGCTCGTTGTGTTACTTAATCTTCAGTGACTTCCTATTTCAATTTGTGTGCGGAGCATATTATAGCTTCTTGGGTGGGGTTTACGTCTTTCGTGTGTGTTAATTGATTTTCAAGAGATGATTAACATTCTGAAGATTAATGAGGAGGTAGGTAACACGAAAAGTATCTTCAGAAGTTGTGTTTGTACAAAGTCTCAAATAAGAAGAGGTAGTGTGGTGTTATTTAACATTTATCACAGGTGGAGAGCTGCTAAGAGTCGTTGAAAGCATGAGAATCGAAAAGAAGACATGTTTGGCATAAGATTTGAACTTAAGCCTTTTTAAATTCACAATTTAGTCGTAATAATAAAGTAATAAATACTAGCATTAAAATATAAAATATTTTATATAAATTTTAATATATATTTGATATTATATTATTAATATATTTTAAAGTACTGTTGATAATTTCTATACCCGACCGAGGGTATATTAATTTTAATGCATAGTTTGTAACACAGTGAAATAATAGCCGTAGACCCCTAAGATCTTTAAGAGATATGATCGAGACCGACAGGTAAGTCGATTAAGCCATGTCCGTCCGTCCGTCCGTCTGCCCGTCTGTCCATATGTATGCAGTTTTGAGGTCTTTAAACTGAAACTTGCAGCGTTGCTTGGTTCTCATTTTGTACAGACAAAGTATGAAAATTGAGAAGATCCGCCTACAGCCACGCCCACAATTGGCTTGAATGTCAGACAACCTCAAATTTACATTTTATTTCAAAATACCTTTTGGTCAAGATAGACAAAACATCGATCAGAAGCCTTTAATAAGACAAAAATTGGACCGCCCACTCTATTGACCATGCCCACTTTTAAGATCTGAAATCTTTGAAAACCTGATTTCTCGGGAAATTCATTCTAAATTGAAAAAAAATTGTAGGACAAATATTAAAGATATTACTATTTGCTAAGTTTGTTGCATACAAAGCATTGAGCTCCGCCCACTTTTAGGGGGCGTTTTTGGGAAAAAACTGTTTTTTTAAGGATATATATTCGCTTTTAACACATTTTCTCGTGATTCCAACGAAATTAGAGTTAATTGATTTTAATTTTCAGCCTACGCCCTATTTAAGGGGCGTGGCCAATACAAATAATTGACATTCAGTATATGAAACAGACCAAAAAACTTTAAATTTGGTGTTAATGGCTAAGAGGATCGGGTATTTAGAAGTTCGTTACAGACGAACTCTTGCACTTACTTACTTGTTTTTATTAAAATTATGCATTTATAAATAAATAAAATAAATAGAGTGGCGCAACAGCTCGAGTTGAAGCAGAGCCAAGTTCTCAAAAATGTATGCTGGTGTGTTAATTTATTTACATACAAGGGGACCTTTTTTCAAGACAAATGTTACTCTCAGAGGGTTTGTCAGACCCTCGCGGAGGTGGGAGCCGTGAAAAAGAACAAGTCTTTTCTTTCAGGTGGCAGAGGCAGGATTCGAACCCAGAACTCCGGCGTCAGAGGCACACACACTAACCACTGCGCCACGGCACCCCAAAATTTTTTAATGTTTTCAAATCCTGTTCAGCTTAAACAAATCTCTTCTAGAAAGGATCGTGAAGTACCAATTCAGCACATACAAAAGCAACTGAAACTAATTAAATTCTAATGGAACAAGACATCATCGTCCTTTTTTTTAACAATAAGATGTTGCGAATGTTTTTCTTATGAATGTCGACGCTCAATTTTGATTTGGTTCAATAGTTGTTAATACACATTTAATAGGTTTTGACTACACACCGAAAGGATACACGTTTAGAGGGAATAGTGATACAGATAGAGAGATTGGAAGAGATAGCGAGAAAGAGAAGGAAAGGGGAAACATTTAATACCTTATAAAAAAAAAAAAATTATGCATTTAGTAGAGACAATAACTGCTCGGTCGTGAGTTACAAGGCAAAAAACGGTGGGATGCACGTAGGTAGTATAGACCTACACACAACAATGAGAATGAGAATCAAAAAGAAGGCATGTTGAGTTTTAGTTCTTCAATGAACAACCTACGCCTGTAGGTTAAAGTGGAATGTGACAGACGTGTTGTTTTGGTGACTTCTGTCGAAATTGTTGTTTATTTTTTAGCTAAGGTACTGATGCAATGCCAACTCACCGTGGGTTGCACTAAGATTGAGCAGAACTTGCTAATTCAAAATTCAAAAAACACAGTAGCCGCATATGCGACGACACTACACCAATCATTGGGCCAACGGGGTGTTATTGTAAAGTACTTCTACGAAAACTACCTTAGCGAAGCTGTCACCGTCGACAGCGAGCGCTACAGAACGAAAAAATAAAATAAATAAAGAAAAAATTTACAACCCACATTAAACCATAGGCGGCATGTGGTTCCAGCAGAACGGCACTACGTGCCACACAGCGGACGCCCCTATTATCATTCTCCATGCGTGATGTGACCGTAAGGTTTGTCTGCTAGGCTGATGATCATGCGAGTTGACCTTGCTAGACCTTTTCTTGAGAAAGTTCTTGAAATCAGATCTATGGGTGCAATCGAAAGGTGCATTCAAAATTAACGAGAAATATGCGAAAGAGTTATGGGAAACTAGACCAATCTAATCCATGCTACCATTTGTAGTCGAGGGGGTCATTTGAATGGTAATGCCATGTTCCATACGGAATGGCATTATGTGGCCTTTAACCTTCCAAAAAGAAGGAGAATCTGGTTTAAAAAACACAAACAGCTTACTTCATTGCATTTTTAAAATCCATCCACTCTTATAAAAAAAACTGTTAAGGAAAATATCAAGTTAAAACTCGTGTGTTTATCTTAAAACTTCATTTCAAAGCAGTCAATATGGCATAAAAAAGGCATAAACCTACTCGCGATATCTAGCAAGATTACAAGCAGATGCTAGCTGGCTGGAGCCACAGCGAGTCACCTTGAGAGGGTGCGTGAATTTACTCGACAGGAGCTAACGAATTCATTCTCGGAAAGGGAAAAACACACGTATACACTTAGTTTCAAAACCATGAGAATCAATAAGAGGGTATTTTGTATATTTAACTTAAAATTACTATTTTATATCCGCCGATAAGGTTCATATATGCATTTAGAATCGCTTACTGCCAAAGAAACGCACAAAACATGCTTCAATGTTTGAGAATCAAAAAGAGGAATGGTTCAAGCCAAAATTACTTTCATCGCTTATGCCTTTTATGCTACTATTCACGATAATTTTCTCGCCAGTGTCTAAAGCTGCGTTTACATGGTCATTATTTCGCGTCATCTAAATGACGCTCTGACGTCACAATTGCATCACAAAGCTGTCGTTTAAGTTACGCTCTGTGTGATCGCCATTTTTGCTCATTGAAATGATTCTGCTAATCGTGCAGAAAATACTGACGCTTTTAAGTTATTTAAATGACGTAGAATAATGACCGTAGGATCGCCATTTAGTGGCAATGGGGCATTTTTTTATTTTTTTTGTGATAAATCACCCAGAATTTTCTTGTATAGTTTTACAGCCCTTGACTTTAACACATCTGATTCCATGGCTTGAATGGCCGCTTGGCTGTCAGAGTATGGTGATGGTCTTTTTTACGAGGCTGTCATCTCCGCCTGAAAAAAACTGCTGTCGTCATTGATCCGGAAAGCTTTGCTTAGTCCCAGAGCTATCACAGAAAATGCCTGAGCCGCGCCGGTTCCGATGAGGACCTCAAAACCGTCAGTATAGACGGCGATCTCGTCATCTTTCAGGTATTCTAGTTGCGAATCTCCTGTTGAAAACGAATGTCATAGGAAGGTAATCCGTGACTTTCCATAGAGGCGTGTCCATAAGACCTTGAGGACCACAGCCCGGATTCCCTTAAGCGGAAAGCTGCTAATGCAGTACATGTCCAAAGGTGTGAGGTTGAGTAGTACCTTCTGTGCTCCGGTGGGTGTGGTACTTACCGTCCCGTGTATTCCCATCCAGGCTGCCCTTTGAACCTTGGTGAGTTTAGAGAGGTAATACTTTCTATAGGTATCTACTTGCTATCTTTGTGATAATTTTGAGTATTTCATCTTTTCAAAAGATCGCTGTAATCAGTATTATTCTCAAAACGGAATAAGAAAATTTTGTTTGTTACCAAAACTCTTGAGCAAGCTCTTTCATAAGGCCTGGATTGCGCTTATTGGACAAAGTATAGCGACCACCTAAATTGTGATCAGCTACAATGCTGGAAAAGTTAGTTTAGAGTTGATAAAAACGTCTACATCCGCGCGGGACTAGTCTGCTTCTCAAAAGCAGCGCCAACTTTTGGGCCAAAAGGAAAAATGAGAAGGTTTAAGGAAGCGTAGGTATGTTTCCTCCATCGAGCCCTGCTAACGGGTGGTAATAATCTCAGTTTTTCTTCTTCTTTCTAACTTGATGTCTTCTCTGATTTTTATATTTATTTTACTTGGAAAAGTTATTTAAAATGGGCGATGTCACAATTTTTTAATGAAAAAATCTAAAATCTGGTCCAAAGCCCTTTGAATTCCAGCGTGGTTGCAACACATGAAAGCGACAAACCAACCAATTCCAAAAGACCCGCATCAACAGGAGTTCTTATACTTAATCTGCAAATTCCTTTTACTAACATGGGCAAAAAACGGGTGTACTGCCAAATCTAACAAGGGCAAAAGGCGGTGCGTATCTAAAAGGTCCAATGATTTCAATGACTTCGTGATGCTATTTATGGCTATCGACACTTGGGCTTAAAAGACATGAATTGTCTAGGTCAAGGCCAAATTCGACGCCAGCAACTAAACAAAAATACGCTTATCGCGTTGCAGCGCTGAAGATCATTGTTGCATATGCTGTGTGACACGTACGGCCGTCTTGTTGGAGCTAAAAGCCATTGAAATCTATATTTTCGGACAGTAAATTTGAGTTTGTGAAAGTATTTATATCCTAAATTAGGGACGAAATGGTTGACCTTGCTTGTAAAAAAATTTTCACATCCTTTGCCCATAATAAAATTTCTACAAGTTTGTATGGCTAAAAGGGACAAAAACTTGATAAAACAATTGACAAAGATACATGGCTTCAATCGATGAATCATCGAATCTTTACGAGCTTGGTAGTACGGGGGTGTGATACACTGAGGTTTGTTTAAAATTCTTTCTATGTCACGTTCAAATCAGGTTATTTTTCCAACTTTTCAATAAAGTTTCAAACTTTATAAGTTGTTGAAATCACAATCTAAACTTTTTAACCAGTAAATCTGTGACATAATTTCTCAAACAGCTTTCACTCGTCAGTGTAAACAACTATGGGCTTGTGGTATCTCTAGACAATGAGGATATCACCACCGCACACAAAAGTTTATTTTCCTATTCCACATAAATCCCTTTCGGTAAGAATTCATTAAAAATTCTCAATAGCCCGATTTATTAACTTTATCCCAGCAAACATCAACAAACAAAACCTCTTGGCTAAGTATGAAAATAAACAATCGTCTCCTCGGTACATTATGCGCACTTGCGCTCCCAGTACTCTCTCAAGCAAATAGGTCGTGTTAGTCGCTCTATATGGGATAGCCGATGGGAGGCGAGGAACTATTTCAAAAAAAAAGGGGAACACGAGGCCAATCTAATAATAGTTTCTGGCTCACAATTGGAGGGTTCCACTGTGCTTGTTCAAAAGAGTGACGTAGCATACGGTCGCCCTGTTCGATTATGGCTTGTGTGAGTCTTTAGGGAATCAAAGTATAATCTATCGCTATGGCTTTCGATATAAGCATAGATACGTTTTTATTTCTCTTTTTTTTCCATTTTTATGATTTCTCCGTTTCGTTTATGGCGTTATATCTTTTTATAGCGATTAGGCTTGTGAGGGCTCCACATATCAGGTGCCCGGCGGTGCCGGATGATGCCGCTGTTGCCGCATTTGATGTTTCATCACTTGGCCATTAGTCGAGAGAAATTGGTGCATTGAATGTGAGGCTTGTGTTGTATGGCGGTGCGCTGCGCACTGATGTGCGACGGCTCCATCAATAAGCGTACGAGATGAATTTTTGTATAATGGTCCGGCCATATAGCTAGATTGGGTGTTAAGGAAATGCCCGCACGAAAGGACAGTGGGTATAAATCGGATAAGGCGCGATGAATGGAGAAAGGTAAAACGCAGGAAAGTTGTTTGGAGACACAGCTGGGACATCTCTTAAAGCGATACAAACAACAAAGTGAAATCTTAAGCTCATTAGTTTAACCAATAACTAGACATAAAGGCGTAAAGATAAGAAAAACGCACCCAAGGATGAGTAAGCCTTACACTTTTTTTACGCCATCCATTTGAAAGACACATGTATGATTTGTCAAAAGAAATGGGAAACGTTGTTCCAAATACGAAAAAGTCACATGCATACATGCGATAAAGTTTTCACATGTAACCACATGCGATTCTACAAGTCACTGTTTTGTGTAGGCCACTGGGAGTTATCATGTTGAAAAGGTATCCAAATTAAAAAAGAATGATTCTCTACGTAGGTATACTTTATTTAAAGAGGTTCTGCGCCTTAAAGCACAGAAAAAAACGTGTTCACCTCAAACCGGAGTTCTACGTCCACCTGTCCTAGACATAACTTATTTTGTTGCCATATGTGTTGTGAAATTTTGTTAGGTAACAGCGTCAAAAAGACGGTCATATGGGTAAAAAAAAAATATTTTTTGAAGACTGATTATATTTTACCTTTCTTGTAACAAAATTTTACGCGCACATGACGTCAGCTTATTTTATTTTGTAGACAATTTGAAAGTATTGAATATGCAACCTTGCCTGACCATATTCACAAATGAATATAACGCAACAGTTGGGTAAGCCTACCGTTGCTACTAAAAATATATAATTTTCTAGCTCACACAGTTGTGATATCGTCAATATCCTTACAGAACATGAATTCTAGCACACATACGAGTTCCGGTAAAAATAAATTGAAGGAACGCGGCGCGTTTAAATAAATCGAAGGGTCGCATCGCAATACACTTAAAATTTGAAACCCTAGGGAGCGCTTTATGTTTTGCCATTTTTACATCGAATCTCAATTAGTGACGTTTACTCTTAAGGGTTGGTCTACTTATATTGGAATTTTTCTGTTTCAATTCTCAACCCCTTAAATAGATTACGAGTGTGTGAGATTACAAGGCACATGTCACTGAAGATATTTTACAGTTCGAATTTATTTCCGACAAACCATACTTGTATTCAACTTTTCATTTCCAGATGTGGGCTTGTCCCGTTTAGGAACTGATATTTCCTGTTTTTGAGCTTGTAATACAATTTGAATCATATGATTTATTTAGCCAAACAAACAATTTGGTACAAGTATGATTCGATGACAGATTCGCAAATCACAAGGACATATCTTCAAACGATTAGTTAGATGCTGTTTGTCAGACTTTGGTTTGGTCCATCCCCAGACAGTTTTGATAACCTAAATGATAACCTCTGTACGGAATTCAAATGGGACAGATGCATTTTCGCATATCTCGTTTTTTTAAATTCTGAAACAAATATTTTTGCCCTCAAGAACCGGTCCAGCCGGATGTCCAGCAGATGTGAAACCAAGCATCCTGCTGTTATGGTGATTCCCTTGGTTACAATTTGTTAAAAAAGCATACTTTAACGATCTTTGTTTTTCACCTATTTTGACCTCTTTGAGTGGGGATGGAAGCTTAAATTAAGCATAAAAATTCGTTCTATATTTCAATCACAGAATCTGAGAACAGCTGACCTACTGGCATCATGCCCACATCATCCCAAGAGATCAAGAAATGGTGAACAACTCCTCGAGTAGATTGCGTTTTTTAAAGCTGATGTAAAAAAGTAGATAACTAGATGACGTGAAAGTATAGATTTTTCCATGGTCATATACGCTTATCACTGTCCCAGGAATCCAAACAACTGAGACAACAGCAACTCTTCGGATATCGGAATCCATTAGTTCCCCGTCTCAATCGGATGTAGCATTCGACTTTTCTTATTCGTTTGTAAACTACATTTTGAGTAGAAACGAGGTTTTTTTGAAGCCGACTTCACTCAGGCTTTAAAGTAAGATCACTCACTACTTTAAACGAGACATGTGAGATTTACATTAGAACGAGATCCTATTTGTGTGTGAAGAAGCTTTTTTAGCACTTCTTCAATGTTTTGATATAATGGCTCAAAATATTTAGGATAACAGAAGGTACCTACTTAAGCTTTTTTGGACATGCAGTAACATATTTAAGCTTGACAAGAACAACCAGGACATCATTTAAGAAACTGTGAAATTTTTCGAGATTACGGGACGGATAGTTGTTGTCTTGACATTTATGTCCACAGCGTCACAATGGAAGGCTTTAACAGTAAGGTTTCTCTTAAATGCCGATCTCATAAGACTCATATTTAAACTCTCCGGAGAAATAGTTTTTATACCCGACCGAGGGTATATTAATTTTAATGCATAGTTTGTAACACGGTGAAATAATCACCGTAGACCCCTAAGACCTTTTAAAGACATGATCGAGACCGACAGGTTAATCGATTTAGCCATGTCCGTCCGTCCGTCCGTATGTGTGAAGGTTTTAGGTCTTCAAAATCAAGCTAGAGAGCTGGAACTTGGTACACGACTTGGTTCTTTTGCTGCACAGACAACGTGTCATGCCCACTACTGGCTTCAATGTGAGACTGTCTATTTCACTCAAAATGCCTTTTGATCAAGTTAGGCAAGGCACAGGAACTTAGAAATGATAGAAAAGATAGAAAAAGAAAGTAATACTCGATCCAACACAAACGCTGATGAGCCAAACAAAAAACCTCTGCACGGAATCACCAAAGCTTACCTCCGCAAGTGTTATGCCTTTACGGAGAAAAACAATAGTACCTACGACCAGCAGAATATTTCATATAAGCATCTGGCATGCATCAAATCGTTGTCAGTTCTATTTGCATATTGGAAGAAAAAATGTGTTTTGTATTCGGGCGACCCTAACCTGGGTAACAGACGCCGACCAGGAGGCCGCTCATTTAGAGACAAAAGCTTCTGGATTTTTCGTTTGCCGCTGGTTTTGGTCCGCCGATGTTTTCCATACCGGTACCCACCATATCTGTGGGGTGCCGTGGCGTAGTGGTTAGTGTGTGTGCCTACTACGCCGGAGGTCTGGGTTCGAATCCTGCCATCGTCACCTGAAAAAAAAAAGACTTGTTCTTTTTCACGGTCCCCACCTCCGCGAGGGTCTGACAAGCCCTCCGAGAGTAGCCATTTGTCTTGAAAAACTTCTCAAAGTGCCGTTCGGATTCGGCAAAAAATTGTAGGTCCCCTTGTATGTGAAGAAATTAACACACACAGCATACATTGTTGAGAAGTTGGCCCTGGTTCACCTCGAGCTGTTGCGCTACTCTATTTATTTTTTTATTTATTTACCCACCATCTCTGGTGAGCATTCGCCTATCCGCCACCTGGGGAGGCGCCCAATCGAGGCCAGTAATCCCAGAAGGGAAGTTGCGTTGCCTTGTAGGGGAGGTTATTGCTAAAGGGCTGCTGAGCATAAATATTTCTTTGCCACACTTTCACCTCTTGCTCATTGAAAAGACAAAAGATTGGATTTTCAAATCGGGAATGCAACCCAAGACTCCTACAATGTAAATCGGCACACTTGCTACTGCACCATGACATCTTGATAACGTTGAAATGTCACTGTTGAGTTGCCCTTTAGACTGGATCTCATAAGACAGTAGACTTCTTCAGACGAATAAAAACCATAGCGTCACTATCAACTGCGGGAAAAGGAAAGAGCAAACTATGAACTCAATGAGAGTCAAGACAACTATCAGAGTGCGTTTATGCAGTCAGCATGTGCTTCTGGGGTATAGTGTTGTAAAGCATCCGTTCGCTTTGGAAATCTGACGACTGCAAGAAGAATTTGACGATTAGCAACCCCAAAGTAGTAAGCCACTGAAAGCTCAGGAAAAATTATAGGGTTCTACATGGTCCCCTGTAGACTTCCATCCTCTGCGATTCTAGGCACGCTGCTTCCAACTGTCGATACCAAGCGCCCTGTCATCCGCGATGGCTTGGGCCTTAAAACAGAGGTTTAGTCTTCCTGGTTGTTTCGAGCCTGGGGGCTTTAATTCGAAGACCATCATGGCTGGAACGATGTTGTCCATCGGCTCGATGTGACCGAGCCAATGTAGTCTTCGTATTTTGGCTTTTTAAACTACATCCGAGTTCGCGGTTGTATCTTCTCTTCCATTCGCCCTCCTCGCACAAAGGACCATAAATTCGCCTTAAAATTTTTCTCTCGAAAGAGCCCAGTATAATTTCTCCTTCTCTGCTTATTCTCCAGCAGTCGGCGTCATAAAGCAGAACTGGCAGAATAAGAATTTTGTAGAGCTTACACTATGTCCTTGTTGAGAGGAGTTTTGAACCCATTTGTGCCAAACCGAAAAGGTTTCAAAGGATTCTTCGAAAAAACTCCGCTAAATTGCCGCTTGTGGAGTTGATGTTAGCTCCAAGGTAAATGAACTTCTTTAGTTGTTGCTACCAACAGTGAAATTGTCCTAAGCGGCGGACGGATGTTTCTATTTTTGTTGTTCACATGTACCTCAGTACCTTTAATTATTTCAGGACTAATCATTTTCGCCTGTTTTTCAACCACCGTAAAATTCTCTATCACGGCTCGGCGTCGATATCGTCAGTGTACCCCACAAATTTAAAAGGATCTGTGGAAGATGGTGCCTTTCGTGTTAACCTTCGACCTGCGCACTATCATCTCCAGAACTTGATTGAAAAATTAACATGAGAATGCATCTCCTTGTCGTAGCCCTGTGCATGTTTGGAACAGCAAACATGACAACAAGAAGCTGTTGCAAATTGCACGTTACACGGTACAGCTTGATCAATTTGCCGGGAACTTTTTTTCGGCTATCGCCAATTAGGGTACCTGACGATAAATGTTGTTGACATGCTGACTTCTGTTATCGGCAATAAACTTCTTGTCGTCCTTTGGGTATGACAAAGATTTGATAAAGCTTTCCAGAGCGTCTTCAATCTGATTCCTGAAGTTTTGACAGCTGTCCTGGAGCATTAATGTACGTCAATTTAAAGTGGCAGAGCGAATATGGATATGTAGTCACAATAATTTTTTTTTACTGGCTGAGGTACAGCTCACACCTTTTAGGTCAAAAATTCGGTGAAGAGTCCTTTTCTTAAAAGAACTGAGTAAAATTTATCCTCTTCTCTTGGCAATTTATCTTAGTGTCATCAATGACAAATTGACGACAGTTGCCACCTGTCCTGAGCACCATACTCTTAAAAATAAAATATAAGAATAGGGTATCACATGGTGTCTTCTTGGCAGTTTCTAGTTCTCTTTCCGTGCTCTTCATTTTACTAAATTTCTTATGCGGATCAGTTTTTGCAGGAGCCATGTGATGTTTATGGTGAATTTTCTCATATGTGACATTAGATTCGATGAAAAGGTGGTGTGTCTTGACCAAAAATTTAAAAATTCCACTTTGTTGGAGGCTGCTAGCATCCGATGCAGCACTAAGGAGAGCTCAGAAACAGCTACTGATCCATTTTTTTTTTTTTTATAAACTACTCCCGCTCAAGGGTTTATGGCTACCCTTATGATGAGTTTACACAGCGCGAGTGGAAAGGATAAGAGGAGAGGTACTGGTGCACTTGATTTTGTATTGCTGTAGACTGTAATGAGGAGGAAAGACCCCGCGTGGAAGACAATTCCACATCCGTGTTGTTCTGCTAAAGAAGGAATTCCAGTACGACCAAAGTTTGGCTCAAGGGTGAATTCATGAGCATTAGTTCTAGCACGTGTGTTGTCATTGTAGTAAAGTGGAGACACAATAAATAAATTAACTTAGAATCTCAGTGATTAAGAGGTTGAAAGTTTAGCCACGAGAGCACCCGATTCCTGTTGCTTTTCGATTGACCAGAATAGGAGGCAGAGCTTAATGTAAAGGACTAGCTTCCATCGGCTGGTGAGACTTCCACTGACCTGTCATATTTAAAAGACATTTTCGAAGATTCGACAAGAGCTCTTGCCCTTTTAACCAGTAAAGCTTCTTCAATCGCTCAGCCGCTTCCTTTTCCTCTTCCTCTTCCAAGCAAGGGCCATTGCTTCCAAAGCGTGTTGAGGTATCCGTATCCATAGAGGTATACATCGGACCTACAGCAGGAAAACAGAGGGTAACAGCCTCACTTCTTCTCAGTAATATAGCTGATCGGACAAACAGCCACAAGAGCAGCTTCATTTTCTCATAAAATGGCTTCCAGAAACCATGCTTAAGCCGTGGTCAAAGAGACTGATAGTGCATTTTGACAATCCCCGTTGGTGGTAGCTGGAGCAGAAACATTTAAAGTTGTCCATTGATTTATGATTTTGGATGGTAGGTAAAATGAATCCTTAATGCGACACAAAGGAGGGATATGACTCGATAGATTGTAGAAGATGCAGAATCGCTTTTCTTGTTGATACCTGTGGAGCTGGTTTTCTACTCTTCGATCATGCCTTTTTCCACTCTAAAACATTATCACTTGTCCGAAGAAAGCGCCTGCTGTCTCACGAGAGCTATCGGCTTTGTTGTCTTAAGCCATTTCTAGCCTAGTTTAATTCTCCAGCTTTGGGTTGTGCTACTGACAGGAGGGTGTCAGTAGCGTTGGCTTTTCTAAAGCCAAGCTTAATTCTTCAATATTGGGTTGTGTTAATGACTGAAGCGTAAGTCTGCTCTGGTTTTTGCACTCTTTATTCTTGACATTAGTTAACAAGCTGCTTGCGGCTTCTTGGCTCGGTTTTCTCTCCGTTTGCTTTCTGTGCTTACCCATTTTAGAGAACTTTTTCTTATTTCATCGAAGCCTCTTTATCTCCTTGAGGTGTAAAACTTCTGTTCTCTCTTTTGCGCTGATTTTTGATCCATTAGTGGACACAAATATGGTTTGCTCACTCTTGGTTGGAATGTGATTTAAGAAGTCGGTGTAGGGAAGTCGATGTGGGTGAAGCGCGTGATTATAGGTGCTCCCACAGCCCACATCTCTTTATCGAAAAAAACTTGTGATTCCAGATTTTAAATGGTAAACTTTAGTTTTGGTGAAGACTTAAGTACTCCCGTTATATCTTGGCATTACGTATCTTTCTGGGTTGCTTTTTGGCTTTAGGTTCTTCCTTCAAGCATACAATTGATCCTCAGGTGGGTATGCAGCACAAAATCGCACAAAAAATCCTCTGTTTGACCAAAAGATCGCAAGCGTTGTCGGTTTGATATAGAGAGAGAGGATAGATTGTTTTTCCATTCTTTACCCTGTATTCAAGTAAGCTTTAAGTAGAAGAAAAGATCTTTGGGGAAGTAGAAAGTCCAACGTTTCAATTGTTCCTTACATCCGACTGCTCCAAGTGTCACCTACGACTATGTATCTTCCCATGACAACACTATTTCAGAAAAAAACTTATTATCCAGCAGCTACCTTCCTCCCAATTTCACAACAACTCAGAAGACCTCCAAACAATCGACCATATGCTTCGTGGAAAAATAAAAAAAAAAACCTATTCATCTCAACAGGTGACCAACATGTCAATGTCACGCCACTAATTGAGTTGATACGACCAAACTTCACAAACTCCATATGGAGGTACATGTATATACCAACCTACCTTAGCTTATGTCCATATATTCACACAAATATTGTTCGTGTAGCCGCCTTTTAGCGCGCTCGTTCAATGCAAAGCCAGCGATGTGCTAAAAAAATCAACTCCAAAACCGAAATCATGCACAAAACGTTACGTCAATAGCCAAAAATTTACATGACAAAAAGACTGAAACAGTCCTATCGGATGGAATTAAATCGAAGTGGAAAAGCTGACAGTAAAGCTCCCCATCGCCACCCGAGACGAGGCCGTATAAAAAGCTCAAGTACATAAGGACACTTGCCAGTACATGGACTCCGTGGTAGGTACCTATAAATCGCCGCCAGAGCGCAGGTCTTGTCCTCCAACGAAAACATAACAAAATTTTCGCCGATAATGACGATGGGGAAATGGAATAAAATTTCGTGTCAAAACTTCCAGAGACAAAAAAAAAAGGTCGATGGCATTTGAAAAGCATTTCTGTACTTTAAAATCATTAAAACCATTTTTTTTGTCTCTCCCGAAAAATTGTGTTCCTTCACCCAAAACAGAAAACAATAAAGTAGAGGGACAGAAAAAATATTATTAGCATTGCCAAAACCTCTTATAATCAAAATAAAACATCATCAACCATCCCTGGCTTCACGATAATCAAAAAACAAAATAATGCAAGAACCAGCGAAAAGAAACACAAAAACAGATGAAGACGAAAAGAAAACGTGTCACACACCGACAAGAAATAGAAAAATAATTCAAGAAAGTACACAAAAACACAAACGAAAAAAAAACTTATCATGCTGATGCCCTCTCTTCCACACACACACTCGCACTCGGAGAAACTCAAAAGCAAAACCTAGAAAAGCAAAGAAAATTACTAGCAAAGACGAATCACGAACAACACAACACAACAGAATATCAAAAAACCGCACACCGACCGAAGGAAAAAAAAACACAGGCGCACCCATACTTACACCCCAAATCCACTAAAGCATCCATCCATGAATTAATTTTTTCCTCGTATACGGCTCTCCCTCCGTCTTTATGGCCTTCTTCGTGGGCTTCCTATCAGCCTGCTTTATTATTATGATTATTATCCAACAAATATGTGTATCCAAGGGAGCTGCTGTTCGTTCACAGAGATATGTGCGAGTGTGTACGTTTAGGCACACACCACACACAACGCGTAATCCACAATAAAAACGAGTGAACGGCAACAACGACGGGGGCGCTGCGTAATAAAATATACACACAGTAATCCACAAAAGGCCCGATTGTAATAAATTCTGACGTATAAAACCGTCAATTAGAGCTCAGGCACACACACGCACGCACTCTGATCGGATCGCACACACACAACGAGCTGTGGTGCATCGGAATACGGCGGGCAGCAAATCGTGTGTATCTATGCGGGAAGAGTTTTCTGCTTCGGTGGTTGGTTGGCGCGGCACAACGTTTCAATATACGCGGTCCAGACCCGCACGACCTCTAGCGGCGAAAGCAGACGCACTTCTGAATCCAAATCAAGCACGAGATACACATGGGGATAGACAACCACGGCAACACGACGAGAATTGCGCAATCTCTCCACAAAACACACACTCACAGCCACCGCGAGAAGAAAGTCGAGTAGATGTGTGTAGCGCGATTTGCTCACCAACACACCCAACGAACTGACAGTTCGAATTCCACCACTTCTTTCCACTATCCGAATCCGATACGAAACGAGAAAGTACGACAGAGATGGCTAGCACGAATCGAGGATAGAGAGAGCGACCAAAATTCGTATTAGATTTTCCTTCCACTTTTTTTTTCTTTTTCGTTGAAATTATTATTTTTTCCTTTAATTTTTTTCTACTTGTTTTTTTTTTTTCGCTGACTTTTTCACGATTTATTTTCTTTCACAAAAAACCGTTTGATGGTGGAATTTAGGTGAGAGTTTCCAGCTGTTTAAGGGAAAATTAGACTTTTTTCCACTTTAAATTGACGTCTTTAATGTGAAACTTCACCGGCACCGAACACCGATGGGTGCCTACTTTGACAATCCGAAAACCGCACTCACTTCTGACAGATTTCGGCAAACTTTTGACAGTTTCTGCACTGGCACTGGTCGTTTCTATTTAAAGTTTTAATAAATTTCTATTGGAATTTATTTTTATTATTACTACACTCTCCTCAGGGAGAGGTGCACTCTGCAGTATGAATTGATTTTTTGGTCGAGATGTCTGCGTTAAAGGTACCGTTCATCACGAACACTATCACTCGACTGAAGTACGACGGACATGGCGCAGAAGATCCAACGGCGTAGTTTCACGAAAAACGGTTCGTCTGCTCGCGGCAAAACGAGATGGCGAATGAGTACGAATACAGCATTTGCGGGTAGACCCCGCCCATAAATTGAGTTAACCACCCGATGATTGGTGGACGAGGGGTGACGTCAAGCCGACGGCAGCCGAACAGTGCCGAAGTTGGCCGATTTTGTCCATTTTGTTTGTGTAACGAAGGGAAAACTCGTTTGCTGTTGCGGGCATTGACCGATGCGACGACGTGGCGGCGCTAGTATCGCGCCTTTGGGTAGATACACAGAAATCGGGTATCTCTGATGGATATTGAAAATTTTGTGTATTTTTCAGGGTGTGTTGCAGAAGCGAGCGAGGTGTATACACCACCAGCGGAGGAGTGAACGAGAGCCAAAGAGACGCTTACCCCGACCACTTTTGTTGCTGCTGTGATGTGAGTTGTTTTCGAAGGAATCATGCGATTCAATGGAGGCGAATTCTTCTTCTCTCCGTCTTTCGTGTGTTTTCGTGTTTTGCGTTTGTCGCTTTCGTATTTTCGTTGTACTGCAACTAATTTTAGTCGAACCATCAGAGACTTTTTGTGTAGAGTAGATTTTTTGTATATGTATGGATGGATTGAACTGAATTCGGCGACCAGCCTTGGCGTTTCGAAGGCTGATTTCATAAAAATAATTTTAATTGTTTATTGATTTCAAGTGAGTTGTAGCGGCGAGTTTTTTATGCGAGGTAAAATGTAGGAAGAATGTAAGAATGATTAGCGTGGTAGGTAAGGTGTAAGTATTAAACTTTCTAGCCGCAATTAAGCTCATATCGAATGGCTAAGCTCACCCTATCAAATTTCTACGGCAATTATGAATATGATGCAATTAACGGACGCTTTTAACGGACGAACGGACCTAATTACTGTACACTAATGGCGTTTGTATTTGCGACTGGTTCTTAAGAGGACAATCGCAAGCAAGTCGCAAGTACAGCGGTGAAATTTCAAATGACGATGTCCTATGTACCTATAACAAAAATTCCTGTTTTTAATTGACAAATGCTTAATCTTTATCGGATAAGGCCTTATCAACTCGACTCTTCTTTTGAATGCTTTAAGTCCAACAGTGTTTCCACTCCGACCGATACTGGGAAAAA
Organism: Neoascia interrupta; assembly: GCA_947623515.1. Taxonomy (NCBI): domain Eukaryota; kingdom Metazoa; phylum Arthropoda; class Insecta; order Diptera; family Syrphidae; genus Neoascia; species Neoascia interrupta. The sequence continues at coordinate 6,661,701 of OX392462.1, forward strand.
CTTAAGAATATCAGGTGCTTATCCACCATTTTCCCTTAATTTTGAAGTTCAATACCTGGTGAAAGAACTATAGAGAAGCGCATTGTACAGACTATATCCTTTTGTTCAAAATAATTCCCGTCCCTGATCGGGAAGAAATCATTGATCCCAGTAAAGCGAGAATTCCAGAATGAATTCACCCTTGAGTCCGAGACTAAAGGAGGACATTAAATCCTTTAACGAAAGTGAGTTTGGTATTGAAAAAATGAGGGAGTCTCATTTCAATATAAACCTACAAGCTTTCGTGTGAGCAAGGGCGGAACAGGATAGGACTTATTGGTTATTGAAATATTTTAGGCTGAAATTCGTCACATATTTCTAAGTTAATTTTACGAAATAGTTAGGCCTTTTTCATTCAAACACAACTTCTACAATAATTCAACGTCATCACACATTCACAATAGGAACTATACCCTTAATTTGTTTGCTTTAAATAACTTAATCACACCAAAAAAGCAAAAAATGAACTGTGACCAGAGCCGCGTCCATCCTGCTAAAGTTCCAGCACATTCTATGAGCTAAAAGCTAATTTGAGGGAGGATTTCCAGCATCTCAAATGGGGACGCTATTGCTAACTTTCGAATATTGGTATTCGAAATTCGAACTTGTCGTTGTCAGTTAGGCTGTTTCACATAAAGAGCGAGGGTCTCGGGCGAGCTGTCAAATGAGTTCCAATCAATCACAATACCGGCGTGATCGGTGTCTTGCTCGCCGGCCTTTTGAAAAAATTTAAAAACCCTCGCCAAGGCTGGCGAATATTCTGTCAATCGGTGTTGTGACTTTGTGAGTTATCTTATGACACGATGTTAAATAGACATTTTTTTCTTGAAGCTAATACTTGTTGTAAAATATAAACTATTTATCTGCAATAAAGTCGACACATTTTGGAAATGTGTTATATTTGGTCACTGTGCAGTCAAAACAGTCGTCGCGATTTCTCACTTTCATTGTGTATTAACAAGCGATTTCTCTGGTCTCGTGTTGTCGCTGCCGCTCTGGTTTGACGCTCTCGCGCTCAATGTGAAACGGCCAATACCTTTTCGAATGTGCGTTTTCGTGAAGTTTGTAAGTTCAGAGTCTCTTGTGATGTTTTCTCAATGTCTCAATACCTGGACCGAGCGCATTACCGCCTTTTAAAAAGATCTCATTTGATTGTCACTTCAGACTGTCAATGAGGAGGGATGTCCGTGGAGAAATGATTGTATTTTCAAATGGCGATGGTGGCGACGGCAAACTATACTGACAGACCTGCTTTACGACTACTTTGGCACATGTAGATAACAGACAGACAGATTTTGAGATATGTCACAAGTTATACAAATCTATCTAGGTACTTCGTTTTTGAGAACAGAGGTCAAATCGCTGTACAAAGCGTCCCGTGTCGCATCCGTTGTTTTGCAAACATGTTAGCCCACATTATTCATAATTCAACTCGCCCTAATAGTGCAAATCATGCCGCCAACTTGTTTCTCACTTTCTATCCCGAAAAATACTCAATCAACGTATTTTTACCTCTAACCTCGTCTGCCCATTGTGTTGTATCGGTTGCTTCTTGTTTACACCTATAGCAAAGTTTAAGATCCCGCTCCTAATATTTAGAACTGTTTGGCAGTATGAGAGAGGGGTAGTGCTGGGGTAGCGATTCCTTCGGATGTTGATTTCGCCACCGCGCGTCGTTATGGGCACCGAATGAATTCACCTCAACTGTGGAAATTGGATACGAGCTTTCACGAGCTGCAATGCTTTCATCCATCGCGTTGAATTCAAAAATTTGACCAGATTTTTGACAAACATAAGCATTTATATACTTCCAGATTGAAGCATGTCACCGCCGCGCCCTGCAGTGACCTATTATCATAGTTCTGAACCCAAAATAGTTCTGAAGATAAGTTTTTCTGCATTCGCCAAACCACTCGGCAAGCTTTTTTATCCGCCATCCAAGAGCGACCAAACAGTTTTTGGATACATTAAATCTTATCGAAATACTTTCACGAGCGACAGCTGTCGTCGTCTATCGGTCCCATCCAAAGATTAAAACCATCTTAAAATCAGCCAAGATTGCACACTGCTTTCTAAAAAGGGTCATTGAAAGATTGATTAACCATCAGCTGATACCTAGCATCGCGGAAGCGTCTTAATGACAGGCAATATGACTTTCGTAGAAGAAATTATACTACCAGGCGCAGATCCAGGGGGGGGGGATCAATTGGTGCAATCCCCCCCCCACCCCCTGAGCTACGGACTATGAAATAAAACAAGTGGGAAAGTGCAACAGTGCGTATGTAAAAATTTCAGTCGGTCTACGACGGATTTCAAAATACCTTACCTTACCTTTAAAGGAAACTGCCACGCCTCCAGAAAGCGGGCGGGATCTAAAAATATAACATGTTTAATAACATGTTTACAACACAAAATGTGTTTTAGCAAAAATACACACATTTTTTTAAGCCACGCCCACACAAGTGGGCGGAGGCACATACTTTATATACAAAAAAGTTAAAAAATGGTTATATCTACAACTTTTGTAATGCGATTTTTTGTCAAATTTCATATATCTACCTTTCATATCAATATTTATTATTGAAAAGCAGTAATTTTGTTAAGCTAAAATTCCTCAAAAAGGGGCGTGGTCAATGTAAAGACCAAAGTTTTTCTGCTACCTCAAAGGCAATTACAAGGTTATGTCATATACAAAAAATCCGTGCGCTAAAATTGTAAAAAAGTATTTTTAAAAATTAAAGATGGTCGCACATACAGGCGTGGCTGTGTGCGGATTCAACTTATTTTCAAATTTGATCAGAAGGACTGGATTTCCAGCTCACTCAACAATTTTCAGCTCTTAAACTTTAAATTTATGGCCTAAAAGCTGTTTACATACGGAAACGTACGGACATTGTTTTTCCTGACCAGCCTCTATAACCTGAAGTCAATGTTTGCATAAATATATTGAAGTTTGCGGCTAAAATGTATGCAAAAGTTTAATTTCTTAGTTCAAATTTAAGAACTTTGTGAAAGCGAGACCTGTAAAAATGGGCATGGCCAAAAGTTTTGTGTTAATAAAATCTAGAACCGAGTCTAGGGTACTTACCTCTTGTGTAACCTCTTGTTACCTCTAAATTTTATTTCCTAATCCTTCCCAAATGAGGCGTAGGGGCAGTCGAAATCCATTTTCTTCTAGAGTTCTGCCTCCAAGCGTGAGCGTTTTTTAAAACCTTGTATGAGAGTACAATAAAGTGTTTTCTACATTTTATATTGCGTAAAATTTTTCTTTTTTGGAACACAAATGTTTAATAAAATTCATTTCAAAATTTACTTATGAAACTGATGCCACGCTCACTAGGGGAGCCAACTTAATTTTTTTTTTTCTTTTAAATGTCTTAAAATCATTAGCAGATGTTAAATGTCGCAGATTATAGCTTTTGACTATGACGTCTTACATGTATTAAAAGGTAGTTTCACATTTAGACCGATTGCCGGCGTGTCTGCGGGATGGCTTGGAAAATATTAACATTTGGATTGTTTCGGAGTGCGTGGAGCATACGTATGGGGCAGCAAATTTCGGACCTTAAAATTAGTAATTTAAAGCTCATTCGGCTCGAAATTTGGTTTCGATCATAGTACCCTTAAGGCCTACCTACAATAGACTTAAATGGGCTTAAAATGTGCGAAATGTCTCATTACACGCAATTTGTATGCCACTACCATAAAAGCCGTTTGCTCTGTTTCGTTAAATCTTCGTTAACTTTTGCTCTCTTAAGTTTAGTCCCACTCAAGTGAGAGGTTAAGCAAGGAAATTTGACAGCTGGTTAGATACGCATAAATTTCATACGATTTCCGAAACGTTTGCTGAAGTCTATTATGGGCACCGTAAGCATTTGACAGAACTTGAGAACTTTTCGATGTATTTTGACATTAGGTTAACCCCACTTAAGTCTATTATGGATGGGGCTTTTAAGGTCTTAAGGCGCGTGTCCACTTGAAAGTAAAACTACTGTGAGTACAAAATAACAATATTAAACCAGAAATATCCCAGTTATGCTTCAATGCAAGGAAAAATTTAATTTTTTGGTTCAAAATCGATAATTTTGTAGATTCCGAAGGACATCTAGAATGCAGCCTAGTTTGCCTTAAGCGCTAAACTTTTTTTTTAATTCTTTTCTGAATAAGGCAATCAGGGAACATATTTTTCGCGATTAATCAAAACATTTTTGCATGCATAAAAAGTGAGGTTCGGAACAAAAATACTGAATAAAGGGCATTTAAATAATTACACTTTAAATGCCACATCACCCACTAGAAGAGGTTCATCGATTTTATTTTGCTTTTGTCGATCACTAGGCGATCCTGATAGCGAATTTGAGCCTATTATGATTCCTTTTAACTATGAAACCGTCAGAGCTATAGTTGCAAAATGCACATTTGGAACGATTTTGAGCGAGCGGATTTCAAAATCTTTTTAACAATATGTTGAAAAATTTATCAAGCCGGCCGGTCATCAAGAAAGCTGAGCTTAGAGTCAAAGCAAAGGTTTCAGCTTTTAATTCAGTGTTCTTTCCGACCCTCATCTGTGGTCATGAAATTTGGGTACTGACCGAAAGAATTAGATCGAAAGCTGCCGAAATGTGATTCCTGAGGTGCGTTCCTGGTGTTACTCTATGGGTAGAGTGAGAAACGTCAGTATTCGTGGAAATTTCAATGTTGAGCAGCTACTTCTCCGATTGGAGCGATCGATTCTTCGATGGTTTGGACAGGTTGTTCGCAAGCTCCCTGACAGACTTCCTAGACAGGTCATGCGAGCTCGTCGGATCAGGTAAAGAACCTCTCTGAGTCCCGCCTGGGGATTGTGCCGGAGTCTCTTGAGTTGGTGGCGGGGGATGGAGAACGATGGAAGGACCATTTAGCCAACCTCGCTGCACGACAGTTTTAAAGGATAAGCGGCATTCGAAAATGATGGTGATGATGATGTTGGTATAGTATGCAGGTACTTGCCAACGTACAAAATTTCACCTCTTGGAGGTCTACCATAATTATTTCACCGTGTTACAAACTTTTGGGCAAACTTAATACTGCCTATCCCTGAAAAAAAAATATTTAATGATATACCCGCTATCAGGATCCTAAAAATAATAAATTGGAAAATTAACAACAGGTGGCGATCATGACGTTCGTGAATTGTCAAAATCTGCAAGTCGCCTTTGGGAAACATTAACATTTATCTTATTTTAGGTATCTAGATATATGTAGATACATATATACTTAAACGTCTCAACTTAGGGGCTCGATAAATAACTCAAGAGCTATAAGGTCGGACCCGCTCTATTATCTATCTCTGGTCTGGTAATTGAAAAATGCAACCACTGAAAATTCTATTTTTTAATCAATCCACTAGTGCTTTCTCGCGCCGAAGTGGGCTACCTTACCCGAATTAAATTAGTCCTTCTTTGATTGCTTTTTAAAGAGAAAAGTTCTACATAAATAAGGTGTTTTGTGGTAAGTATTTACCGGGTAGAAAGGAATTTTTATAAGAATTTTTTTTTAGGCCAAACTTTTTCTACCCTCAGAATTCCTATTATCAACCTCAGAATAAAGCAAAAACTCAGACACAGTTCCAGTAAAAATAATAGAAATTGCAGTCGAAAGTCCTAATAGCTCCTATAGTCTGGTAGCACCTATCATTTATAGAGAAAATGCAGCTCAATTCTCGGAAAATTCATTTTTTGATAGAAAAGAATAAAAAATCAAGGAAAATGAAATGAGAACCTAGGGTAAAACAAACGTCCAGGATAATAGACACCGATCGCCGACCAAGAAGCCGCTCATTTTAAATAGACGCTGCTACATTTGTCCTTTTTGTTCGGTCAATGTGTGGGCGAAAGTTTTTTAATTATCTTAAAGGCAATACAGCAAGTAGTTATTGTTGACCGGAAATCGACATGCACAATTCGTATGTCGCATAGTAACTGAAATGTTATTTGAGGTTTAGGTAGCCATTTTTGTACATGAATGTCGGTAATGCACTAGAGAGCTTGTAGGACACAAGGTTGCTACAGACAGAACGCGGAGCAATCATGCAGGAAGTATCCCAAGAACATTCGCTCATAGCAGAAAACATTTGAAAGCGGAATACGATATTTTTGGTGCTGTGTACAGGTACGACGTACTGTACATATGTCTGTATGCTTTATTACGTGTCCTAAGCAAACAATTATCGAAAGGTTAATGAACGAAAAAGCACAATTGGTTCGGGTGGGTCAGAGAATGGGCGGCATAGGTAATCTGCCTTCTTTCGCATAAGCCAAAAGAATACAGAGTACCAGTGCTGCCCATTCTCTGACCCACGCGAGCCAATTCCAGACGATATATTGAATGGAAATGTGTTTCCCAGGTGTGAAAAGTTTAAGTACTACCTGGGATCTATGATCAATAACAAAGAAAAATGTGATGAAATCAATCATCGCGTTAGCGTAGAGTGGCTATGAAACTCCGACATCTCTTCTGTGATCGAAAAATGCCTCCTAAGCTAAAAGGAAGGCCTACACCTCAGTTGTACGTGCGCGCGCTCACATGGTACACAATTTTGGAAGCGCATAAGAAATATGAGAGCAAATTAACGGCAGCTGAGATGAAGATGCTTCGAATGCCAGCAGGAGTAACAAAGCGAGATAGAATAAAAAGTACGAAGATCTGAGAACCTATCTTCAGGAGCACGACCGGCTCAGTTGGTATTGCCATGTTCAAAGGAGAGATCCTACGAACCCTGTCGAAAAGGCAATGTCAATAAACGTCCCAGCGCAATCGCGAAAGAAAGGAATGCCTAAACATTCATGGATCGCACAAATGCAACGACAACAGCATTTATTTGGCCTCAGTGACGAAGAGATCCACAACTGGGTGGCCTGCCGGTATATTCTGAGGTCAAAACTGCGTACCGCACAAGCGGACCATTATAGAAATGAGGAAGGAGGTTATGATCCATTACTTCAGATCATAACCTCGCGCCTGAAAGAAAAAGAAGACATATTTATGCGTCCTTATGGTACCTACCTCTAATAGGGGACATTTCTATGACTTTTGGCGAAAAACTAAAAAAAAAGGTTGAAATTTTTGCGACTTTGCAGGTGAAGCCATGTCTGTGGGAAGTAGAAAAGTCTAAAATCCGATTCGCATTCCGAAAACCATATAGAACCAGCGAAAACAAATATTTTTTTATTGTTGTTCCTTTCCATTTGACTGGAGTATATGTATTGTAAAATAACTAAAAAAAACTTAGCCCTATTCTAAACTATCGGCTGATGCATCTTATTTGCAGGGCTGCCAACAATCTATTGCACAAAGGGCGGCAAATTAAAATCTTGTAGATATATGTACTAATTTTGGGACAACCTTTTAAACTTCGTGCGGCTAAAGAATTCATTTTTCACTGTGCTGTAGACTGTCGCACATAGACTTTTGCTTCGAGAATAGTTCCTAGCTTAAGTCCTCAGTCCACCGAGTTACTGGCGCCATTTAACCGCATGCAACTTTTTGTAATATTTTTATTCTTTGTGCTGAAAGAATTTCTCCTGATGTAAACTTTGACATGACAAATTCTTACTTGCAGCTCATGCGTCAAGGTTGGTCTTTAAGGAAAATGTAGGGTTTTTTTTGCCATATGGCAACACCTTTTTTCCCCTATAAGATTTTTACTGTGTGTATTTAAAAATCGGAGTCTACTCCAATAATTCAAAATTTCAAAAAAACTTTTGAGGTTGCATTGCCAAAAGGCATGACCCATATCCAAACCGGGCGGATGACATAATGTTGACGGACATTATTCGTTTTAATGTAAATGGTCATAAATCGTAATGTATTATTAATGATACTTTATGTTTGCCCGAGAATTTCAGTTTCAAATTAATTTTATATTTCCTGTTCTTTTTTTTCATTCACAAACTTCGTCGGAGGGGTTTAACCCCCGAAACCCCCCTGCGTTCGCCCCTGATTTATATTAATAGGCAAAACTTTTCTGATCACCATTTTTACAGACTTAGACCCTTAAAAAAAGTAATGATACAAATCTAGGTCTACCAAATAATGAAAGGTGAAGTTCCGTGCATAACAGCTTCGAATCAAACGTAAATGTAAGAGAACGATTCTAACCAGTTTTGCTGTTTGATTTTCAACAGAATTTAACATTAGTGTCCAAATTAGGAGGAGTTCTCTTTGGCTACAAAGAGTAGGTAATGTTAATATTCAAAACACTTACTGGGCTCTTGGTTACATTTTTTTATTATTATTTCTGCGACCTCAATGTTCTGACCTGCCAACCCAATGCAGTCAACAGATTAATAAAAAAAATCCACAATTTATTTTCTATAAGAATGTTTTGTGTAAATTTTAATTGGAACATAGATATGTGCATTCATTATAAAATTCTGCCTTTAACTGTTAAAAAAATACCCCATAAAAACTTGCAAAGTTTAGGTATACTTCATAGCATAGGCCTGATATTCATAGCCTACTCATAAAATGTAGCCAATATTTTCAAAGGCTTGCTTCGTGGAACATTCAGTCCCACAGTCCAATAAGTGTAATATAATAAAATCCAAACAATTTATTACAGGTCTGCCTGAAAATCAACAAAATCTCATTTCGTGAGCAAATGGGCAATTACGCTCGTGGCATTAGAGGCTAGGCACATCACTCGAATACTAAAACAGCACAAATTGAATTAATAAAATTGGCTTTATTACTGTTTTGATGGGTTTGGTCATAATAACGTTTCGGTTTGTGTATATGGGCAAAGTGTAATTTATCTAAGAGTTGCACCAACTGCGTGCTGATGCCGGTTAGAGTAGATTGTGATTCGTTCGCCATTTGACTTTTTATGTGCTTATTGATTGCAACTTTTACGTGTGCCATTCACCGTTAACACCTGGTGTTAAAGGGTCTTTAAATAATTTATGTACCTACCAATAGGCATGTTGAATCGTCGAATAGATTTTGCTTTTAATGGAGGTCATAGGATTTACCAAAATGACTTTAATCATTTCAAAAACCATTGAATTGTACCTAGGTATCTATACATTACATATACCTGTTATGAAATATGTATGCCTACAAATCGGATTTTCTGTACCTATGTAACAACGATTTGTACAATGTTTGATAACCAGAAAACGTGAGAAAACCTGCAATGAGCATTTTTATGCAGAGGTTACAGTCCATTCATTTCAAACGAAATATTTTCCACCCTATCCCATATTTTTATTTTTATTGTTTATCATACAACATGTTTATAGGTCCGCGTCCAGAAATGGAACGTGGCAGGTATAGCTCGAGATATCTTTGTATATTGTCCTTTCACTTGCACGCAGTGCTGCCAGACTTTTCGCTTAACAATTCCCTTTTGTTTTCATCAAAAATATTTTTTTCTTCTTTTTAAGACTGAGTTTTTCCCTAATTTTTCCTCTGTTTTTTATGTAAAAATTACAAACAACTCCAAAAATTTAACAAGCTTTTTTGAGCAAACGAACGATTTTTCTTAACAAAACTTAAATATTTCATAAGAAACATAAACAAAAAATAAATACTATTACTATTCATTTATACCAAAAACACCATTTATTCTTTGTCACCTCCCACACAAAACACGACCCCAAAAAGCCAAAGCAGCAATTTTAAGGCAAATAGAAAAAACCAAAGGAAATACAAAACTGGGGGAAGAACAAAAACAAAGCAAGCAAGAGCGAAGAATATATATGAGTTCCATTTGACTTTGTTTCTGACTGCATAGGTATGTGATGAGTCCTTCGACTTCCCTTTGCGAACAGGGACGTCCGGCACTCGAACAAACCGGGTAGGCATTAAGACTCAGATTTATTTGTCTTGCATTTTGATATAATAATATTATTGCACCATAATACGAATCGCATAGTATGAATGTATGGTTCAAAGCAGCTCTTACTACGTCAAGAAGAAACTTTGATACTTTTTTATCGTTACTTATTACTTTTCGTTTTGCTGTCAAAATATCAACAACTCCTGCAACATCCATTTAGATCCTTACCTATATTTTTTAGGTTTGTACCTACTAACTTTGAAAAATGCATAACCCTGACAGCTTCGCACAAAAATTACTAAAACAACAAGAACTAAAAAGGCTTAAAGCAAAAATAATTCTATATTCTTTCCTTTATCATCTTCCCCTTCATTTTTGTCCTCTTTCTTATCAGAATATTATGCACAGGCACAAACAACCACAGCCACCCAAAAAGTTTTCAACTTTGAAGCCAGTTCAAAATAAACAGACGATTAGACATTTTCAATTATGTCTACCTTTCCCATGCAAAAATCCAAAAAATGAGTGATGTCGCATATCGCTGTTCCTGCTGTATCTATACCTACAGTTGGACAAAAACGAAGACAGTATCTTCGGAGATATTCGTTTTCCGATCGTTGTCCGCAGTGACGACACAACACACATTTTCTGCCTTGCGCTGTCACTTTCGTGCGTGGTGAAAATGTATCATGCAAGATTCAAACGGCATAAAAAATGTGGTGTGTTTGTGTATGGTTGCTTGGTATATTTCTTTCATGTAACAAATTTATCGGTGCATTTTGTTCAATTCAATTGCAATTAATGGAATGGATTAATGGAATGAAAGTGCAAATGGTAAGGCATAAGTATTTTGAGCTTTGTCTGTTTAAATAGAAAAGAAATTTTTCAGCAAACCTGCAAGATTTTAAGCGTTTCTCTGTTGTACCATTAATTAAGCCCCGCTATCATTTTTCTTCAAATCTTTATTGTTTGTGTCTGAGATTTTTTCGAACTACTATGGCTATTTTTTCCTAATAGCCTGAGCACAGAATATTTTATATTTTTTAATATGTTGTATGTTTTATTATAAAATATATTTTATATATATACATTATACAACATACATATTAAAAAAAATATTATTATTTAATATATTTATGTTTAATAAATGCTACTTTTTTCACCATCAAAATTCCAATCCGATATGTGTGGATAAAAAAACTGCTAAAAAAGAACGCATAGGTTCTCATTTTCTTTCCGGACTTATGAGTGTACCAAATTTTATCTTTCTACGACTAACCGTTCAATGGTTAAACAGGTAGACAACGGACGGACAACGCAACGGTATATAAGGTCTTTTTCCATTTTTGGACGGACGGAATAATTTTAACGTCAAAAAGTAGAAAAATGTCATTAAAAGTTTTTTTTAGACATCTGTCCTAAGCTACCCTGGGGGTTCTGGGGTTGCTAGTCCCCAATTGAGCTCCTCCCCAGGTGGCGGATATGGGAATGCTCACCGGATATGTTGGGAACCCAGGAATGGATAGACCCGGGGCGGACAAAAACCCGCAACAAATAAAAAATACAGGAGTGTCTGTCTCAAAATGAGCGGCTCCCTGGTCGGCATCTGTTATCCAGGTTAGGGACGGACGAATATTTAACAGCTCTTTCTCTTACAATATGCAAATATGTATAGAATTGACAACATACATATTTGCATTTATGAAATACCTCCTCTGCTAGTTATATTATTGCTCTTTGCCGTAAAGGCATAACACTTATGCGAGGGTAAGCTTTGGTGTTTCAGTGCAGAGTTTTCATATTCCGTACTGGCTCATTCCGTACTAGCATTGCGCGTTGGATTGGGAATTACTTTTCGTTTCTATCTTTTTTATCCTCAAAACTTTCCGCTCGCGATATGCTACACATTTTAAAGGTAGTCATAAGCCCTTGTTCGCGAGTTAGTTACAAAAAACAAAATGGAATTTGGCATCATCTCAATATATTAAAATTGGTCTGCCATCGAAAAACCGTTATTTAACTTTGTCGGACTTCACTTGGCGGTACAACGTGCTACTCGCGGATCACGTTTAAAATAGTACACGACTCAAAACGTTTTTTATACCCGACCCAGGGTATACTATTTTTAATACATAATTTGTAACAAAGGGAAATAATCATCGCAGACCCCTAAAACCTTTTAGGGCCAGTTTTTCAGTACGAGATCATCCGAGTTTCAGAGTTAAACTGAGATTAACCCCAGAAATGAGTTTTTCAGTGAATTTGTGTCTAGGGTTAATCTCGGCTTAACTCGCCAAATTTGGTAAGTAAATCTCGGATCAACTCCGGAGATCAGTATGAACTTGTTTGAGTGATTTTTCTGTGTTCAAAGAGAATAGATTCGCGTGTTTCTGTGAAAAATGACATCTGGCAATAAGTCGAACTTTTTTTCCTGTGTTTTTCTATGTGAAGTGAGAGTTGGGAGAGGCAATAATTTCGAGAGTCAAAGATTTTGACAACTTAGTTTACGGAGTTAGTTCTGCACTGAAAAACTGATCGCTGGGTCAATTCCAGAATTATTTCGTTATGGGATTAACAGATCTAGGTCTAGGCTGGGCTTGACTCGGCTCCGGCACCCTTAACAGGCCCTTAGAGATATGATCGAGACCGACAGGTGAATCGATTAATAAATGTCCGTCCGTCCGTCTGTATGTGTGAAGATTTTAGGTCTTCAAAATCATGCTAGAGAGCTAAAAGCTTGGTACACGTATTGGTTCTTCTGTTGCAAAGACCAAAAGTGTGAAAATTGACTCAATCCGTCTACGGCCACGTTCACTATTGGCTTCAATGTGAGACAACGGAATATTTCACATTTTCTTTAAAAATACTTTTTGGTCAAGTTTCACAAGTTTAACAAATTTTGGTTCTGAGCAATAATGACCTAGGACCCTTAACGAGGCAAAAGGGGGTGTTTTTTAAGGGGCGTTTTTAGGAAAAAACGGTCTTTTTTTGAAATAATTTTCGCTTTCACCGTATTTCATCATGATTCTAACAAAATAACAATTAATTGATTTTAGTTTTCAGCCCATGCCCACTTTTGGGGGCATGGCCTATACAAATAATATAAGAATTTAGGCCAAAAAACCTTAGGATTTGGTGTAACACGGTATATAGGGTCGGGTGTATAGAAGTTTGTCACAGACGAACTCTTTCACTTTCTAACTTGTTTTACGTTTTACTTCTAACTTGTTTTCAAATTACGCTTGGCGGTGACCGCTAAAAAATACCTTTTTTCCTCTAGACAGAATAAAATTCGACACCCTGTCTATCTTCGAAGATGGTTGAGTCTTTGAAATGTTCACCTTTAAGTATGGGAGACCTCATTTTTATGTAAAATAATTTACTCTTTTAATTTGTTGGATGTGTTGTTATGACGTACCTTAAGTTCGTTGAATTTTTGGTCGTTGCAAAAATTCATAAAATTCAAATGCACAAAAATTCATTTGTCTGCCACATACATTGAGTTTCTTACATGTTTTGCTTCTTTTTTAACCCAATTAAAATTGGGAGCTCGGACTATTTGCTTAAGTCTTGCTGAATACTGTGAGACTTTCATGAAATACTATCCTACGTGTTGAGAAATCCAAACATCTGAGACATACCTTGGTAGCTACCTACCGATATACGTTTTCCTATTATAAGTTTACTCAAGTCTGCTCAAGTCATGGGCAGAACTTGAGTGGGTTTTTGTTGCAGGTAGTTTGACACTAGATTTACATTATGTAGCTTACGCATACTTTGGGTTAGTAGCCCTTGCTTAGGACGCCACCTGGCTTTCAAAAATTGCTTCAAGTTCAATATTAAATGCACCTACATGTAGGTAGGTTAGATATAATAATGAATTCCTAATTTTTAGGTAGGTACATAGGTCCCATATGCAGGAAAATATATACCTAACCTATACATAAAGTGACAAGGTACCTATGTAGTAGGTAGTGTAGGTTGGTAGTATCGTCATGAAGGTATAACCTTCGTGCATCCACCATTTTGCGGTTGTAATTCCAAGCCAAGAACATATCCGTTGATCCAAAGTGCAACGAGTCGTTAGTTCCTTGTTATAATAAATGCGAGCCTTACTATATACCTAGAAGATACCTACTATTCACTCATTTCAGGGGTGACTTTTGTTAACCTTTCATCCCTTGCTGGCGCTTATATAAACATTAGGTTGTACCTATACTGTATTCCTAACAACCTTCGTGGGTAGGTAGGTATTTAACTGTAAATGCATTTAGCAATTAGGTACATATAGGTATGATGCATGATTGCTGATAAGCACATTATCTATCTCATCAACCTACCTAGGTATAATAAACTTAACACTTTGTAGGTACACCTTCTTACCTACCTTCTACCTATAATCTGCGGTCCCACCCAAATTAACATGCCTACTCTGCCTACCTAACTACAAACCTTGGCGAATCTATTTTTGGTGCATAAATTCGCCTGATTCAAACAGAGAAAAAATTCTGTTTTAAATTAATTCACGCATCACACGAACTGAAAAATTTAAACAATTCCCATGATCAAACAAACATTTGAAAAATTTTCGAACCCAAATACAGCAGCAGCACAAAATGTGTTCGTGTCAAAAACATGCACACTCGTATTTACTTAGGTATAGGAACACACATTCTTACTACAGCCAAACGCACGTTTCAAATAGCAATTACAATATTATGTGATGGAAACAGCCCTCATTTGAAAGGCTCAACACCCAAGGGCCAAAAGGGCTCATACCATAGACGTGAATTGGATTTGTATGGGTGGATTTATGTACATATTCACACAAACACGATATTTTAAAATGCCGAGGGAAGCGTTTTCGAATATCATTTTGTTTGCTTACTTGAACACAGGGTGAACCAAAAGAAACATAAGAGTCTTATAACAAAAATGTACCTATGTATATCTTCGCACACGTTTCGAAGGCAAAAATAAATGGACAAGAGAAGAAAAATGTAAAAAAATCTTCCAACACGACGGCCATGAACATAATAATTAGAAAGTTTAAAAATATTTAAACTTTCTCCCGCAAGTGTTATGCCTTTACAAGAAGAAAGCAATACTGTTACAATAATGTAGTCAACTTAAATGTTATTCAGTTTATTTTACGTTTGGGAGATTAAGAAGACAGACTGAAGTGTCTTTGGTGCATAGCTCCTAACTTTCTCGGGTCACGGATAAGAAGTTTGTTCTAATTCACCTCGAGCTGTTGCACCACTCTATTTATTTATTTTAAATGAGCACCCATTAAAGATTAATCCCTGTAATCGCATTAAAGAACTCTGAAGAAGATTGTCAATTACAGCTGTTCATGGAATTTCCAAAATAAGTGTCAAAATGCCCAAATCGAGAGAGAAGAAACAGGTGAGTAAGAGCAAGTGTTCGTCAGTAACGAACTTCTTGTTTAATATTTGTCATGTAGTTTTTTTTTATTGGGACTAAATTTTCCGAGAGTGGACAAATTCAATGGTGGGGGCGGTCTAATTTTTGCCTTAATAAAGGCTTCTTGCCTATATTGCTTGGTACCAAAATTTGGCTTCCTACGCCTTGTCTAACTTGACCAAAAGGCATTTTGAAAGAAAATGACAAATAGAGGTTGTCTTATATTGAAGCCAGTAGTGGGCGTGGCCGTCGTCAGCTTTTACCAATTTTAAGACATTGTCTGTGCAACTGAAGAACCAAACCGTGCACAAATTTTCGGACGGATAGGCGGACATGGCTTAATCAATTCACCTGTCCGTCTCGATCATATCTCTAGACGTCTTAGGGGTCGATGTTGATTATTTCACTGTGTTACACACTATGCATTAAAATAAATATACCATGGGTCGAGTAAAAAAATGCAACCTTCAAAAAAATTATTAAAATTTAAACAGCATGAAAGTTTGTGTAACTTTACGTGGCGTGTGTAAATTTCGACCCGAAGTCATAGCGGGAAGTTACGAACTTTGTTTTCCGCTTCGTTTTAGTTTATCAGGTTTTTATGCTTTTAACTGAATACCCCTATTGTATATAACTTTTCTGTTGAATGTTATATTCTTCACTGTTCGCAGCTATATTGCGTTGTGTGAAGCGTCTCTGACCTGAAAGATATGTTCTTATACATTTGTACCTCAAGTTAAAACATTAATTGTTCCTTTTTAACGCTTATTCTATTCTGAGGTTATTAAAAAATAATTCATAATGTAGGCGTATTGTAACATTTTGTATTGTAATGTAAAAATATTCTACGGGATGAACTAGCTTAACAGGATTGGAAGCTCAGCAGGAAACTTCGATCACCCAGAGCTCGTCTGTTCCTTCTTTCTGCTCATGTTGGGAAATGCTAATGTATTAATATCTCAAGCTGCCCGGATAAGAAACCTCTTAAATTTTTATATCCCATCCCATAGGATAAGAGGTATATTAAGTTTGCCACATAGTTTGTAACACGGTGAAATAATAATAGTAGACCTTCAAGACCTTAAGCCAAGTCTGTCTGTCCGTCGGTCCATCTGTATGTAACATGTTTTTAGGCCTTAAATTTGGAGCAAGGGAGCTAAAATTTCGAACGTACGCTCATGTCATACGAAGCAGTTCAAATGTCAAAGTTTTTGAAATCAACCCACAGAGCTTATCAGTCTAATTAAGCAACTAGAATTAAGGTTGTTGCGAAAAGTTGTGTTCAACGTGTTTTTAAACTGTCTCGCAAGCATTTAACGTTACTAGAAAAAACTGATGTAAGCATTTGCATTATCTCAGTTTTGTTTTGAGTTTAAAAGCTATATTTTATTTTACCTTGTTTTACTATGATAGAAATGTGTTCTTTAATAACTTTGAGTTTTTAAAGGAAATTTTCTTTAGTCTGTTAGCATGGAGACTGGGGTCTGCCTATTTGTTGTTAAGTTACTGGTAAAGCATTAAATGAATTAAAAAGAAAATGTAGTAAGATGCCTGCGCATAATGGGCTAATAGCCCCTTTTCGAAGTCTTATAAGTAATAAAATAGCAAGAAATAACAATAACATCAGCATTTTACAATGTAGGATAGGATGGGGTATGCAACGGTCCGTTTAACGGACTGTAGCTTCTGTATACACACTGTTGCACTTACTCACTGGTTTTTAAAACTCAAGCATAAATAACTGAATAATTAGATATTCAACTTGAGTCCCTCTTGCCCCCCAACACCCAGGGTATATTACGTTTAATATATCTTAGGATCCCCTTAAGACATTTTAGAGATATGATCGGGACCGACAGGTGAATTGATTAAGCCATGTCCGTCCGTCTGTCTGCCTGCCCGTCTGTCCGTATTTGTAAAGTTTTTAGGTGTTTAAAATTGAACTAGGGCACTCAAACTTGAAGAAGTGTGACAATTGGTTAAATCCGCCAACGGCCACGCCCACTACTAGCTTCAATGTAAGACAACAAAAAAATAATTTTTATTCGAAAATATTGAATCGATGTCACTCCCAAGAGCAGACTTAGTGATTTTATTTTACTTTTTTATATTTTATAATGACCCAGCGGATGATAAATGTCAAATTTCAATATTTTTAAAACGTCTTACAGTCTTGAAAGCTCTGAAGGTATTTGCACATTTACATCTATAGCGTGCGTTTCTGCGTTCGGATTTAAAAAAATGAAAAAAAAAATGTGCTGCTTTGGTTATTAGAGAGCTTATGTACAAAATTTTAGCTTCCTTGCTCGAAATTTGAGCTACAATAACATGTGACATAGAGACAGACGGACATGGCTTATTCGATATAGATTTCGGTATTGATCATATAGGTATATGCCCTTAAGGTTCTAGGTGTCTACCATAATTCTTAAATAGTTTTGCAAACTGTGTGACATACTTCAACGCCCATGGGATGGAAGTTTTTGCCATAAACAGGCAAGGAAGCTTGAATTGTTCTCAAATATAACTTTTAACAATAACACTCAAACTATAACACGTAGGACTACCATTTCACACAGAAAAAAACAGGCGAAGAAGTTCGCACTGTTCTCCAGAGTTTGATCCAGGATTAACCCATCGAAATAGCCAATTGCATTCCGCACCTAAAGACTTTCAACCGTAATACTCGTCAAAGATCGAATGCACATTACCATCAGTTTACCCTCGAGCCCACTTTCGGACGTACAGTCAAGTTTAGAAGTTCTTCCACGTTCAGAATGTCCTCCCACGTTCAGAATGTTCTCCCAGAACGTTCAGAATGTTCTCTCACGTTCAGTCTTTCCGTCTCGTTACAACCTGCAATTGATTCAAAACAAGATTGCATCGGTACCTCTCCTCCTTTTCCTCTCTTTCTCCGCTCGTGAGATGTGTAACATTAAACGGGGTAGCCAATCCCTCAATTCGCGAGTGAATTATAAAAAATAAACCCACCAAATTCGGCGGGTTAGGCCGCGGTCCACCACTACTCATATTATGGTAGACTTATGTTATAGGTATCTGTGTGTACCTATAACATATAAATTTGCTCTGAGCATTTAATTGGGCTCAGTGATAAAGTGATCCGGAACAGGGTGGCCTGCATGTCTATAGCGGACTATAAATGCATTAAGGTCACTCGTAGCTTAAGGTGTGCTACGAGTGACCTTAATAAAATGAACACTCGTAGCACACCTTCCTGCCTACCTACCTTCCCATTTAAATTTAACTATTCCTCTAGCTAACTTCTATATTCAGCATATGAAAAGTGTAAATGAAAAACTTTTTGTTACACCCTGTTGTGCTCATTAATATGAAACGAAAAACAATCTCCAAAGTATGGAAAAAAGTGAAACAACAACAAAAACACACACATTTAATTCACAGCGCAGCAAAAGCAAAGCAAGAGCAACACTGCTTCATCATTATTATCTACATCGTGCACTTCTATTGCCTCTATTCCCCTACCAAAGTCTTGTAGATACAAAAATATCTACACCGTCTATATACTATAGGCACACAAACACACAACCAGATAAATGTGTTCGAAAAAGCATTTCATTTAAAATAGAAATACCAACAACAAGCTGAAAAAAAAAAACGATATGCTTCAAGGAAACATGTTTGTTCCAAAAAGGGATGGCATTCCGACCATCATCGGACCGTTTTCGTCCCTTTGCTGGATGCCTGACGGAGTATCAACAAAACGTTTGCTTGGGCTAAGGCGAGGCCCCCTTGCCCTTGCAGGCATTCTGTTTCTGTTGTACGACAAACATCCGTTCGGCACTGCTGCTGCTGCCCTTGCCGTACCCATACCGTAGTCGTCATCATTTGCTGTTTTCTCTTCTTGTTGGGAATATCTGCAACGTGTAGATACGTAGATACTTGTACGTAACTTTGTATCTACACACAGCCAAATGGGGCTGCGAGCTGGCTCGTCCGGTCTTGCGGAGTCGGTACGTGTGTGTATGTATGCATCTGTGGTTCGGTTCAACACCAGTGAGCTAGTGCCGTGCCGTGTGGTAGTCGGCTGCGGCTCGGCTCTGTTCCATTATTAAATTTATCTACTGTCGCCGGTTTATGTGAAACTCGATTATCGCTCGTTTATGTACTTCGGTAGACGTTTGCTAATGCTGTAGCTGCGGTAGCATAGCATAGTAAGCACGAGGATTTCCATTTATGTAAGCTTACGGCTTTGGCCGACAGATGGCGCAGCTTAGACGAAATCGAAATTATGTTACAGCCGCCGAGATTATGTTGAATGCTTTTTAGCTACTCGTATTTTTGGCAGTCACGTGACCGCTAAGAAAAAGATACAAAAAGTACACGTCACAACATGGATTCAATGAGGGGCTGGGGTGTGTGGGAAGAGCCTTAAAGAAATGAAAACGGTGACAATGGGAAAATTCCCTTTTGATGGGCTTTTCTTCGTGGTTGCAGTTTTTGCGCGTCGCTTTCGACCCGGATTTTGCATTCACAGAGCGAAACATAATTTTCCTAATAACTTCGTTGAAAGCTGAGTGCTGATTGCTGTTTTCCTCGCATATTTGCCAGGAAAGGAGCACACCCAGACGCGACGGCCTTTGTTGGCTAAATGGACTTGCGGTGGGCGAATAATGTCCTTTGTAAAATGACATTTGAATAAAGGGGTAGATGGGCACAGGCAGTGGCAGTAGGTAGCCGTGTTGTCACGGGTCTGACCACACCAGACTTCCAACGCGACGTTATGGTAATGGTAATGAAAATGAAGTCGTTGGTGGCTTTGAATGGACACCTCTTTGAAAGTGAAAACAATGGTAACGTCACTCGACGAAAGAGGGTTGTTTTTAGAAATTCCCTTTTTAATTGGATGATACATTAAAGCAGTTCACAATGATTATCGGAGGAAGGTACAATAAACACTAGGAAAGCTCTGTGCATATAGGAAGGATAAGGACTTTTTTTTGTAAGGGTAGGTAGGCATGTAGATACCTATGTATGTACACAGTCAGACAAGTACATACCTATGTAGGTACGGAGTCAAAAATATATAATGAAGGCATCCCAGACAGTAATTTATGTTTGTAATTGTAAATGACGTTTGTTGGTTTGTGTCACAGATATATGTGCTTGCGGAAAGCAGCAAAAGATGGCGCTGTCGTTTTAAGAAGTAGGTAGGTATGTTTGTAAGAATAGGCCGGATTGGACGAGGATATGGTAGGTTCTGATAGTCTATATAGGTATAGGTATAAAACAAAGTCGTGTGTGTTACAATTATTATAACTTAAGAACGGCCGAACCGATTTTAATGAATTTTTGATTGTTGCATACGTCTCCACCCAGAATAGGTTGTAGGCTATTAAAATTTAAGAAAAGTTCATGGACAAAAATAAACAGTAAATTTTCACCTGTAGGTATATAAAAATTAAACAAAGTGTACAGCCTGTCAGTAAATAAAATGGAAATCGGAAAATTTTTTTGTTTCGTGTTTGTATTTCAAATAAAGAGACGCTCGAAGCTCGATGCAGTGAAGTAACAAAAGCCTGGGATGGGATTGTACCAACCAAAGTTGACAGTTTTTCAAGACTTCAATCTAGCCGGAATGACGTTGGACTCATTGCATCTAGAAAATGCCCACGGCGTTTTTGTTCAGAAAAAGTGTGTTTATTATATACATATGTATGTATGTACATATGTAGGTATTACGTATGTATGTATGTACATACAATGCAGACTTTTTTTACTTTTGAGAGTGGTCTATATAAAATGTTGTGGCGTCGCTATACTTATGTATGTATGCATACTGGATAGTTCGCTATATCGAGCGTCTACTGTATTGTGAATGGTACACTTGGTATACCAAAATGAGCCCATGGCGATTGCTAAAGATCGTAGGGGATAGTAGTTACGTAATATTAAAAATTTGTAGTTAATTTTCAATTTTTTATACACTATCCATGGAAGGTATAATAACGTTAAATGTAAGCTTTGTAACGCATTGAAATAATCACCGTAAATTCCTTAGATCTTTAGATATAAATTAAAATCACGGCCTTTTTACTTCGACATGCCGTTTGCAAATTTTGGTTATACCTCCTATCGCAACATTGGCTGTCAGCCCTTAGAGTATTTTAATTTATTAATTTTCTGTGCCCCAAATTTCTGTCTTACGTTTTATTAACTGACAGGCTGTATACTTTGTTTAATTTAAATATATAGATGGAAATTTATGATGCGTGGGGTGCCGTGGCGTAGTGGTTAGTGTGTGTGCTTACTACGCCGGAGGTCTGGGTTCGAATCCTGCCATCGTCACCTGAAAAAAGACTTGTTCTTTTTCACGGTCCCCACCTCCGCGAGGGTCTGACAAGCCCTCCGAGAGTATCATTTGTCTTGAAAAACTTCTCAGAGTGCCGTTCGGATTCGGCAAAAAATTGTAGGTCCCCTTGTATGTGAAGATATTAACACACACAGCATACATTGTTGAGAAGTTGGCCCTGGTTCACCTCGAGCTGTTGCGCCACTCTATTTATTTTATTTAGATGGGAATTTGATGTTAATTTTAGTCCATGAACTTTTCTTAATTTTTAATAGCTTTTAACCTATTCCGGGTGGAAGCGAATGCAAAAATTAAAAAATCAAATCGGTTCAGCCGTTCTTGAGTTAAAATAAGTCTATTAATTTTTGGACTAGCTAGCCAAAAAAAATTAACGAAAACCTAACGGAATCGAGGAATTTTCTATTATGGTCGTGGCATATAC
Organism: Neoascia interrupta; assembly: GCA_947623515.1. NCBI lineage: Eukaryota > Metazoa > Arthropoda > Insecta > Diptera > Syrphidae > Neoascia > Neoascia interrupta. The sequence continues at coordinate 6,683,760 of OX392462.1, forward strand.
GAATTGTGTGTAATGGTACATTTATAAATGCCGACTGAAGCTCATCTAAGTCTCTTATGGATTGGTTGAGGTTAAATTTGGTAGTTGGGCTGAGAGTAAAATTAAGTTAGAAAGTTAGAAAATTATTTGTGTCTGCCCACAGACACGCCAACTACAACCCTGTGTTCGACCACCTCTATTAAAAAAGGTTCTGCTGTTTATCTGTGTTGTTATAACAATTACTCCAGTTAATTTGCGAGGGGGGGTGTTAAACTTCCGGCCACTATCAGATTTGCTCTACTACAGGTTTTTTGGGATGCTAATCACGAATTTCTGAGTTTTTTTCTCAAGAAATCGGGGCTTTACCCTTAAAACACCAAAAAAAACCCCTAAGGAAGGTATAAAACCAAAGCCGAAAATAAGTCTCGCCAAGGCTCGATAACGGCAGCACCAGGTACTTTTGATGATCCTTATTTTGTTTTGTCCGAATTGAGTTAGGGAAGAGAAAAAATTGAAAAGAATCGAAAACAAGTATGTAAGTGCAAGAGTTCGTCTGTAACGAACTTCTAAATACCCGATCCTCTTTAGCCATTAACACCAAATTTAAAATTTTTTGGTCTGTTTCATATACTGAATGTCAATTATTTGTATTGGCCACGCCACTAAAAAAGGGCGTAGGCTGAAAATTAAAATCAATTAACTGTGATTCCAAATCACGAGAAAATGCAATAAAAGCGAATATTAATACTTAAAAAACAGTTTATTTCCCAAAAATGCCCCCTAAAAGTGGGCGGAGCTCAATGCTTTCTATGCAACAAACTTAGCAAATGGTCATATCTTTAATATTTGTCATAGAATTTTTTTTTCAATTTAGAATGAATTTCCCGAGAAATCAGGTTTTCAAAGATTTCAGATCTTAAAAGAGTTCTAGTTTTGTTTCTAGTCCAAGTTTTGTCTAATTAAAGGCTTCTGATCGATATTTCTCTCCACCAAAATTTGAGTTCATATTGTTTGTCTATCTTGACCAAAAGGCATTTTGAAATAAAGTTAAATTTGAGGTTGTCTGACATTCAAGCCAATTGTGGGCCTGGCTGTGGGCATATCTTCTCAATTTTCATACTTTGTCTGTTCAATGAGAACCAAGCCACGCTGCAAGTTTCAGTTTCCTAGCTCAATTTTAAAGACCTCAAAACTGCATACATATGGACAGACGGACAGACGGACGGACCGACGGACGGACGGACATGCTTAATCGACTTACCTGTCGGTCACGAGCATATCTCTAAAAGGTCTTAGGGGTCTACGGTGATAATTTCACTGTGTTACAAACTATGCATTCAAATTAATACTCCCTCGGTTGGGTATAAAAAGCAAAAAAAATCTGAATTTGCGTGTTGAATGGATGTTTAAAAGCGAGTTAGTATTATTTTTAGTTGCATACGATATTCCGTTGATCACGATATCAAATCAAAGGCGCAACATGAATTGAACGCGCTGGACATGAACCGGTGCAAACCTCTCATAACCAAATCACGTATGCTGTGGGCGTTGTATGCTGCACATACTTTTTCGGAATTCCTTAAAAATGGTATTTAAAGAAGCGGGATTTCTATACGCTTACAGCAGGATGTGTGGATATGTTGGAATCATTATTTTATAAGTCGGAACGAGTCTCAAAAAAAAAAAAAAAATAATCACAAAAGCCGAGAGCCAACAAATGCAAAATGCGGAAAATCTAAAATAGCGAAAAATCTAAATTTCCATGGGGTAATCCCGAAAATGCGTGTATAAGATATTACGTACTATCGTACTTTAACATATCGGTACTTTAACATAAAGGATTGTAAAAAACGCCAAGCGATGGGGTTGTCTATTCATATCTCACTCTTTTACAACTTTTCGGGGTTGTAGGTTTTTTTGTACCCCAACCCAAAATTTCCTCACATTAAAGAATTTGGGCGGGACGAAGTTCGCCGGGCCATCTCCATAGGTCCATCTATAGATAGGAACCATTCTAAACGTTAATTTTTAGGTTAACGTTTAAAATGGTGATTTTTAGTAATTAAGTACCTAGGTAGGTTTCAACGTAATAGGTTACGTACCTAAACAAGAATAGCCCAGCTCAGAAGAACCATCGCCTGACCTCTTACAACCATACATGCTGTGTGCATTACAGGTTTTTTTTAAACACATGGAGCGGACCAATTTTTTTTGCTACAGTCATTTGGCAGAATTATACCTACCTAGGTCCTACCTTTGCAATCCTTAAAGGAAGTGAGGTTTTCCAACAGCTAAGAAAAAAAGGCTGCAATGATTGACGAAATACAATACCCCCGTGATATACCTACCTAGTAACTAAAGAAGTGACAATGTTAATAGCGAAGCTCGATTGGCTTCGCGAAGTTTCGACCTTGTGTTATCGGCAATTTAGAATCCTCCGAACTGTTTTGGGGATCTCTGGCCTAATCGCCTTATCCGAGAACAATAGTTTCAGGCCATAGCGTTGAAAATTAAAAAAAAAATAATTACTAAAAATTGACAGTAAAAATTACAATAGGTATGTTATAGAATCTCGTTATAGAATCTTTCATTTTTATCGAGGAATCTTTGGGTACATGGAATTGAGCCACGCCATGGCACATTTGAAAACTTACCATTTTCAAATGTAGGTGATGTAGGTATCTAAATGTTTCCATTAAGCGCTTGGACTATTTTTTGAAATAGATTTGTATCATCTTCACTAAAGCGTTAAATTATTACTGCAAACACCAAAATGTTTGTATAAAATTAAGCGTTTTGCAAAACTATTTTGTTTTCCAACAAAAAGATTCAGTTTTACTCCGTGTTTTGGTTATAAAAAAAAGATCCTGAAAGGAAATATATATATTTGCGGAGTCGTCTAAGTCTTAATCTTATTCAACAGAAATTGTCAGTAGGTATAGGCAGGGCTTATTGTAATTCCTTCCTTCGATGTAAGAACTTTGATAAGATGAAACCGCCTTTATTTCCTAAAAATCAAACAGAAACATTGAGGAACATTTAATAAGAATTTTTCGCGATTACTTTTATAAGAACGGGTTTTCCTTTGGGTTCCGGGTTTTGTGAGTTTTTCCCATTTCTTAAACCACACCAGTATTGAGACAAGCAAGAAAAAACGTATGGGAGAGTGCACAGTGCGTATGTAAAAACTTCAGTATAATATCCTACTCTTCCAAACAAGGTAACTGCCACGCCTCTAAAAAGTGGGCGGGATATAAAAATATAAGCTTCATGCAACGTGGTTACATAAATTACGGACAAAATATCCGCCTTTTTAACTTAACCAAGTGAGTAAGTGCCTGGCGAGCTTGTTGGCTAAGGCCCAGGTCCAACCCGAACTGTAGCGCCACCTTAGGTAAGTAAGTGAGTAAGTGCAAGAGTTTGTCTGTGACAAACTTCTAAGTACCCTACCCTATATACCGTGTAACACCAAACCCTAAAGCTTTTGGCTCAAATTCATATATTATTTGTTTGGGCCACGCCCCCAAAAGTAGGTATGAGCTAAAAATTAAAATCCATTAATTGTAAATTCGTAAGAATCATGAGAAAATGCGTTTAAAGCGAAAGTTATTTCGGGAAATAACCGTTTTTTCCCCTAAGAGTGGACGGAGTTAAATTTTTTGTATGGAACAAACTTAGAAAATATTAATATCTTTAATATTTGTCGTACATTTTTTTTTTCAATTAGAAGTGAACTTTTCGAGAAATGGAGTTTTTAAAAATCCAACATATATTATCTGAATGTGGGCACGGATTGTGGGCGGCCCAATTTTTGCTTTCTTAAAGTTTTTGGGTCAGTAAAAAAAACGCACCACGTGTGTCGAAGTCGTGAACACTATCACTCGTTGAAACTTTCACATTTGTCGATTTTGAAGTCTTTGTTTTGGGCTATCGCTCATAAGAACTTTTCGGTTGGCAGACAACCAACTCGTGGTAAACAGCAAAATTTATATTACAAAAATATACCGCGGAAAAAAGGTTATGGAATGTGGAATGGATGTGGAATTTTCCAGTGTGCAGCTTACCCTGAATTTATAGAGTGTAGCGTTATGGTAAACAGATTTCGTTTTATACACGAATTATGTAAAAGCGATTTCGGAAAAAGTTAATAGCGTACGCTGACGACATGTATTTTTCTTCTTTAGTCGTCTTTAAAACCTCACAGCCCTGATACAACAATTTTAATGAAAGCACGTGTCTGGAAATGCTTTTAATAATATATATGGCTTCTATATTGTCCCTATCATAATTCATCTTCGTATATGAAAGCCGCCAAACGTTGAGGGTCACCCAAGTAGAAACTCGTGACTATAAACGCAAAATTAAAAAGTCTAGTGTCACAATGCCGTGTTTTTGTATTGTTTAGTGGCAATAATTTACCAGCTACGAAGGTCCGAAAATGCTACGGATTCGTAACCAATTTTGATTTCCGTAAAATATGTCTCTAAAATGAAATTATTGAAACTTTATTATAACTACAATGTATCAGTTTTATTTGTGGGGTGCCGTGGCGTAGTGGTTAGTGTGTGTGCTTACTACGCCGGAGGTTTGGGTTCGAATCCTGCCATTGTCACCTGAAAAAAAAAGATTTGTTCTTTTTCACGGTCCCCACCTCCGCGAGGGTTTGACAAGCCCTCCGAGAGTATCAATTGTCTTGAAAAACTTCTCAAACTGCCGTTCAGATTCGGCAAAAAATTGTAGGTCCCCTTGTATGTGAAGAAATCAACACACACAGCATACATTGTTGAGAAGTTGGCCCTGGTTCACATCGAGCTGTTGCGCCACTCTATTTATTTATTTTTATCAGTTTTATTTCGTCTATGTATCGGCTTTACAATTGAAAGCCAGAGTAGAATCGACATATATTACAATTTCGTTGGGCGCCTAGATATTTCGGTTGAGATCCTTACGAGAAACGCCCAATAGAAAATAAAGTTTCAGAACCATAGTAGTGTATTTAGACTTTTTGAGTAAAACTTAATTAAGAAAAAACGTTGAAATTGAATTTTACTGAAGCGCGTGAATTTCTTGTCCTCCATCTTGTTTGCATTTCTGATTAAAGCTCAGTCTGTTGTAAAATTCAGACTTATATTTTATGCATTTCTATATTTTTCTCTTTCATTTATGTTAAGGCCGGAAATGGCCGAAATACATAGCCAAAATCGGCAAATAATAGTAAATTTTTGGTTCGTGAAATCGTCACATTTGCTTAAAAAATTAGGATAAATTTCCGATCAAATAGTGTTGGCATCACCGTCCGATTTGTTCCTTAATTTTTAAGTGATATGTACGTTATTTTTCAACGTTACGAAATCGTTAAAAGGGTAAAAGTTACTTGCAACTGTGTGTCAAGTGCAAAGTATAGTCGCAGCACCGTAGCATTGGTGAATGATTTCTACTTAGACATGCCCTTGTTTCGACATCAAACCTGTGGTATTCAACCCCACTAACCAGTAGTCTCTCGATCAATTTAAGTGTCTGCTTAATAGTGCACGATAGGCATGGACCCTATCAAAGGCGGGTGAAAATGCTTGAGGTTGCTTCAAAAACAAAATCCGTGGGGCGATTTATGGTCCCGTTTGCACAGACGGAGAGTGCAGATATGCAGGAGGAGAAATACCAACCAGTGGAGTCTACTGTTCCTACTCTGGGTAATTTTTATAGGAGATATATTTTATTGGCCTTTTTCACCATTTATAAAATTTAAAATCCATAAAAAAATAATTTAGCCTTGTTCCAATTACCGTAACGCATAATTTTTTAAATTTTACAGACAACTGCGTTCCATTGGCAACTTTTTTTAAATTCTGCGAACATGGATTTCTGAGAAAACGGTAAATCGTGTTGTTTTCTATTTCGTTTGCTTAAATGGGCTTAAAAACTTGAGGTAAAAAACGGTAAGCTTCAAACTTTTTATTTAAGCTTGCGTTGTTAACTGTCAACGTTTGAAAAATCGTTTTCGGAAATGTTACATTTGCGAGTCATATATTCGAAGTTTCTTAATACTTGAGGTTCGCTATAGTTTTGCATTAAATCTCAGAAGATGGACAATGCCCGTTATCTAAGAAGGTTTTGATACGTTAAAATTCGCTCCTTAAAGTTTTGGACAATTTCTGATACGTGTGATTTTTTTCATGTGATTTGTTCAAACAACACCGGAGATAAGGTGGGGGGAAACGTTTTTCCTGACACTTTTGCAATTTTTTTAGAAAATGATTTTTAAAATGGCTGTATTCAAACTTTTTCTAAAACATATGACTTAAGCATTTGATTAACTTTGACGTGCTTTCACTTTGACAGCATTCAATATTGGCTTTGTTCAAAAGTTATGGGTTCAAACACTTTGAAAAATGTCATCCGTTTTCAGCTCTCCATTTTTCAAAAACTTTTCAATATTTTCGAAAAATTTAATATTTTCATTAAATTCCTGCTTGCTAAACATCTTAAAAAAGTATTGAAAAATATTAAATCCATTTCCCCATGAAACTTCTAACTGTAATTAAACCGTTATTAGTGCTTAACAGCACAGCACCCGGACTATTTTCGCAGTTTTGAAGCAAACAAAATTTCTTCTTTCTACACTTACCGTTCAGAAGTTATAACGCGATTGGACGGACGGAGGGACGGATAACGTTGATACCTACCATAAAAGGTCCTTTTTCAATTTTGGACCGCTAAAAACAGGAAAACCGTAGGTACATAGCCACCCAGGCCGCCCGGATTACTTTCAGCGGCTCTGGATTCAGATTTGAGCGTTAAATAGCTTAACATTTTAACTAAGTCTGCCACACAATTTTAGTCTTATTTCATTGTGTTGATTAAGGGCCAATCATATTTCTATGTATTAAAAACGACTTGTGACCGATTGGTGAATGATCTATCAACACTAAACTCTGCTGACTGAAACCCCCTCACAACATGCAGTAAATAACATTCCTTAGGAGAGGACGATTATACGAAACAGTCATGAAATCTTGCATATCTAAAAGGACCAGGAAAATAGCTTAATAATTTATGAACATAACTTTGGCAAAACCTTTTCGGTCGACTTTATTGCGAACAATTTCGACAAAGTGGCAATACTTGTGTGGAATAAAAACACAATCTCGTATTGTGTGCCTGTCTATATTCAACTACGAACTACCTACTACAGACAATGACTCGTGACAAAGCTGCTTAGCCCACAGTCACGTAAGCCAATATTTTTCTTTTTTAAAGGCCCCAAAAGAATAGTTTTGCACATTCTCGCTGAGGCATCTCTGATGGCTTAATGGACTTTTTATGTAAATACAAATGAAGAGGAAAGATTCCGCATTTTTTTGCTCACTTTCGCTTTGTTCTTTTGCTTGATGGTGGGTAACTGGTATGTACAAGCTTTCCATTCACACTCTGTTTCAGTTTTCCACACAATTTCTCACCATTTCGGTTTAGTTTTTATGTGCGACTTTTGACATTTTGATCTTGAACTCCCTCTGCGTGAAGTGTTTTTATATCTTGTTTACTTTTCTAAGGTATATCTATGTCTAGGTACTTACAACAAAGACTTTTTGACATTAAGTCAGCGAGTTATGTTACCAATTTACATGTGCCTACAGTTGGAAGAAATGCGCAACCCTCAAGCGAGAGGGTGAACTCCATTATGTCTTTTATTGCAAACCAACTTGCATTGAAACCATGTTTCAGGACACACTCAAAGTGAAAACTTAAATTACAAGGGAGTTTCAACAAGTACAATAGAAATAATTAGTAAATTGACTTCCACCTACACAGACTCGATAGTAATTTACCATGTAATGTCCATCCTCGAATGTTAACCCTGATTGTGTGTCCCAAAGAGAAATTATGTAGCAGCTACACGTGCAACCGACAAGTTGTGGTTTATTTCCTCTACTTCGTGCTGTAAGGCTTATTAAAAATAAATGAAGGCTTTGTTCGTAGATTTGGCAGCAAGTCAGAGAAGTTGCGGCCCTAAAATGTGATGCCATAAAGTGTTTGCGTGTAGCACAACGATAAACCCTTTCGGCAAAAGAGAATTTCAAAAGTTAATCAAGCTTAAATATATAATGACGATTGCTTCATACGGAACGTCTATATTGAATTGAAATGTGAATTATTATTGGAGTTTTGTGTTTCAAATTTAAAACACTTTAAGCCCAAGATATAATATGGTACTTTTTACATTGGTAGGTATGTACTTCTCGGTCTCGGTTCCTGGGGTATAAAAAGTATGTTTCTTAGATAAACAACAGGCATCTGATGTGATGTTGTTTTAACTGTGAAAGTAGATTACATATTATATGACAATAGCATTGGATGTTGTAGAGAAAAAGCAAACACAATCTGCTCATTGTGATGGAGACCCTCAGGGTATTCCAAATACATTCAGGCAACAACAAGGCTCTGGTAAAATAACACATTTTTAAATAATCATATAATAATCGCAATCGCCAGACTTACTTACTTACTTAAGGTGGCGCTACAGACCGGTGTGGACCTGGATCTGCACCTCAACCAACAAACTTTGCCAGCCATAGCTGGCCGTATCCAGTTTTGTACGCGAAGTTGGCTGGGGTCCCCTTCTTGAGTGTTGTGGTAAAGATTTTTCGGGCCGGAGCGTTGGTAACCATCCGATCGAGGTGATTATATTCGCTGCTTCCATCTCAATGCTTACTAGCATCCTGTCGAGCCCCACCGATTATATCTATGTTGTCGCGTGGGGGTTAATAAGTACGGACTTTTGAAAAATTGTACCTCTGGTGTTGGTATGGGAATTTTGCAAACGCTTCTCGAACACGGTGTTAAAGTATAAGACTTGTCTAAATCCTTTTTAAATCAAAGAGATCGGTGAGGTCTTTACCGATCTTGGCGGAACAACGTGAATTTCCCATCGCCATTCCCCGCAAACTGACGATCTTGGAGCTAGGGTCAAAACTGTCCTACAACATTGTCAAAAAAAAACTGGTCTCTCGGTGCTTTAATATAAACGCGGCATCGATCTAGAATGCCAGGTTCTCTATGATCTACCGCAGCGTGAATATTTAACCGATTGTGGACTTTACTAGCGTATATGCCTCTGTTCCAAGCATAAATCTGGCAAGTGCTCGATCGTAGGAAAACAAAGAGGCTCATCTCCTTTAATAGGTTGAATACTTAGGACCCTCACAGGCCATTGTCGTGTGGGTCGTGGGCGACATGCCAGAATAGAAAAGACTTGGTGCTCTCTCCAGCGATATCTGAAGAATTTGCAGAGACGAGGAAGAGGTTAGACCATCGGTTTACCTTCTGTGTAACTGCCCCACCCTATATCGACATTGTCAAGAAAAATTTTAGGTACATACTTCTTCGTTGATCTATATAAACGGTCTAGCAAGACTCGACTTAAAGAGGATAAAGAGCTTTATCTCCAGGTCAAATTGACTAAATGCTTAATTGAGGAACCACAAAACCCATCCCTATATCCGTCTATCACCCATCCCCCCTCTCCCTCCCCCACTACACCCTCAAGGTCTACTCTTAAGGACTGGCCTTGTACGGGTCAATATACCGTTTCGGCTGCCTTGATCTCTCCGCCCATATGGGAACACTGGTATATATTCCCGCCTGGTATGTGTTTAAACAGTTTCGGTTACCCCTACCACTCCTATTCCCCCTACACACCAAGGTTTAATTTACTGAAAATGGTTACCCTATATACATCAGCGTCTTGACTAAGGATTCTCGTCCGGCAAGAGTATCTTTTGCATTCTCTTATTCTTGAGGCTAACTCTCACTCAGGGGCAATAGCTAGAAGATTTAAGGATCTAGCTAAACTCTACTTAAGGAGGATAGTGAACTTTATTTCCGGGTCAATTGGGTATAACTCATAATTCAATCTGGACCTCACCACTCGTGAACTAAATAGTAGAATACCTAAAGTAAACCTCTAGTAATAGAGGTTTACTTTAGGAATACCTAAAGTAAACCTAAAGTAAACCATCCTACCTCTGCTGGAGCACTGGTACCTATATATTTCCCCTGGTACGGGCTCATGCCCTTTCCATTAGCCCAACCTTTCCGATTCCCCCGAGGGTTAGTGATTTAAGTCTTCTGTAGAATGGGTTTACACTAAAGATAATTACCCTGCCTTGCCTAAGAATTCTCCCTTCACAGGGGTTCATACCGAAATTGGTTACCCCTGATGCACTCTCCCATCCTTGAGGCTTATTCTTACTTGAGGAGTAATAGGCAAGGACTTATATCGAAATCGGTTGCCCTTGTCTTGTCTTCTCATATAGAGCTACTCCTCACTGACTTCCCATTATGTTTTTGACGCGAGCTCACGTTGAAAACGGTTACCCTCGACCTCAAATTATTCCCTCTTCAGCCACCACTCCCTCGCTCAAGGCAAATTCCTATTTGGAGTACAACAGTCACGAAACCCGCTTATCTTCAGAAAGATCTCTCACTGGACCCCTCAACTCTGCTCACAGTGGTTCACAACGAAACGGTTACCTCCAGCCTCCTTTACCCTTTTTCGGGTAAGTCCCAAGCCAATCCAGCATTGATTGGTGAGATTTGGAAAAGGCTTCTCACCCAAACGGGTACTTATCATTTAGGTCCTCGGGCTGGTAACCTCGGTCCTACAAAATGGTATCACAATGGACCTCATTTGGTCTAAGCGTAGCGGCGGCAGCTATCTAACGTTTGTTAACGATAACCTTTGTCGACCTACAGGTTGTCGAAAAACGGTTTCAGACTTGTGTGCGGTAGAAACAGAAGAAACTTTCTTGCGATGTTAAGAAGACTCATTCTTTTGTCAAGTTGGCGCAATTCAGAGGGTCTTCTTTCTTGAGGATCAGTCCAGACTTAGCTGGAATTCCATTCTTCGAGCACGGGCATTTTTCTTCTGACCATACCTTGCGCAAGCTCAGTTGCACAGCCAGTGGATTTGATCAGCCAGAGCCTACATTGCTAGGATGTTTGATACTCGATTGTAACATCATAAGACTAAAAAAACACCGAACTTTTTTACGGATAAACTGCCTACAGAAGTAAATATAGCCTTTCAATGGCCTAGAATTATGAGTCCTACAAATAGGCTCAGGCTCAATAATTTCATATAAAGTGTCATCACCTTAGACCCCTAAGACCTTTTAGAGACATGATCAAGACCGACAGGTGAATTAATTTAGCCATGTCCTTCCATCCATTTGTATTTGTGAAGGTTTTAGTTTTTTGAGAGGACCGTTTTACCTGGTTAAACAAGGCATAGGAACTCAAATTTTGTTGAATGGAAAATGCGGTAAAAAACCCTAATCACAATGTAAGCTGAACTACCCACAACATCGACCATTCCGCCATTTTATAGAGTTATGTCTTAAAAAATTCGATATCTCTGAAGGACGAACTGTACTTGCATTTACTAACCAACGTGGGGTCACAAGTTTACAGATCCAGTTTTTTTATTAGATTTTTTCTTTTGTGAAATTTTTTAAGATCTCAGTAGGGTTGTCATTGCCACATTCTGTTTAGGGTCTTGTTTAACTGACAAATTTGCTTGGACCCGTCGAAAACACGTGCGTCGTTTGCGCATATTCGTCAGTTTACTCGAGAGACCGCACGCGTAGAATCGCATTTTTTCGCATGTCTTCTGTTTTTCTCGGGGAAGCAAGAGGTTGTTACGTCTTAAGAAAGAATTCTTCAAATACAGCAACCTACCTATCTCAAGTCAAATACGACAAAGATACAACATGGATCAAGTCGAAGTAAACTATCCCAGAACTGGTAGAAAATTTTTTTATCTGTCGATCGCAAAAAAAACCGAAATAACTTAGTTGCCGACTTAGCTAGCCTTCTAAAACATTCTTTACCTCAATACTTTTATAGCAAAAATTAAAGCTGGCTGACGAAGTTGTGGACGTAAGAGATGCGGAAGGCCGCATAGGCCTGTACCAGACTGCTTCACACTCCATTAGTATCGGTAGTACAAGTCAGTGAACACTACATTATTTTCTTGATCAAAAGTTTCTGGCACACAATAAGACAAATTTATTGTTGTCCTGAGGACAGTATACTATTTTAACTTCTGTTTAGAAACAGACCTATCCAGAGCCCCACGTGGCATTAAATTCCAATTAAGCTGACCAATAAAATTAAATTCAGCATATATATTTGGTAAGCAGTTTCGATATACGGACTTGAACATTGAACCTACACCAACTGGTCGTGTTGGACAACTCCGAATAATTAATTCAGTTCTGCACCAATTCTAATGAATAAATTTGAATTCCTAACTCCTGTGGTTGGTTCCATTTACCACGTTGCTGTGCAGTCGATCTTTGTCTTGATAATTTACATAATGGCCCCACCCCGCCATATTGCATACTGGACTGTAAAGTTTCAAGTAATTAAGAAATGAAAATAGCCTTAAAACCACCCCCAGCCTCTCAAAATCAAAATCCTTTTTCTTGGCCAAAGTGAGCAACTTGAGAAAATCTTTGGAAATAAATCTTTCAAAACCCAGATGTGAGGAAATGCAAAACACCGAGAAGTTTCAAACGAACGTTTCTCGGTCCAGGGCGTTGTTTGTCTCCGAATCGGTCGCCCACACCCCCGTCTCATCAGAAGTTCAACAAAAGTTGAATTAAACTTTCCTGGGTAATCCGAGACCACGGGCGAAACTGATACGCCACTGAGCACAAGTCATTTGCACTCGGTGGCTCGCAAATGAAAAAGGACGCCCTTCGTTGCGGGTGGTGGCGCGGCGCGCCACTGTTGTATGAAATGACTGCAGCTCTGGCTGTGAAAAGGTTAATCGCTCCGAGGGGGTGGACTGACTGACGTCGACCAAGTCAATTTTTCCAATTGGGGTTTGTTCCGAGGTTACGGCTAGATACTGTCGGTTGCTGCACTAGTCGGTTGCGATTTTTCTCACCACCCCCGCGTTCGTATCCTTTCGATATCCTATAGGGAGTGCGGATGACACGTGATTCATTAAAAGCGTTTCAATCTTTTTGCCAGCGTTCCCCGGTTGGCTATTGAGGATGTATGCGCTGTGTCCACTTAAAAGAGCCAGCCAGCAATCAATTTGAGAATCCCAAGGGGACGTGTTACTTTGTCGGAAATTTTAGTTTCGTTCTTGTATGTATAATTGCTGTACAGCTCCATATATGCCTTTGTGCATAGTGTTAATTTAGGGACATGAGAATTTTTCATACAGGTAAGGTAGGTATACGAAGGTGAGGCGTTGATAGAAACGTTGTGCTCTTACCTGTGGACGCAGCCTGATGAATGAGCAGTCTGGCTGGTAATGACGGGTCTACGTCGACGGATTTTGGGACCTTGTATCGAGTCGGAGTGGAGTGCAAAACGAACTAAAAGTCCTGGCCAATGATGAAGTGTTTGTTTATTTATAGCTGTTGAAATTTTTCATTTGGAATTGCATTTTCAAAGGATTCCTAGTCCTAGTCCCAGGTCCCAGTTCCAAAGGATGCTGTCAGAAGGACTTTTTACCAGTTTTCTCTTGGTTCTCTACATTTAACCATAAAACAAATCAGCCTAAGTTGTTGGTATTGTGATGTGGCAAGTAAATGTGGTCTTTTTAGGTAGATGCAGTTGCAGTGTGTTAGGCTCTTTAGGCCAGAAAACGACACAAGAGAGACATTGAACTCAACCAACCGGGCAGGGTTTTGATCAGGGTGGATGTCTCTAGGCGACATATGTAAGAAATTTTTGGTTTTGGTATAACCTGCACATCGAATTTCGAAGCCCATAGTAAGAATACGAGTAAAGAGTAGGTAATTTTGTAAACTGTATTGGAAAACTTTCGATCCTGCAATGTGTTCTAGCATAGGAGAATGGCGATGATTAGTGGAGTGGCCTCGGTGGTGTACACCGTAAGTCATAAGTCGACTAAATCTATTTTTCTATTTAGATCTGGGCCTGATGGTGGCGCCGACATAAGCATTGAAGCCCAAGGACCAAGGAGTCAATTTTTGCTACTCTATCAAAAGTTTGCTTCTGCTTATCCACATCGATCAAGAAGTTAAGCACACTAGACTGGATTATTAATCGGGAGAGCCTTGCTGGTGCTCTAGCACTGCACTGTTTCACTTAGCTCTCTAGCTTAAAATTTAAGGCCTAAAACTTGTTTATATACAGACGGACGCACGGACATTATGGCTTAATCGAGTTTCCTGTCGGACTCGTTCATATGTATATCTGTAAAAGGTTTTAGGGGTCTACGGTGATTATAACACTGCGTTAAAAAACTATACATTAAACTTATATGCCCTACCTTGGGTATAGGGTATAAAAAGATAAGGCTCATCGCTCTCTAGACAAAGTCAGCATAAAGTGTTCGGTGAGAGGTCATTAAGTTGTTTTTCCAGTTTGCGATGGCCGATCACGATTCCACTTACGATTTTTTATGAAGTCCTGAACAGGATACTCAGGGAATAATAACTCCTGGAAAAAAATGTGAGTAATGCTTGCTTGGAGCAATACTCTACCCAGGTGAATTATGCCAGATTTCGTTGAATTCGATTCGAGTTAGGATTTAAGAGAAGTTCTTGAAGCTTTTACTGGGTTCAGCGTTCAAGCCCTATGAGAAGAGTAGTTCTCACCGACTCTAGCTTAGAGCTCTGCATACTAACTGAACCGCATTCTTCTACATTTCAGGTTCTCTGAAACAATTGCAGTTTCCATAAAAGACACTCCCCCTTTCAGGTATCTTGTTCTTAGGGCCACTAAAATTAATTTCACTTTGCTGTGAAGATCAGTTTTTAAGGTAATCGAAATTTGGTTTCACGTCGCCATAAAAGTTTTAGGGAAGCAGCTGGTGAAGATTATGAAGATTAAATAAAAGTTAAGACTGCGAGTCATGTTTTAGTGTCTATGTCCAGTCCATGAAGTTTGTTTTGAATATGTCAAAGGAAATTGCTTCAATAAAATTTGGGTTTCGCAGCACTTCTGAGCAGCGGCGTAGCTAGAGGGGGAGGAAGGAGCTTTCCAAAGAATATATACAGGCCAATTAGAAGTTGAAAACAATAAGGCTCCACAATCTTGGCATTTAAGCGATTGAACATGAGAAAACACAGAAAAAAAAATTTATGACGCAACTAACGTTTTTGCAGTTCCTACAGCTGGGACGAAAGCATTATAAGCTTGTGCAGATATATAAATGTGTATATTAATTAATTTTTTGTTCTGCTAATTGAAATTGAAATTAAATTTTCTTAATTTGCTAACGTAATGGTGGAATTTTATTTACATTTTATCTGTTTTACTTTCCATTCTGGGCGGGGGCTGACACTATAATTGCCGCACCAGGTGCCACTCACCCTAGCTACGCCACTGCTTCTTAGAAAATTTCTTAAGAAGTTTAATATATAAATTAAAAGAATTGAACACCATCAATTCAAAAAAAATCCTATAAATTGTTCGTCAAGTCAAAGGAGTTAAAATGTTTTAAATTACTCAATTTTCTAAATTGGTGTTGCCAAACTCTAACTATAAAAGGATAAAATAAAATAAAAGGATAAACATTTTCCCATTTTTGTAGATAAAAAAATTAAACACTTTCGAAAGACTTGATTTTTGTACCCCATCCCACAGGAAAGGAGGTATATTGAGTTTGTCACATAGTTTGTAACACGGTTATATAATAATGGTAGACCCGCAAGACCTTAGAGGCATATGATTTCCGAGACCGAATTTTGAATCGAATAAGCGATGACCGTCTGTCTGTATGTCACACGTTCTGAGGCGTTAAATTTTAAGCTAGGAAGCTGAAATTTGGCGCATAAGTTCATTGCTATCAGAAACAGTACAGGTGTAAAAAAAATTTAAATCCGCCCACATACACCCCCACAATTGGTGCAATTGTGCAACAACCTCCAGAGCTTTCAAAGCTGTAAGACGTCTTAAAAGCCTGAAATTTGGTATTTATTACCTCCCGTTTACTGTGAGATACGCAAATAAAAATTTAATCGGTTTACCTCATCGATTTAAAAGGTAGTTTTTCTTAATACATCTTGAAGAAAACACATTGTTCTACATTTTGTTCATACAAGACTTAGAGCCACGCCCACATTTGGAGGCAGAATTGAGGAAAAACCTAAACTTTTCCAGAAAACATAATTTTGACTGGCCTTAAGCCTAATTTAGGAAAGAATAAAACAAAAAATTAGTGGTAAGGTAACAAGTCTTCATTCCAGATTTCGTTCATACAAATTTTTTAGCCACGCCCCCTTTAAGCGGTCGATTTTTCAAAAATATTGAATTTGATTTTTACGTATACGTTCAAGCGTAACTTGGAAATATCCCAACAAACATACTCTCGAGAGAAGTGCTCTAGGAATCTAGAAAAACCTCTTATAAGACTCTTGTAAGACTCTTGAATACTCTCAAAATATAATTTTTCTTGAATTAATTTAAATTTGCTCTTATAGCACTCTCATTAGAAGATGAACAGAACAAAAACACGAAAACTCCCATTATAAGAGCACATTTTTGTAATGTGCTCACAACTCTCATGTTACTCTCAAAGAGTAAAAGTATTATAAGAAAAATCATTATTTTAAGTTGCACTAAGTTCTTGCATAAATATTCCCAGAAAAAATATTATTAAAGTCAATAATGTTGATGACAATGGTATGCCATTAAATAGTATGGAAAATAACAATTCCTTTTAGAAATATATCTTGTTCTCTTTTTTACTTTATGTAATGATGTCCTAATGTTATAATGTCCTTATAAAATTAAAGCATTTTTGGCACACAACATGATAAAGATGACACGAAAATTGTTCGTCGTTTCTCTCTCTTTCAAACAAGACTTATTGTTCACACTCTCATAAGGAGAACTTATTGTCCTATTATGAGACCGAATAACTCTTAAAACAAGAGTTTAAGGCTTTGTATAAGATCAAATAACTCCCATAAGTGGGGCCATTTAACTCTCGTAAGGCTCTCTTAAGCGCTCTCGTAGTACTGTTTGAGAGGCAAATTCCAAGAGTCAAGCTCTTGAAGATTACTCTCATAACACTCTTATGGGACAAAAATGTTACTTGGGATCTGTGTTACTATTGATTACTTACTTTACTTAAGGTGGCGCTACAGTCCGGGGTGGACCTGGGCCTCAGCCAACAAGCTTCGCCAGCCAGCTCTGTCTCTAGCTAGCCGTCTCCAGTTTCGCACGCGAAGTTGGCTGAGGTCCCCTTTCACTTGCGTGCGCCACCTGAGTCTCGGTGCTCCTCTACCGCGTCGTCCCTGCGGTGTGGATTCGAAGATTTTCCGGGCCGGGGCGTTGGTGTCCATCCGCTCTAGATGACCCAGCCATCGTAGACGTTGTGTTTTGACTCTTTTGGCTAAGTCGGTATCGCTGTACAGCCCGTACATTTCGATGTTATATCTCCTCCTCCACTCTCCGTCTATGCAGACGGGACCGTAAATCGTCCGAAGAATTTTCCTCTCGAAGCAGCCTAAAGTGTTTTCATCCGCCTTTGACAGAGTCCATGCTTCTGCACCGTAAGGCAGGACTGGGATGATGAGGGTCTTATACATGGACACTTTAGTTGCTCGAGAGAGGGCTTTGCTACTCAATTGCCTTCTTAGCCCAAAGAAACAGCGATTGGCAAGAGTTATCCTTCGTTTGATTTCAGCGCTGGTGTCATTGTGTTACTATTGGTATTCCTTGTAATAAGGAGCGATTGGACCACGCACCTGCAGTACTTATAAAATGTCAAAAAAATTTAATAACATGAGCATTATCCAATGTGGGATAGGATGGGGTATTCAACGGTCCGTTTTACGGACTGAAACTTCTGTATACACACCGTAGCACTTACTCACTGGTTACACATTAATTTTCGCTTTTAACGAATTTTCTCATGATTCTAACAAAATAAGAATGATTTCATTGATGATATCAGCTTAAGCCCATTTTGGGGCGCGGCCAATACAAATTATGTATTGGCATAAAGTATATGAATTCAGGCCAAAAACTTTTAAATTTGGTGTCACAGGGTAAAGAAAGTCTTTTTTCTGGAACAGATGAGCCAATGCAGCGACGAAGAACCATATGAGGAACTTTTTCTAGTTTTTACAGAATGTCATCCTGCCTTGGAATTCCGAAGCTGCTATAAGGCCTCATAGAAAAGGTAGACTTCCTGCAAAACAACAGAGTAAATTTATCCCAACGTTTCCCTCGTTGTAGCTTTCTTAAGGTCTGACACAATTTTCTGTCGGTAAATTGTTTGCCTCGAAAATGATCACCAGTCAACAGGTACTGTAGAGGCAATTGCACGCAAATTTCAAGCCTTACCGAAGTTAGTTTCTTACTAAGGTGGTCCTCTAAGGCAGACTTAGCAATTATCAGGTGTAAGTTCGATCAGGAATAAGTGCCAAGTTCCGAAAAGAGGAAGTGCGGAATATTCACTCAAAGCGGGAGGTACCTTAAGATTTTATCACTGCCCAGAAACTGTAAGTCAATGAGGTCTTTAAGAAAGGCTTTAAGCACAGGGAAACATCTCGCGGAGAAAAGCTTTAATTTGATTTTTTTTCACATTTCTGAGTTTGTCAATGTTTTAGAACGGGGCCCAGTCTGGACCGTCTCCGTACATATGCATTGTAGTAAGTGCATTGTATGTATATGTATATTACAAGTGTCAGAGCTAGATTTGGTAACCTTTCAAACAATTACAGCTTTTTCTAATAGCTAATTCAGATTTAGACCTTACTGTGCCTGACCTTCTTTTCTTATTAGTTAGTTTCCCTAGAATACCTAGATACATAAGTTCCACCGAGAAATGTTGAAAAAATCAGGAGCTTACCACCGATATTTATTTTCATTGCCGTTCGTAGAGAATTGAATGCACTCCCGACCGTCTGCATCACTTTTCCGGCGGGACTTCGTCACTTTTATTAATCATAAAATCCTTTCACCCAAAACCACTCAATTAAATTTTAATTACAATTCAAACAACAGACAATTGCGTGTCTCCACATAATCTCCCCGCAAACACCAGCCGACTGCGCTCTTTTCTGCCGCGATGCAACAGCAACATTACGTTACGACCACGAGATAAAAGCTCTTTGATCTCGGCAAACTGTCAGTTTAAACGCAATTTCCACATATCACGTGACGTGCAGTGAATTAAATAAATCACAATATCGTGTCAATTGGTCCAAAGAGTTGGACAGCCTTTTTAACGATATATATATGTACATATAGATTTGTATGTACCTATTTATATTTTATATCTTTATACTTTTTTCATGGGGACTTGTCATCCCTGGTGCAGCAGTACATCCTAATAAACATGACAATAAATTACGCTGTCCGAAGCATACCACTGGGACACATAGGACAACCAGTTTTGGGAACTACATATCTGCAGTGATTCTGTGTTTCTGGCTCCGGGCAACCTACCGACAGCATGTAATGAGCCAGAGATATGTAATCCTATGCAGAGGTAACGGCTGGCTAACAGCAAGGCCGAAGTTATAGCTTATGGAGGGGCTCCAGCTCCATTCGGCGACTCCGGTATTATAAGTCAGTTTTTTTTTTTTTTTTACTCCATCAGAGCTCTCTGGTGCTGGTTGATTAATTTATTGTCGGCCACGGAAAGTTGTTAATTTCTATTGGCATTCGCTGTGGAATGAGATTTTTGTTGCGATATGTTTTCGTGCCACACGAATTAATCAACAATGGCATGTGCAAGGGTCTTGCGCTGCTGCGGTGTAGGTAAGTGTGCTAATAAAAGTTGGGCTGTTTAGGTACCTACAACCTGTTCAGACGATAAATCAGTCAGGCGGTTGCAGGAGTGTTTCAATTAAGCATTCGTTAAATTGAACGGAGGTGTGCACCTATATGTCCTGAAATTGATGTTTTCCTTAATGAGTGTTAACACCTCTTACTTCGAGGGTGAATTATATTGTTATATAATGGAATAAATTATAGAATACTAAACTATGATGGCTGAAAGGAATTAAGAATAATTGACAAGACCTGGAGCTTTTACATCAGCCTCTTACAAGGTTTTCTTGTATTGCATGTGCAGTTAAATAAAGACAGTGGCTCACTCGTGGGACTAATATGAGACATTTAAATAGGTACCGACTAATCGCGAAGACAAGGCAGCTAAGTAACCAGCAGACCGAACGAGAATTATAGCGAAAACACCTTTCACAGATATAAATGCAGATGGCTCTAGGAAATAAGGCCCCAAGAAATAGGATCCCAAGCTCACCAATAAAATAAAGCTAAAAAAAGGCACGTGCCATGCAAAGCTTAAATTGGAGTTTAATTTAATTTTTTTTGGATTTTATTTTCATTTAGGGGCCCCATTTTATTCAGATATGTTTTATTCACTCATCTCATATGAAGTAATTTTTCATTACACTGCTCAACAAAAGTGGGGCTTTGGTGCGAGGCTGCAAATTTTTAATATCTATGGGGGAGTATGCAACTACCATGCCTGGTTTTTCTTTTACCCTCTATGTGTCGGTAATAAGTATTTCATTATAAACTAGATCTGCCCTTTTGGGGTTATGTTTCATTTTTATTTGGGGCTCTTTTTCCCGGTCCCTTATTTTCTAGAGCCGACACAGTTGCCCCTATTGTACAGAACTATTATTGCTTCTTCCATGGACGCCCGCGAGAGACCAGAGGGAGGCATTGGCCCAATAAGTGTATTTGCTTTTGATCTGTTAACTAATTTTCATTATATTAAAACCAGGCCCAGAGCTCTAACATCCAAGAGTAGACTCATGTCTCGACAGCTTAATTGAAAAAAGATATAAGTACAATTTACTATGCGCTTAAGAATCTGGCAGCCGTAAATTGAAAAAAAAAAATTTCGAAAAAACAAGTAAGTGTAAAAGTTCTTCTGTAACGAACTTCAAAAAACCCGATCATCTTTATCCCTGTAACACCAAATTCAAAAGTTTTTTGGTCTGATACCATATACAGGTTGTCAGTTATTTGTATTTGTCAAGCCCCCAAAAATGGGTGTGGGCTGCAAATTAAAGTCAATCAATTCTAACTTCGTTATAATCACGAGAAAAGATATTAAAAGCAAAAGCTAATGTTTAACAAAAAACAGTTTTTTCCTAAAAACGCCCCCTTAAAGTGGGCGGAACTCAAGGTTTTGTATGAAACAAACTATGCTTTAATTGAATTCACATACGGTATTAGTTTAGTTGTTCTGATTAGAACTTGAATAAAAGTTTTTGTTGTTTTGTAAAAAACCAAATTTTCGTCCTGCTTTTAAAAAATCTAAGAAATATTGTTTCATTTAGCGCAGTGAAAAATTTGTCAATTTGACAAAAAGCTCATTGAAATGATTTGAAATTTGCTTGAATTTGCGATTTTTTTTGCTAAATTATCTATTTTGGTTTTGTTGAATTTTACCAAATTTTTTTGTCAATATTACATATAAATTATTTTCAGTGCATGCATAGGAAATCGACTCACAGAAGCAATGAGCCCGCTAACGCTAACAAGAATGATGCAAGCCCCCCTATGGACAGGGGGCATTAAGGGGCAATACTCTTACCCTAAGTTAATATATAAATGTGCTTAATTTATCTACTTTTTTTAAATGTAGAAACCGTTTACTATTATATTGAAATAAAAACTCATCTCCAACCACGCCTTGTTACATAAAAAATTCAAGTTCAAAACTTTAGAGCTCCTCATGAATCCCCACTCGTGCTCTAAACATCGAAAAGACTCTATTAGCTTAGCCACTGCCGTGAATAATACACAATCCGGGTCTGTAGAACACTCTGGGCATCCAAGATTCCATCCAGGGTGTAGACCAATCGAAGCCTAACTAACTAATACAAAAGAATCGTCTGTGACAAACTTCTATATCCCCGACCCTTTATACCGTGTAACACCAAATCTTGAAGTGTTTTGACCCGAATCGGTTTATTATTTGTATAAACCACGCCTACTTGTATAAATTAATTTGTATAAATTTGTATAAATTAATTGTAATTTCGTCAGAATCATGAGAAAATACAGTAAATGCGATAATTATATCAGAAAAATAACCGTTTTTTCTTAAATACGCCCCTTAAAAGCGGGCGGAGCTAAAAACTTTGCATGAAGCAAAACTTATCAAATAGTAGTATCTTTAATATTTGTCATATAATTTTATTTTCGATTTGAGTCAACTTTCCGAGAAATCGGGTTTTTAAAGATCTAACAGTGGGCATGGTCGATATTGTGGGCGGTTCAATTTTATGCCATATTACAGGTGTTGAGCCAATATTGCTCAGTACCGAAACTGCTCCTACGACATGTCTAACTTGACCAAAAGGCATTTTGAAAGAAAATGTGAAAGAGGTTATCTTACATTGAAGCCAGTAGTGGGTTACGGATTGCCAGTAGTGGAAATTGCCAGTCACGGATTGAGCCAATTTTTACACTTTTTCTGTGCAACAGTATTGAAATTAATATGCCCGCGGTCGGGTATAAAAATAAGGACAGACCTAACAGACGAAGCTGTTGTATGAACTTTTAGACTTGAACTGCCTCTTAAATTAACAGAGCTTAGAGATCTCGCTTAATTTTCGTCTGAAGGACGAGGTCCTTGATCTGAAATATGCCATACAATAATCATGTTTTAAAGAGATTTTAAGACTTGGTTTATGTGATTTTTTGTAGATAAGAAATTCAGAGATTGATTTTGTAGGAAAATTGATAACGGTACCTATAGGCAGCGCGCGTTAAACTAAAAGTTTTTTGGCATACAAAAAGCCTTACTAGGGCATATTTCTTTGAACTGATGCCAAGATATTTGATGCTTTTGTGGACATCGCCCACATCTATCAGTCATGCTTTTCAGCAACAAACTCTATTTTACAAAAGCGCAAAAGTACTTTTGTATGTCGTTTTAGAAAGCCTGATTGGCTTTGGAAACAGACTTCAGGCTGCTCTAGTGGGCGTATTGGTATCTTTGAAAGATTTGGGAGTTTTAGCCTCCGTCCACCCTAGTATTCAAAAAACAAGTTTCGAAAGAAATTGGCTATCGCCTTTGAAACCAAGTCAATTGCGAATAGGGTGTTAAGTTGACATTTTTTTTATAATTCACTCGCGAATTAAGCGATTGGCTACCCTTTTAATGTTACAAATCTCACGAGCGGAAAGAATTAGAAAGAGAAGAAAAGGAGAAGAGGTATACCGATGCACTATTGTTTTGAACAGTTGCAGGTTGTAAGGTGACGGAAAGTTTGACGGTGGGAGAACATTCCACATTCGCGTTGTGCGAAGGCTCGTGGCTCGAGGGTAAACTGATGTGCATCCGATCATTGGCGAGTATAACGGAAATAGACGGGGCCGAGATAAAGGAATATCCTTCCCCAGTTAAGTAGCCTGACACATCTGCTACTCCGTCATAACCTGATTTAACACACTTTGTTATATTTTTTATACATACATATAACATTTTCTTTAAAAACATTTCTGGCTTGAGCCCGTCTAGCCCGGGCCCTAGAAACCCTCCCCTGGCTACGTGCCTTATCTAGGGTAGAACCAAACTCGAAACTTAGTGCCCTGCAAGGTTAAGGGTTGTTGCCCAGGCCCTAGAAACCCTCCCCTGGCTACGTTCCTTATCTAGGGTTAAGGGGTTGTTGCCTTGAAAAACCGACCAGAATCCACTGGAAAGAGTATAGCCTTCATCATGATATAAGCGATGCTGTCAGCAGTATACTACCTAAACACTCTTCGGGGTGCCATCGTTGGCAGCATGGCGCTGTAACCGAAAATGAACATGAAGCTTTCATACAAAAACCAGGATAGACTTACGTAGGAATTCTGAAAGTCGACAAAGCCATCAATTCAAATTAGGCACACAGAACGTTTCATCGCTTATGGGGAAGGAACTTGAACTGTTGGAGAAGACTTAAAAGTAATCCTCGATGCAACTGGCAAGTTCAACTTCCACAAATAAATGCAAAGGTTCTGGAAACAGAAACTTGGCAGATGGGATTGGCTCTTCTGGACTGGTGCCCCACAAACCATGATCACAAACCAACACAGATATGCAGCTACAAACAATAAGTTTTGGCAGGTTTTTCGTCTTCTCAGCGAAAAGATGTTGAATATTGAGTTGCAAAGAGTTGAATATTATACAAGGCGTTAGATCCAAGGTTGATTTTATGAAAATAGTTAATGCTGTATTGTCTTACGCAAAAGCAGCGAACACTTTTGAGAGTTGCTCAACCTCCAACAGAACACTGAAGATGGCGAAGGTGTTGGAAACGCGTTACAGAGGTTATCGGGCCACTGACTGTTACAGTAGCAACCAACAGCTCTTTTCGCAGCTATCTTTACATTGTCCGAGGATGAAATTCAGCGAGCTCTGAATGGGTTTGCGGTCGTCCGTAGTGATGCTGGGCCTGGGTTGGGTTGATAGTGATCGCGTCAGCAAATCGGAAGTGATGGTCTTTTTTCCGAACTCTTGTGCAGTGTAGGCACCCTTTTTTTATAATTCACCCGCGTTCAAGGGGTTATGGCTACCCTTATACTGAGTTAACATATAAAATGAATGGAAAGGTCAGAGGAGAAAGAGGAGAGGAACTGATATACTTTGGTTTTGATCTGTTAGGGACTGTGGTGACGAGGAAAATCTCCTCCAGAGACCTGTTCCACATCCGTGTTATTCGGCTAAAAAAAGAACTCCAATACAATGTGGTTCGTTCGAAATTGGGTGTTCTGATAAGTATTCCTGCACATAAATGGAGTCCATGTCCAGGTGGTGGAGAAGTTAAAGTATCTCGTGGCCTGTATCACGAAAGATGGGAGGAGTGATACTGAGTCATCCTATAGGATTAGCCAATACAGTGTTCGTTCCAACAGTCATCTGTCACACGTCATGAAATTTGAGTTATGACGAAGACTTAGATTGCGGGGAGATACAAGCCGCCTATATTAAGTTCCTGAGAGGTATATGTTGCCAAAGTTTCTCGCAGGGATGGCGTGAGAAACCCAGTGATAAACCTCATTGGTAAAACATGGCGGGCCATGGGTTATCGGCTAAACGGTCGCAGGGATATTCGAGACCATTGCAAAACAAATCAATTATATCTGCAAGGGGTGAAGACAGTCAGCATCCTCTTAACAAGGTAAAATCTTTACGGGACACCAAAACCATTAGAATGACAAATAGTGTAAGGGAATCGTGCCATATTATACCAGTTTAAGGCAAAAAAAAATCGTGCTTATTTTTTAGCTTTTTTATTTCTCTTTTTATTATGGCGAAGGCGATTTTCATATCTGACCCAACGAAAGAGGCGAGAACTCGCTGCGGATAAATACCTACAATAGACTCCACAATAGGCACTCCTAAGGAAATCAAATGCTTAAGAACACTTACCTATACCTACTGCTTTTTGAAATTTTATTTTATAGAAAATATAGAGACAGAGACAAAGAGAAATCCATGGAAAGTTTTATCTCCTGTCCAAACTGACTGAATGAATCTTTAGGGATTCTATTTGATGAATCATACCTCACCTTTTCCAACCCGTCTTTTGTTCTAATTGTGTCCCTCTTGAGCGGAAGCATTCACACAACCAAACTCAATGTCTCTTAATACAATCTTTAAATTGCGGTAAGAAGAAATTCAGTTGATGAAAAGGGCCGCAGATTTCTCCTGGGACATTCTATAATGGCTTGTTTTTAGAAAATATTTTTGTTTAAAATGAAAAGGGTAGCCCTATAATTTAACCCATAAATTAAATGACCCAAGTTCCTTTAACGAAACTGCACAGCGAAATCTTAGATCAAGGTTGATCCCAACCTGCAAAAGCTTCAACATCTAAGTCCCTTCCGTCTCAAAACTTCGTCAAAAGGAATCAAATTAGAATTGTATCATCCTTTTGTCCCCAGTGCGTTTTCATCAAGCATTTCGCGTTCCAATCTTTAGCCAAAAGCCCTCATCCCCTCTCCACAAAAGTGTAAAATAGTATCGTGTCAGTACTGAACCGGAAGGTATACATGTACCGCGGCCATAACTCAATTAGACATTTCCAATTAGCGTGTGCGCTTTTACTAAGTTTTTCGCATTACCACAAGCATCAGCATCAACAGTAAATCCTCTTCATCATCAGAAAACATCCTTTTAAGAGTGCACCCCACAATTCGAAGTTAAATGGAAATTTTAATTACCCTGAGTATGAAAAAGGGACACCGCCGCCGCCACCAACGCGACGTCAAGTGAAACTTTCGCGTGACATAAAGAAATGCCTCACAAGCGCCCTCTATTACCCGCACTCCTGTGTCCTGGATGGTAAGAGTTGCGACTGCTGTTGCCTGAAGCGAAATATAAATATTAATTTCCTGTGCGCCAAAGTGTCCTGTTTTTGTTTAAAGAGCAATAAATTAAGTGGAAAATTTAAACGACTGCGCCAATTATGATTACGAAACGAAAAAAAATTGTGTGGAAAAAAGTTTTGCAACCCCTCTTGACTTTGATATCGTCGTAGAGTGGACCTTTTCCTCTGACCAGCTTATACGTGTACTCGTCTGCAGAATTATTTTTTCCATCCTTACGTTAAAGGGGAACTTCATCCTGAAAATAGGTATATATAAATTTCTATTATCCTCTTCGGATCCTTTGAGTAGAAATAAGAAGGGCTTCCACATTTTATTTTTCGATTTAAATGAAAAAAAAAATTCCCAATGGAGCATCCTTGGAATAAAATCCCTTTGGAATGCGAATTCTGACTTGTGACTGACAGAAGGGGTAATCCCTTTCATATGTGTGTGCACATATCCTTTCCGTACGATTATATGCTGATCTGTGTCTTCATGACGGTGCGGAAATGTCTTTCGAGCCGTTTGACTTGAAATACAAACAGTCACATTCGAATGACAAGCGACAATTTGAATCCTTTTTCTGTGCTCTTCCGACGATAAAAAATCCAAACGTGTGCCATAAAATCCAATCCGATTCCCGTGGACACGTTGGAGCCATAACATAAAACCAAATGACCATAGAGCCCTTTCTCCTTCAGTGCAGCTCCCAAAATTGTGTTTTATTTTTATCATATCCTTGGCGGCCGCATATTTGCACAGTGATTGGTACAACATGTCCTT